>VYXH01002022.1:68072-99288 GCA_013397275.1 Burhinus bistriatus | reverse complement strand
CCCCCACCGAATGGAATTTTCTATGTTTTGTGTTTACACGACAAAAGTATTTTCATTTTAAAAAATTCCACAGGCAGAGCCAGTGGGAAAAAAGCTCTGTGGGCTGGGTCGGGCAAACAGAGAAGCGATGAGACACTGCAGAAGTCGCTGGCAGCGGGATGAATCTGTGCGCCAGCGAGAGCAGTATCTACTCGATCTGGCTTGGGCTCCACTTCACCCAAGAAGTCCTCCTTTTGAACAGGGAGATACCAGTCATGATGACTCCACCAGAAAAAGCCTCCCGGATTTGCTTATCTCAATCTTCTTGAAAGCACCCCTAACTTCCTTGGCAGCGGTAGCCAAACAAGAGCTGTAAAATACTGTTTTCCCTGGTCTGGTCGAACTTGCAACTCAGCATATGCGGTGGGGAGCTCCCAAAATAGCTCTCGGTTGCCTCACCAGTCTCGGCAGCAGCTCGAAAAGTCTTTTGTCTTCTGGGACAACTCGGAGAAGTTTAAAATGTTTGGACTTATTTTGAAAGTACTCTGAAAGATAAGAATGATCTATTCCGAGGCCGGGTGAACTGAAGGTCACAGCTAAGGCATTGCACAACACAACCAAGGAGGTTCAGCACAAAACTCGCACAGGGTTTGATCAGCTCATCGTCGCTGCTGCTGCCACTGCCTAAATTCAGGTCAAAGCTGAGGCCCTTCCACCTGACAGCTCACCGGGCCAAACGCTCTCATCGTTTGTCCTAAGTACCACTGAGGCAATTGCCAATGAGGCGGAGGAGATGGGTCTCTCCCTGGCAGAGCACTGTTGGAGGAGCCTTCAGAAAAATCAAGCAAAACAGCCCCATTTCGGAGGAGAAGTTCTAATTGCTGCAGGACAAGCATGCTGTCACTCTGGGAAGGCTGATGCACTCTTCATCCTGGTCAAAGGCTGTTTTCTGACTGGATCTTGCAGTATCTCAGGCTATCTCTAGTTAGGACGAAGCCTGACTAGCTCTTGCTATGATAAACAAGGGATATCCCCAAGCTGCTTTTGATACTGCAGGACTTGAGCTCCCATGGGCTTTGCACGGATGATACAGCCGTCGTCCCTGCGGAGTCATGGGAAACCCCTCCCTGCTGCGCGAAAAGGCTCCTCTGCCTTGAAAATATCATGTGCTCTTGAAAAAAACTGTATAGATCTGTGGCTCCCCGTCAGGGTGAGAGAAGAGTTTTTTGTCGACATGTCTCATGTTTCTGAGCACGCTCTCCTGTGCCTTGGCCAGAGCCCTCCGTATAACTTTCCGCAGAGTCAGGCTGCTGGTTTTCTTATCCCAAATCCCAAACGTGTGGTTTCAAGTACTCCAGGCATTTTTCAAAGACAGTTTGAAACCCAGCCAAGCCCACGAGGGGGTGTAACTCTTCTCCCAGCTGATTAGAAGTTGGGCTGGCTGTCTCCCAGGGTGGGTGAGCTGGGCTGCAGCTGCAGGGTGCTGCTGCCATCCCAGGGGACAACCCCCCTGCCCCCCAAAATCAAGTGAACTTTGTGATTTTTAGCAGCAGTAAATGATCCCGTTGAAGGTTATTTGACCACCAAAACTACACTGGCTTGGCTGAAGGGTTGAAGTGCAGAGGCCCACATAAATATGCATTGACAGACTCCAGTGGATACAGGATCAGGCCCCCTCCCCAGCCCCAAACCCCCCCCCAACCGGGTTCCCCCCCACCCCGGAAGTCCCCNAACTTTGTGATTTTTAGCAGCAGTAAATGATCCCGTTGAAGGTTATTTGACCACCAAAACTACACTGGCTTGGCTGAAGGGTTGAAGTGCAGAGGCCCACATAAATATGCATTGACAGACTCCAGTGGATACAGGATCAGGCCCCCTCCCCAGCCCCAAACCCCCCACCAACCGGTTTCACCCACAGCTCGGAAGTCACCCCCTCTCCAGGTCCTGTGTTTAGATGTCTGTCCACAACACAATAAAACAGAGATAAGGCAAATGTGCAATGTAGAGATCCATTATGCTTTATTTACATGCGTCACCATCTCTTTTACAAACTAGATTACAATTTAAAATGGAATACACAAGGCAATATCTACTAACACCAAGTGGAGTAAGCACTGCATCTCTACTTCCTTTGGAAAGGGGCAGGTTTTGCTCCAAAACAAAATTCCTTCCAACCTCTGTGTAGTAAGGTAGTATATTCCTCCAGGGCAGCATCTTTTTTCTTTTTTTTTTTAATATAAAATCCTCAGTAAGACTGCAACATGAGAGTGTCTGCTTTCAAATGAAAGTACAAGATAGCCCAAATGAAAAGTATAAACTGTTCAGCTCTTCGGTATGTAAAGACGGCCATGCGCGATAAGGCTGTGGATTTAATATTCTTCCAATTTACATGGCTTGAAACAAAAACAGATAAAACAGTTTTACAGATACTGTATACATATTTTTTCCAATCATGCAACTTTTTTTAAAAAAAAGTTAAACATGTGAAGCCAAATGTACAATCCATTTTTTCCAACCCATAGTAACGAAATGTATCTGGTCCCCCTTCGCATCTGTTGGCAATTCCTAAGGTATGTTGTGTACTAGAAACACTGACAGGACACTGATTGCCAAGCAATGACATCATTTTAGAGAAATACATGATGTAAAAGGTAACTTTCTGAAGCGGTGGCACAAAAATTTCTGGAGTTAAGCAGTGGTCAACTATCCAATGATTCTCAAGAGAAATTTTTTTTACAAAATCATTAAATCAAGCCCCAAACCTGTGACTAAGAACTGCATAAATGTCACCCATTTAGACCTTTTGTTTAGACCAAGTGTTTAAACAATAACTATGTAGTTGTTTAGGACCTTTATCTGTTTTACATGATTTCAGAAGGAAAATGTCTAGGCATAAACATGTTCAAATACTCCAAGGCCAAATTTTCAAAAGGTAGGTTCCCAAAATCAGCCATTCAAGTCTATATTTTGACACCTAAATAAGTGGCCCTTTGAATTCAGCGAGATTTACTTAGCACCTCTGGAGAGGAAGGCGTTTGCTGGGCACCTCAGCAGGCGTAGAGAGTGGTGACCTTCTCCTGGGCCTGGGGGGACCTGGCACCTCTCCTTCCTTTGAGAAGCAACGAGGACAGAGCAGCTCACCCCCTGCCACCACGCTGGAGTCCCCCACGTTCGATGACTGACACCAGGCACTTCCGTTTGAAAATTTTGGCCCCAAAAATGAGCAAGAGAAACCAAACCAAACCGAAGAGGCTGGCCAAGTCCACCCTTCTTCAGCGAATGTTGGGATGTTCGCCAAAGCAGGGGCCCAAGGCGTCCCAGGCACGCCAATGGAAATGCTTTCCTTGACATCGGTGGGAGGCAGGTTAAGCCTTTCAGCCCCTAATGCTTTTATTTTTTTTTTAAAAAAAAACTTCTCTGCCATTGACGGGCTGTCTCTAAATCAAGTGGTTTTTCTCCATTTTCTGAACAGAACATAGTTTTGTCTCTCATTTCTGCCAGCGGGAGCTAGCTCCGTTGAACTCAACGGGGCTAGGATGCCACAGCAGAGCAGAAGTTGGCCCCGCTTGGTTTAAGTTAACAGGCCTTCCCTTGCCTTTTGACAAGAACTGCATCTGTAGCAAGAAAAAAAAAAAAAAAATATGGATTTTGGTCACCTTGGCCATACCATCAAGTCAGGCCTTACTGGTACTGTCAGTGATCTGGTTGGTGATCTTTGGGCAGGCATCCCAGGTCTCACCAGCAGCTCACCTGTGCAGGGGCCAAATGCTGCCCCCCCCACAAGGGGAACTACAGAGTGAGCTCTGCCGGTGGCCAAAACCGTGGGGCAGGGGGATCAGCCCAGCCACAGGGCGGCAGCCACAGAGGAGCCTTGGGGAATGGAGCACCGGAGGGAAGTCCTTCAGCGTATGCTCGCATTTCTGGGTGTACCAGGAAGCTGAGAGATAATTCTATACACTCAGAAAAGGCTGGTGACAAAGCACTCAACCAACCTTGGTAAAAGGTGCCTGCAACTGGACTCCGATAAGCAAAGCGACCTCTAGTCCAGGTGGCCACTGTGCCACATGAACGTCCGGGGTAGCTGGCTGCTGACAGAGATGGGCAATGAGCATCAGCTAACTCCAATAAATGTAATAAACTAGTCCCCACATTGACAAACAGACCACCTCAGTGTAAAAAGAAAAGAGAAGGTTTTTTTAAAAGGCAAATGATAAACCCTTGGCTGCTTGGAAGAGTTGATATGCTACAGAGCTACAATAACCACAACTGCACAGAGTCTACACAGTCATAACTGCGGGGAGAAACCAAGAGGTGCATCTTTATGAGAGAACAGTGTGGGGGCTACGATACAAAACCAAAACTTCCATCACACTAGGAGCTGTTGTTTCACTAATATCACCTCAGGGACCTGGAAAGTAAAGAGCGAGGAAGGGCCCATGAATGCGTGTGTNCAGCACCATACCTTTTATTCATTATTATTATTAATTATTATTCATTTTATAAAAGAAAATCTTAGAAGCAAAATATATAAAACTGCCTTGTCTTTCAGTGTCATTTATCCTGTTACAATCTATACCCATATGAAAAGCCATTTGCATGATACTGTCACCTTGCCATTCCCTCTCCTGCTTCTTCTGCCACAAAAGATTATACATAATGAGAAGGAAAAAATAATCAAGGATATGTCCAAAACAAAAAAACCCAAAGGATCACTGATGCAGTAACACACCCTGCAACGACCTGTGCCTCAGCTCCCGGCGTTGCCACTGCAAGTCACCTGCCGATGCCCAGCCTCTACGCTTAGCTTTTCTCCGAAGTGGCATATTCCCCTTCATTTTCACTTTTTCAAACACATCTTTACAGGCGGCTACGTTCAACTTGTCTGGCAGCTCAGCTTATAACTCCTTACCAGCTCGCTGCGGCAGTAGGGGCAGCCCTGCTAACAGAAGGCAGGAGGGGAGCCTGCTCCGGCGGGCAGCAAACGGGCTCCTGCCTGGGTGCATGTGGGGACAACGGCACCCGCTGCCCGTCCGTCCTCACGAGCCAAGAGGCAAACTCGCCGGCTTCCCTTGTTTTGCAATCAACCCTGGTTGACGCTTATGGAAAATAGGGGTGTACCATTCAATTTAAGGAAAGAATAAGAAAGAAACAAACAAACCAACCCAACAAACAAACAGACCACACTCATCACCTCTCACTGGAATTCAGCCAGTTGATCGGTACAACAAACGCTGCATATTCAGAAAACCCTGACGCCTGAGCAGTGTTGGGTTATGATCATTCCCTTGCGCGTGCGCAGTACTTCAGATACCCCAAGGAGAGAAAGCAAATATGGTCAAAAATCTAAGGAAATCAAACTGGAGGTTGTAGAGGGGAGGGTGGGCAGATAGGGAAAACCTCCAAAAAGAAAGCCAACTTAAAAACATCCCATAAACCATTAATATATTGAAACACCACATACTCATTGACAAGTAACTACTGTAAAGGCTACACAGTGTGTTCTCAACAGGATGGTGCTGAACATTGTCTCCACAGCAGGTGCTTGGCCATCCCAGAAAAGGAAGATTTTGCATACTTCAGAATGAGTTCAATTCCCCAAAAAAAAGAAGAAAAAAAAAAAAAAAGGAGGATCTTCACTCCGGTAAGGGGCCTATTAACAGTCTGCTTCGTTAGGAAAATAATGCAGGGTTCACAAAGGTCGTAAGCTGTAAACAGTATCACTGTCCACTTGCTGACAGCAGATTTGGCAAAGGGTTCTCTCTCTACATCTCGTGTCAGTTTGAGGGCCTGGAGAGGAAGAAGAAAAAGAAGAAAAGACAGTGAGACTGCTGCATGTAGGAAAAAAACACAACAAAAAAGGCAACCAAGCAAACCTCCAAACCCAACAACAGCTTACACTGACAAGCAGTTTCGATTTGTTTGTACCCAAGGGCTTCAAACTTATAGTGAGGAATAAGCTGCACCGTGACCCTGCCCGAAAATGCTTCTCCCTTGCCAAGGTTTGAGTGTGCTTCCTTGCTGGCTTAGCTGCTCCCAAGCAGGAAAGAAAAAACCCTCTTTCCAAAGAAAAACAATGGCCAAGTCTGATTTACAGAAACCCCGTACATCATCTATTTGTTAAGCGTATTTGCAGGTGAAGCATGGAAAGATCCTCCAACTTTTCTCCATTTTTCATGATCACCCTTTCTCAGCATCACCAAAAGGCTGGACAAATCTTCCATCAGCGTTTGACATTGACCACTACCCTTGAAGGACAGCCAAAGGAGGCTGCTCAAGAGAAGCACCGAGGAGCCATGAATTTCGATTTGGACTTCGGAGTTTCCCATTTTCCTGCTTGCATGACACACCATCAACAGACAGGGTCCACCTGGCTTTAAAAATGGGGTTAGGGTCCAGCTTATTCTGTAGCCATGAAACTTCTCTGCAGACGGAAAGACACTGGAAAGACACCTTGGATGCAGCATGGAGGGAAGGGACTACGAAGGGACACTTATTTTTATGAAGGGACTTTTTTTTACGTAGGTAAAACACTGAAAACAGATGAACATTTCAACCGAGGGGGCCAAGGGGCCAGGTTTTGAAAGGTACTCAGTGGCTTAAAGATACAGACAGGCACCAAGTAGGGTTTTGGAAAAGTATATACATTTAAGCATTCCCATGAAATCCTTTCACATCTTCAGAAGGCCACCTTGGTAGCCACCCACATTGCTGGGCATGTAACTTCTGGCTCTGAAATGGCTTCTGAAACAAGGGCTTAGTCCCCCACAACACCTACAACCTGTTGAGGATCCCCACGATGAATGATTGGTGATTTTTTTATACAGTGCAAGAACAAGGGGACACTTGCTGAAACCAAAAAGGCATTTGAGTTGATTACAGGAGTGTCTTTACTCTCAAAAGATCCTGATATCAGGCACCCTCATGAAAAATGGTGGATTTAGAGGGGCTGCTGGATTAATCTGGACCAGCATCTCCTGCAAGGGGGATCACTCAAAGGCTGTCATGAGATGACTCTCCATCACTGTCCCTCTCCTTTCTAAGGTGCCAGGCACTGATCCTATGATAACATTTTATTAAAATGACCTATTCTGATAATGCCAAATGATTGATGGAAATTTAATCATTTTGTCTCGGTTATTAGAGCAACAGTGTGACAGCTGCTCCCTGCGCCATTAGGGGAGAACTTCATTCAGCACAGCTTAGGGAGCAGACAGATTGTGTGTTTCACCCAAACAAAATTTGGCTTTAGCCTTAATTATGTGGAGGGGTTTGGGGTAGACTGTTTTGTGAATAAAGGGATTTCCAACTGGATCAACATATTGATTTCTTCATTTTCAAAGGGTAAATTAACGCTAGCCGTTCGTTAATGTGACTGCCTGGCAACGACTCCATTTGGTAAGTGTGTCCTGATGGCTGTAACAAGGTCAGCAGAAGATACACAGACAAGCCTGGTAGCCCCCAGTAAAACCTGGCTAGTGGCTTGTACGCAACTCAAACGAGCGCATGCCCTCTTCTCTACTTCTCCTTAAAGCCTTAGCACCCAGGGGGGCTGGAAACAGGTGACTTCCCAAAGTGCAACCTCATCTGAAGGCAAGGCTCAGGTCCTGCATGCCACAGCCCGGCAAGCCGGCTCGCTCTCATGCAGCCACCAGTTACGCTGAGTGTGGGCTTAACTTCGGCATGTGTGAGAAGTCTTGCTGACTTTGAATGAAGCTATTAATTAAAAGTAAATGAGTACAGAAAGTCCCGATGAAGTATCAGAGTAGTGTTTAACGTTAAATTAAAAACATATGTAAAATATTGTACTATGGCACAAAGTGACAAGAGAAAAAAACTGGAGGACAGATGATGATGAGCATCATTTGTGGAAGTGGCACTGCCTGATAGCTTTTCCTGAGGACACCTGTCTTTCAGACAGTGCCAATGTTTCGGAGACAGATGCAAAGTGAGGTGATATTTGCTTATAGCAGAACTAAACCACACTCCATTTTCACAGCTCTGTTTACATGGACTTTGCAAATGGATTAAAAATGAAAAGAAGGAGATCAAAGTCTTAACTTGCCTGCCTTCAAATTACCCCATTAAAGTCCGTAATAGACCCACATACTCTTGCTTTCTGTCTCGCCACAAAAAGCCTCTGTTAACCCCGAGTTAGCAGCCTGCTGCTTCACAGCAATGAAAACTGTATCAGGCAGGGAAGCAAGCACCCCAGTTACATCTCCATTTATCAGTGGTCCTCAACCACAACTCCCCAGGGTTCCTCTCTCCCTGCCCTCAAATCTCCAGCTGCATCCTGAGCCATCACGAGGTTTTCTCCCATTCCTGATGCCCATGGAAAAAGCTCGTCCTCTGGAGTGTCACCCTGAATTTGCAGCGGCAGACAGGGTTTCTCCTCTGGTGAGCCAGGATGATGCTGTCCTCCAAGGGCAACACGCAGCTCTCCAGGTTAAGTACTCCGATCCCTACTTTATCCTTTTTCCTGGCCTTTACTATTGGGTCCTGTTTTGGGGGATAAGAGCAGCAAAAGTATGAGCACAGGGCACGATGAAAAAAATACAAGCCACAGATGTCAAGGAGGGATACAAGAAAGGTAGAGTCTAGCAGGGCTAGTGGGCTAGAGCAGCATTTGCTAACTTGCCACAACAAAGGCACAGATCCCTCTCTTATGTGTGGCACGGTTTCTTGTTTCTCAGGCTGGGGGGAACTTCCAAAAAAGGGCACTACTGGAAAACATTATCTGCCTGTACTTCTTAAGCCACTCCCTGGAAAATTGAGTTCTCCCTTGAAAAGCTCATCTGCCAAACCTGAAGCCCATTTTCAATCATCAGGGAGTGGAAAGGAAGGAGGAATTACAGACTTTCTCCTGAAGTTTCTTAGACTTCTTTTTCTCAAGACTTTCTTCTTAAGAAAGCAAAGGCTTTCTTTTGGAGTGCGGTCTTAACAACTGCATTGATACCTGGGCACATGCACACACTGAACGTAGAGGCAATTCCACTACGGCTGTTTTGAACCCGTGGGTACAGACAGCTGGAACAAGATACATCTGCTGGACATTAGAAGAATCCATAGTACTATATCAAGCTATAGCTTATGCAACCATATATGCATGTGGCTGGTGAAAATAATGACTTTAAAACAGGTACAGAAAAAGCATGAAGTGAGGGGCGAGGACAAACTCCTACTTTGTCACGTCCCACAGACATTTTGAACACTATATGCTAAATCTGTTTATCCTATTTGGTGGAAGAGTGTAAAACAAAAAGCAAGTACTTCTCTATTTTCTTATCCTTCAGCTTGCAAGCAATTATGTGGGAGATGAGATGCTCCTTTCTTCTGTCCGTTTTTCTGCCCTCCCATCCTCTGCCTTGCTAGTGACCATTTACAAATGCTACTCTTGCTTTACTCTGTGGCGGAGCAGTTGGTT
The DNA here is from genome assembly GCA_013397275.1 of Burhinus bistriatus. Taxonomy (NCBI): domain Eukaryota; kingdom Metazoa; phylum Chordata; class Aves; order Charadriiformes; family Burhinidae; genus Burhinus; species Burhinus bistriatus. Next base: position 89,885 of record VYXH01002022.1, on the reverse strand, counting down.
GCGATTTCCCTCCAGCAACGCTTCCTCACCTCTGTCTCACATCATTCCACCACTTAACCGGATGGCCGTCTCCCAAGCCCCACGCCAGCTCGTGCACCATCAGGGCAACTCTGAAGGATCATCTGCTGCCTGTTGCTTTCTCCCTTTGATTCCCAATGGTGCCAATTACGCAGCACTGGAAATTTCTTCAGAACAAAAAGGTGACACATGGAAGCTCCCCAGAGCAAGGCACGGATAATGTGCACTGGTGGTAAGTTTATCAGTAAGCTAATATAACAATCACTACAGTTTTCTGTCAAAAGAAAAGCTATGTGCTCCTTTACATACTTATGGTATGAGAAACTGCACTAGCAACACACGGCTCCTCTGTATGGCAGCCTACCAAGGACCTCCTGATCTGGCTGGACGGTTTGTTGAGTGGATCACATCTTGAAAAATATCACCGCTTAGAGGCCTGTAAAACAAGTGTTTGCCCTGGGTACCACTCTGTAATGATTCGCCAGGGACAAGAAATCCCAATAACTACTTTTACTGTCCAGGGGCTTGGGATGCAAACATTTTGAAGGAAACTTGCGTCCTTTAGTAACAGATGTGCATTCGTTCTGGTGCCTCTGCCCCTTGAATTGCCATTGACATCAGCAGTACAGCTTCTACTCCAAAATGGGGGTAGGCTCAAAAAGCAAGACTTGATTACGTGTGGTTACAAGTTAATATCTGCCTGAGGTTTCACAGCTCAAGACTGAAGTATACACAGTATTTGTTTAGAAGCAAATAAGAAACAGTAAGAAACAAGTAAGGAAGATAGCTACCGTGGCTAATCCTTCTATAACACAAAATTACAGCATGAGATTTTTTTGTTCAAGCAGAATAAAAATTAGGAATCCCGATGCCATGGCAGGTATGCCACAGTGAGACCCCACAGGCTTAGCGTACGCTGCACGAGGATGGCTCTGTGCTGAGAGACAATGTCAAGGTCAGGGTGCGAAGCCTGAGGGTCAAAAAAGAGCTGGCAACTTAATGTGCTTTCTCTCCTAAACTTTCAGGCATGTTGCAACTTCACTTTTTCTCTTTAAGTTCTACTCATGAAAACAGATCTTTTCCAGCTCAGAATCAGGGGCAGGGAGTGAGGGAAAGGATGGAAAGAGGAAGAACGCCGGCACAGAACTAAGACTTATGGGAGCTAAAAAGTTGCTGTGCTGGTACTTGTGCAGGCATGTAAAGCACGAAAGCCTCTCTTTTCTTTCTGTTGCTGCTCTTCCACTCCAAGAAACATTGTAAACCACAGCAGACAACCAAGTATTTTGGAAGTAAATGGAACTAAAGACAAAAGACCATTCTCTCACCCTGTATCAGCTCCCTGGGACAAATGGCTTGCCCAGAACTGTAGCGAGGTGCCACAACTATTGATATGCATGTTATTCTGATATCCCACTTGTCTACAGAATCACAGAAAAGTCCAGGCTGGAAGGGACTCAGCATCACCTGGTCCGACCTTTTGTTAAAGGCAGGGCCTTAGGTTAGGTTATTCGGGGCCCTGTCAAGCCAGGTCTAGAATATTTCCAGCAAAGAAGGGTCCACCACTCCTCTGGGCAGTTCATTTTACCCCCAAAAGTGGGTAAGGACCTTCTACCTCATTTTACAGATGAAAAGGAGACACACAGAGAGAAACTGGTCCACCCATGCTCACGTACTTAAAAGGAAAAGTAGATTGGGGTTTTCCTAATGTATCAGAACGTGATACTGAACAACCAAATTCACAGGAAATTCCGCACTTGCTTGCAAGAGGAGCAGGTGCATGCAGACTCCACTACATATGTCACTGTGTTGTTGCCCATACAAGAAGACCATATGCTGACACACTTGTTTTTACATGTACAGACATGTCAGTGTGCAGTTAGGCCGGCTTTCCAGCACAAGCACTGCCGATACCCAATTGCCGTTGAGAACCATCAGATCTGTCTGGGTTCAATCCTCTGCCCTGGCCAACAGAGAACAGCTTAGATACAGGACATCATCTCTACAAGGTCTCCGGGCTTCTTACTCGACAATTTTATGGTAAACTTTATCCCCTGCCTGTCGTTCAGGGGCCTGAGCAGGGAGGTGGAAATCACGGGAAATTATGGGCCAATGATTGAGAGACATCAGCCTGGATGTTCAACGTAGCACCTTTTAGGCAGGATACTGCTGGACTAGAGGAAGCAGGCCAAAAATACTTGCAAAATACAACTTCTGTTAGGGGTAAAGTACATCGGCTGGAATAACGGTGCTGTCTTTAGGCACTCAGGAGCACTGGGAAGGAGACCTCTACTGTGGATCAGAAAAGCATGGGTAACTACTGCACCTGAGCAAAAACAGAGAAGGATTGTGCTCACACTTTTGAATCTGAAGAATAAAAGCTGCCTTTTAGAGTAAAAGGTACTTGCATGGCTGGAAACATCTTGAATTCTGGGTTTACAGTGCTATGGAAACGTGCTACGTACACTTTATTTTGAATGTCCTCACAGAGTTCCTTTTTCTTTGCCTGGTACCAAACTTGTTTCAAAAAACATCCTCCCTGTTACAGAGTCTTCTCATTTTCCTCTGCAGTAAGTTGAAAATAACAGGCCAATCATGCTCACACAGGTCATACAAAAGGATTTCGACCATGTTGATATAAGGCAGGACATGGTCTATCTTAACTTACAAATGGTAGAAAAGGCAAGAGAGGGAAGGTCCTTCCTCAAGACCAGATTTTCTCTACATTTGTATGAAATAAATTACCTATGAAAGCCAGCAGAAGCAGGCAGTACACAGGAAAAACAATGGGAAAGATACTCAGCTCAGCTGTAAAAGTACATAAACACAAGCCATTCTCCACGGCATCATCTGGGAAAAGTGGCTTTTTTCCTGGATTAACAGCAGACAACCATGGCTACACAGTGGCCTCCATTAGCTGAGCTGCGTCTCCGTCCGATTCCTGCTCAGCAGATGCCCGCTCCACCAGACTCCACCAGCTGCCACCCTGCATGGTAAGCTGAGTGGAAAAGCTAATTAAATAGCCCCTGTAGACTGGACCAGAGTGGAGTGTTCCCACCACCCAGCCACAGGTACCTGATTTAATGGGGTCAGTGTCCCCACACACCGTGTGGGACTTGATCAGGGGCAGCGTTGATGGGAGCATCCTGCTGGAGACTTTCCACCAGCAGCATCGGCAGCCCAAGGTGGCGTTGTGTAAGCACCCTTCCTTCATCCTCTCTCCCCAAGCCAGAAGAGAAAGGCCAGCTATTTACGTACAGTACTACTCAAACATGTGCGCTCCTGCTGCCTACGCTATACCTGTGCTCTTTGGCTGTCATCAACACAAGACTTAAACCTCTCCAGCTGTCAGTTCATCACCTTGGCTGAGTGCTGAATTGCTATGAAAAAAGATCTCGACCTTTCTTCAGCTGCATGACGCTATGTTTCTAAAAAGGATCTCTTATTACGCACTTCTTCAAGAAAATATGTTTTTAGGGGGGCTATTTAAAAGTCTGGCTCTAAAGAAGGAAACAAAAAAGAAAAAACACCTGTAACGATCCCAGCTATCAGGCAACAGCGTGTCTGGGGACCAACACTGATCTGCAGCTCTAAACAATCATTACGGCTCATTCACATGAAAAAGACAATTTGTGAAGACTGATTCTGTAATAAAACCTGCGTGCTGCAGATCCAGGGAGGAAAGCACTGGGGAGACCAGTTGAGGCGGGCTGTTCTAAAAATATCAGTTTGTGCTGTCATCTGGTGAGAGTATGTCATCCTGTAATCTTGGCATCTGCAGGGACAGCAAGTTTCTGCCTAATTATTGCTGCTGAATCACATGACAAAGTGTGAGGTACAAAAAAATATATCTATATAAAACACCAACAGAAGAACACCCAAACCACAGGATCAGACCACTGTCCTGGCTTCAGCTGCTGTATACTCACAACACAAGCATACGGAGGCAATCCTAGTTTTTACATATCTTTTTCCTGGGTTAATAAAACCCCCAAACATAATCCCAGATTACAAAGACACCAAAACCAAAAAGCCCTACTCCCAGAAGGAGTAAACGATTCATCATGTTTGTGTGTCAGCTCCTGCTGCCTTCACACAGCAAAAGCCACAGCAACCCTGCAAGCACATGACCGGCCCCTGTGCGCAAGGGCCTTCGAGGGGCACTGTGGCCAGCAGGACAGCACAGGGGGCAACCCCAGTGGGGTTTGCCTGGCTTTCCCCCCTCCTCCTTCCCAGCAGCCACGAGTGCTGAGTTTCTTCCCATGTCGCTGGTGTGAGCCTGGAGAGCGAGGAGCCTCGTCGGGGCAGGCCCTCATTGGGGTTAATGGGATCCCTGTTCCCAACAAAATCAGCCTACTACATAGATGTTTTTTGTTCAAAGACTAAACTTGGCGCACGTGACGTTCAGTTAGTCACAAAACCACCTTTCAAAACTTGGGCTGGCTGAAAAAACACTTATATGTTAGAAGCGCGCCACTGCCTTAATCACTAACCTGTTAGAAACGGAGCAGAAGAATTTGCTGCTCCTGAATTTCCTTTAGATTCTTTAAAGGCAGCCAGCCCCATCTTGGCTCTGTCTAAGAAACCTGCCAGCCCTACTCCTAAGACTTCATTTTTGAAAATAAGAGAGGAGGAAGTGCAGCTATGGTCCTGAGGCTGTCAGCATCCTCAGGCAAGAGGTCCACTGATTCTGGTTTTCCACATTTCAGCTTTAATGAGCAGAAAACAAGGCTTCTGGTAAAGAATGAGAATCATCTTCCTCATGGCATATTGTCCAGAGGTCTCTGATTCAAAACTCCATCTAAATGGAGATCTTTTCACTATCTACTTCAACTTTTAAGACAGTGTTGTTGTGAACAGTAAGTCATCCTCAGACTTATGCATCCGTCTTTGGTATGAATTTCACCCAGAAATCGGTTGAACACCAACTAACAAACTGGCAAGTAGTCCAAACTGATACGGACTAATGAAATAACAACAGGCATTTCACTACATTTCCTAGGATTTTGCTTTATCAGAGATGTTAATTACCAAATTGTGTGAAAGTTACACAATGTCGCTATTAGTAGCTTGTGCACTCTACTGCTACACTAAGATGATGTGGGAACCCGATGATGCTAGGGCAAAATGAGTGACTTTAACTGATCTGTGAAGTATTTTACTTGTAATTTTCGAACAAGTCAACGTGACTCCAGCACAGCTCTGTTACAGAGCCCAGAGGCATCCTGTTAAATGGCACATTGAAATCTCTCTCAGAATATGCAGCTAGATGAGGTTTTCAGATGGTCAAACCAGCTCAAGAAGTTCCTACCTTGCTTGCACTGAGCTGCTCTCCACCCCCTGCCCAAGCCCTGCCAGCACCGCTGCCTGCGTGGCACCGTTGTAAACTGGATCACTGAAACAACTGAGGTAAAAACAACTTCTTGGATGGGTTTTGATGCCGGAGGAAAAGTTTGCCCAAGTGGTAGTTGATCACCGGCTCCTGACCTTCTAGGCAGCAGTAAATGTCCCAAATAGTCTCCCCTGCCACTCTGTTTGGGACTACTCTTTGGCGAATGCCAAGTCCCTTGGGACTCGCCAGGTGAGGACCACAGAGAGTGCAGAGTTGTGGGAACCCTAGGCTGAGATAGGACCCATTAATTTCAAAATAAAAGGTATTCTAGAGACAGGTGAGGGAATAGTCACATCTTTATTTATTGATAAACAAGCTGAAAAACCAAGGTGATGATTATCTGAGTGGGCAGAGGGCATATCCAGTGCTCTTGGGAAGCAGGCAGAGAGAGGAACAGAGGCCCCAGCCAGCTTAAGAGGGGACAATTATGGCTGAGTGAATAAAGCAAGAAAAAAGCATATTGATTTTCTCCTTTCCTTCTTATAAGAGGGGAAAAAAAACCAAACCCAAAACAAACCCAAATTCATTTATATGCCTCAATTAGGGCACTTGGAAAGTGGGCATGGCCAGCCTCACAGGCACAGGACCAGCATGGTGAGACCGGGCAAGGCTCTCTCCAGGGACTGTGCAAAGGCTTACATGCGGCAAACGTGCACAGCCACTAAACCCGCAACAGTGGCATCTCCTGCATGGGTATTTTCACTTCCCCCATGAAGAAACTGTAGTTGATTTTCTTCCAAAGTAAATGCCCCTCTATACCAGAGTATGTATAAACTAAATACCTATGTATTTGGCTTCTTTCTTTTCTTCCCCGAAACTGACTCCAATGTTTCTCTTATTTTTCATACAAAACACAGCACTCACTATTCCCAGGTATGCCAATAACCCACTGTAACTGCTTCTGCCTGCCTGCAAAGTGCACCTGGTCGCCCTCATGAAACAGATTTAGCATGAGCAAGCACCAGGCTGCTTTGCTGAAAGCGTTCCCCAGTCTTCAAGCCTGTAAAGATTCATTATTGGGAATACGAACACTGCAACATGAAGATTTTAATTCAGGGGTCCCTATTGCGACAGCGAGGCAGAGAAGTAACCGAGAAAGCAGTTGAGAATGATTGTATCCGATGTCACGTGAGGCGCCCCTATCAAAATACGAGATGCTCATAGGGAGGCAAACTCTGAAACAGGGCTGCTTAACAGGCGATGAAGGATGCATGATGAACCACCTCAGCAGAAATCATCTGCGCTTGCACCTGATACCGGAGGCACCCCGCAGCAGCCGGTCCACTTGTCAAAGAGAGGGAAAGAGGCTTCCACAGATGACTGGACAGTAATCTGCCGAGGAGAGCTGTCTTGTTAATAAATCTGTCCTCTGCAATGAGACTCCGCTCACACAGATGTGTCCGTTCCTTATTCAGAGGGAGCAGCCTGAAAAAGATCACGGCGGCTACGCTTTCCATGAATGGCACAGGCCGGGGTGAAGAGAGAGCGGCAAGCATTGGTGAGGAGGTGGCGTGGTGTGCCTCCTCCACGCTGCCCAGGCAGATCTCCCCGCAGGCATCTTCTACCTATACATAGCAAACGAAGATACGAAAGCAGGAGGCTGCCCTATTTGCCTGTGTGAAGCAAAGCTGTCAATAACATCAATTTTTTAGGCCCCATTTAGCAGATTGTACTGTTGGATGTTTCACAGCGATAAAGTTCCTACAGCGGTTTTTTTTTCACCTTGTGCAAAAAGGGTTTTTAAATCCAAACAGCTCATGAACCTGGAAGAAGAGAGAACTGGTCAGCAAGCGTGACCTTCTGCAAGTTTTTGCATCATGGTTCAGGAGCCAATTCTTTTTTTTCCCCTTTCCATTCTTAAATTCTCCAGCACTGGAACTGAAGGAGAAACCAGAATTCAGCTGTGGCTCTGGCCTGGCCAAGCTGCCGTCCCGTGCAGGGTCAGCGGGACACAGCGTCCTCTACAACCCATCTCCGCAGGCCATCTCCTGGCCATGCACTGCAATGCTCTTGCTTTGAGCAAGAAGATGTGAAAGAACCAGAGGAAATCCTCCCACCGACAGAAAGGACTGTGCAAACCAACCACTCCACCAGAGCGAGGCAGCTTTGCAGAATGACTGAAAGGAGGACTTCTGGGCAGTCTTGTTCTCCCTCACAGACATCAGACCACAGCACACATCTCCTGTGGTACTCCACACACACAGGAAGACATGCAGGAGGTTCACCACTGCTGTTCACCTACCGCAAAGCTTCCCCTTGAACATCTAACTGTGAAACAGAGGACGAAAACTCAATTAAAGATGAAAGGGGCAAATTATGTACCATAAAGTCAAACGACACCGACTCCCTCTTTCCATCCTTCATCCAGAAAATAAGAAAGTTGGAAGTAGGCTGAAAACAGAATGAATACCTCATTTAACCTCACCACTGGGATACTCTACATACTATTCTGCAGTTAATAGAACACTTTCAATAATTTATAGCTAACCTTTTATCTTACTATATTTTGAAATCTACTCCCTTGTACTAATAAACAAACAAAGGAGAAAGGGCACTTTGTGTGGCACCTACCCTATGAGTCAGTGAATATGTACGTGTGAGCAGGCAGAGGTATGGGCAGGAGCCTGCGGAATCACAAAACAGAAAACAATGTTTACAAGTTCAAATGCCCCCAGCTGTGGAAAAGAAGCAATGGAAAACCCCACATCAATCTGGAAAAAAATAATCTGAAGAGGATAACATATGTCACCTATGTCAGAACCTAAACCTACGGATACTCTCTTGGGGGAGTCCAAAAGACAATGGTATGCACCCCAACCCTGGGGGGGACCAATAACTTTTGCATGTTTAAAACATTAAATCCAGGATGTTCCTGGAACCACAACTCCACCTTTGCTATTTCAATGCATAATTCCTCGATTTGCTACATTTTTTTTTTGCCAAGAAACACAATTAAAAAACAACCCAAACAATTTCACTAGCGGTGCTCTGCCACAGCAGCAGTACAACTCTAATTCAGTCCAGATCTGTCCCACACACCCGATCCTCACTGATCTTGCAAAGACGCTCTTCCTCCTCCCTTGCAGTCCTATTGCTCCACTGGCTGCAAAGCCCCTTGCCCTGTCCCTGCGTAACCCAGCTTGGCTACGTGCGGCATGGGCTGCAGAGAAGAATCCATCTGTTGTGACTTCAAAGAAGACAAGTTGGAGCTCTGTGATTCCTAAAACCCACAAATATTCCACCTTGGTTTGCCTGATTTGTCATTAACATTTCTCATGCCTAAATTAAGAGGGACGCATAGCATCAGATGCGTGCTGACAGTGTTGCAGCCAAACGGCTTTTATAGCTTAGCCTCGTTTCCCTCCGCACCTCCAAATGTTTCTTGGTTGTGCCTGTTGCATACCAACACATAGCAAGCCATCACAAGCCAAATTAATATTATTAGTGTGCACTAACTATGAAGGGTTTGGTGCAAACTCCAATAAAACTAAGGAACCAAGTATTATACCACATCTGTGGGGCACTGACCTGTTTGCCCATTTTCCCTGTTCTCAAAGATCCTTCAGCCTGGTACCCAACTCTGTGATGAAGCCTGTTTAGCACCAGTGAAGTTCCCCACATTCAGACTGACAACGTTCTGAGCTGAGATGAGGGAATCAAAGTTAAAATCCAGCCCATCTGCATCCATGAGTTCACTGCGGATAATGGACTCCATGTCACACTCCAAGCTCCCATTGAAAATATCCAGGTCCAAGTCACTTGGGAATTTCTCGTGTCCCATGACCGGGAGGTTCACACTAGAGGAGTACAAAGAGGAGCCTGAGAGCGGGTCAGAAAGTGTTTGCATAGACTGATTGACAGGTGACTGCTGATGTTTGGTGGATCCCAAGCTGTTCGAGTCACTCAAGCCTATGTTACTGATGGAATTGGACAAGGCACGGCTGCCACTAAGAGAGGAGTTGTGGGACTGGTGCTGGTGATGAGGCAGGCTCTGATTGACCAGACCGCCCTGGCTGGACTGCGCGGCAAACGACATCATGGGGTCGTTGCGGAGCATTATATTCCTGCGGGAATTCTGGGCGGACACAGCTGTGCTGGCTTGTGACATGAGTGGGTCAGACTGTGTCATCATGACATCGCTGTGACTAAGTGCATCAGAGGCGAGGAGATCCTGCAGCGTCTGGTTGTTGTAATGAGAAATGGAAGAGAAGGTGGCTTGCTTGTTCTCCTGAATGGTCTGCATGGGCGACTGGCGGAGGGAATTCAGGGACGATGGCCCGAACACAGCATTGTTGAAACTACTTGACGGGGAACCCAGCCCTGAACCTTTGGAACCATACGGAAAACTGGAGCTTCTCTGCATTATCCCTCCTGTGGGTGACTGCTGGGAGGGAGGGAGTGTTATATTGTCCAAGAGATCATCCATGAGGTTATCTGTCAGTCCATCGTTCAAATTCATTGTCCCAGCCATATCAGTCAACCTAGGCAACTCCACAGTACATGGTTTGTTTACCGACGGGGACAAGCTCGATGGACTACTGTACAGCATGGGAGAAAGCGGAGCGTCATCATCTTGAACGTCATCTAGTTCAGTGCTTGCCAAAATTGGTGACAAGCGGCCACTGATCGTACTGGCATTTGAATTTGTACGGGAGCGAAAATCTGTCCATGCATCCAGCTCGTCGCTGCTGCGGGAGGTGGGACTCCCTGGCCACTTGGAGAGCTGAGAAGGGCTATCCTCGTTTGTCTCCTGGGCGGTCTGCAGGGCTGCCTTTTTCTTAGCTGCCCGCCCTCTGCTCTTCGTGTACTTGTTGCTATTGTCCATCGACACAGCGCGTCTCCGGGGTGCCTTTCCACCTTTTCCACCATCTGGATTGATCATCCACCAAGAGCTTTTCCCGGTGCCTTCATTCTGCACCCTGACGAAGCGGCTGTGGAGTGACAAATTGTGTCGGATTGAATTCTGTAAGAAAGGAACAAAACAAAACATCAAGACCAGCACCCTACTTCTTTTGCTACCCAAATCTCAATCATTAAACCAAGATCACATGAAAACAGCAACATGAATAAAAGCATTGGGCCCTCCTGGACATCACCACGGGTTTCTCGGGTGGTGGATACAGGAAGGCTGGAGTGTGACTGCAGCATGCCAGCATGCTGCTGTAAAGCAAGCCCTGTGCTTGCACTAGCTGTGCATTCCTGGTGCCCATATCTACACCCCCAAAAGCTGCATCCTAGGGAAAGGAGTGTGACACAGCTCCATTCATGCTAGCAAGAAGCAAGACATTTCTTCCTTACTTTTGACTCAGGACAAACCTCTATACTATCAGCAATCTTGCCATCAGTTCCCTGAAATAAAAACTGCAAAGAAACTACAAAAATCTGACTGGAGGGGTAGTCACACTCATCGCAGCCTCTGCAAATGTCTTTTTAATTCTTCATGGGCTTGTGTGTTGTGTATTTGTTATAATAACGTTTGAGAAAACTGCAAGTGCTGTTGCTCCTCTCCCACAGGCACTCTGTGCATGACTAAGCTGTACTTTCTCTCCCGATTAGAGGCACCAGAATTATACCCGCATGGCAGTAGCTGGCCAGCTGTCCCCTCGCTATAGTATCCTCACAGTCTTCAAAACATGATGTGACACAGTACACGATGCTACCCCTGTCCCTCTAAGCTGCTAGATATAGAGTTGTATAAAGCTGCCGTACACAGTCGGATATCCCATGCTGTACAGGATGCCACAAAATACAGTACTTAGAGGGGAGCCCATGCACTGTCTTCTCTTGCATATTACCTGCTTGCACTAGTCAGTAACATCTACCGTCCAAAAGCCATGTTGGCTCAAGCTGATGATAATCACCCCAGAATGAGAAACAGGTAGAGAAAACCAGCCCATGGTAGCCCTCATGAAATGACTCCAGATTTAAACCAAAATAACTGAGATAAAAATCCTACTCCACTCATCCTGCTGATATTGGGCTTAAAATACGGCTCAAAGAAAGGACAAGCAAGTAGTATTTGCTAGTGAGAATGCTTCCAGGTCTGGTTTTGGCTTTTTTTCCATGTATAAGTGAAGATTTTTGGAGCTATCCCATACTCCTTTACAAAACAGTTGTGCTATTCCTCCAGGTTAAAGATGATCCGAGTTTAAAAAGTTGCACAAGTTCTTTTTTCTTAAATTTTGGCAATTACCAAGTATATCTATAAAGAAGATAAAATCACATTTGTTCTACCAGCATACTTTAAAAACACAAAGTCAACAGGATCATAGCATAATCAAACCATCCAGAATAAGTGTCCTTCATTTACAAAGCATTGAAGGAATTCCAGATTTAAATGGGGAAAGAATGATCAATCAACAAATCAATTCACAAGCATCTCGACATTTGCATCGTTAGGAAAATGGATGTTTGACATAAGTGAACTGGCAACACACTGGATGCAGAAAGAGATACAACCCAGCTTTTCTCAAACAATTCTTTCCAGTATAAAAGGCCTTTTTTTCCCCTGTAAGTGTTGTGGTTTTTGTCAGATCATGAAATGGAAAACACGCCTGAAGTTCTTCTCGCACGCAGACAGCAGACGTGGTTGTGATTATCACTTAATGAAAAGAGAAATCATATGGACCATGGTTCAAAATAGCAACTGTTATGTTTTAAACAATTCGCACAAAACAGCAGACCAGACTTTGCAGACATACTCAAGAGAAGTTTGGGTCAGTGCCTCAGCTATAAACTTGTCCATTTCTAGGGGACTATCATGCCATCAAAATATGGTGGATTGAGTTGCAGCATAATAGTTCTTCAGTCTAAAGAAGGAAAGAGCTTTTTATTATTTAACTGATGACATTTTAACTATATTCCAGTCTGGCAACAGTCTGTTTCTAACTTCTAATAACCAGGCGCCACTGCTTACTTCCTCAGATTTCTCCCAACTGGCTGGAGAACTGCTGTTTTTTTGAAAAATAACCTTTTTGGCTATTCCAGCTTGTACTGCATCAATGCAGGTAGCTCTCACATTCATCCCCTGTGATTTCCATGGGCAACTGTACGTGAGAACATCTGCATGGGGATCTCTCCTTGCAAAGAGCTGGCGGCAGGATGAGGACAACCAGAGCTAGACCAGCACACCAAGCCAGGCTACAAGAGCCATACAAACCATGCTGTTTCCCATCTAAAAACGCTGGGTATGAGAATACACAACATCATGACTCTTGCTAATGCAAAAAAATCTTAGAAAACACAGAAAAGAAACACGCAAGGTGGCATAGGCAGCATACCACACAGCTTTAGATATAAAAACACTCAGCCAAAGTGCCAGCAGCTAACAGTTTTCAACCTATGGTATTCTCATAAAATGGCTAACTTCTGCTGGGTGGTAGCTGTAGTATGAAACTATCTGTACTAAAACCATGAAAAATCCTACATGATAAAATTGTGAGACTGAAGCACCTTTCAGGATGAGGGCTCCTGGATGTGTGGATATGCGTGCGCATATGGGTAATTTTCTTCTTATGATATCTTTTTGCTCAGTGTTGGTATTACACAAATAATAAAAGAATGTAATAATACTTTTGCATTGAAAATTGGTGGTTATAAAAAAAATCCAAGCAGTTTGTTTTCCTTTACATTACGCAATATGCCACTTATGCTCTGGCTTCTACTTTTCTTTACTTTTCTTCTGTAGGAAGACTGTTTTCTTAAGCATAATTATGGGCCAATTTATTTTTGTGTACCCCATCTCCACCCTCTGTTCAAACACCGCCTTAAAACCCACTTCTTTCACGTAACCTCCCCCGCTAACCTCTTCAGCAACAGTATCTGAGTTTCTTGGTTTCTCCTTGTGTTGGATGCTCTGCCAAATCAAATTAGGGCTGGATTCCATTATCCTTTCACATGCAAGTTTTCCTACAGAAGTCACCGGGATTGACAACTCACATCACTAAAGAATGTTGCGCTGTGCTACCACACTGTTATCTGGATGGAAATAACTGTATTTTCTACCTGGTTTCTGAGCTGTCACAGAATGTTCCTGTCTACTTAAAATATAGGGAAATATTGTGGGACAATCTTTGCGCACAACCATGTGCATTTGTAAGATATGACCAGGCGACAAACCACAAAGGAGGTGGGGAAGCAAAGAAAATACAGTTTATGATTCGAACCTGCTGTGGTTCAAATTAACAGGGATTTGTCTTTCACTTATTTGGAAGATGGATTAAGCCATGATGATGGAAACATAACACATTTTTCCATGCCAAAATGCAATGAGAAACTTTACAAGATCTATCAAGAAACTTCCATCAATCTGTCCTGGGGACCATATGTAGATGGGACAGATGCTAGCCAGGCTGCAGACACCTTGGAAAGAGCTCAGACACCACCAATGGGTACAACATACGGACTGTACAAGAGCAGAGTAGAAAAGAAATACGATTAACTCCTCCCTTTATTAGCGTTACTATTTATACCAGACTTGAAGAACGCTGTGCACTCTGCTAAAAGCCAGAAGACTGAGGTTCCTGCAGATAAGATCAAGAGCATCCCGTATGGCACTGAGCCCAGCCCAGCTGGGTCCCAGTCCCTCCGGGGAAGTGGCAGGGAAGAATGACCAGCTCTGGAGATGAGGAAGACCCAGGGCAGCGGAACACAGGAGGCAGAGCAGATGTGGTGTGTGCAGAGGGTGATGCAGTGCCACAGGCAAGCAGCACTGATACCCCACCTTGGCTTAGGGCTGACGGCATCAGGAGAAGGGGTGCAGCTGGGTGCCCGCTAGGAGCCAGGGCAGCAACATGTGGGGTGACAGCACTTTCCCCAAACCTGGGGCCATGCCGCACTGCATTTTGTTCAGTTAATACTCCTTGAGGGAACCATCCACATTTTGCTTAAAAAAAAAAAAAGAATAATTGGCTACCATGTCCTAATTACACTTCTGTCTTGATATTTTGGTAAGACTGCAAATGGGTAACCTCCCAGAGAGGACACTCAAAGTTTTCTAAAGTGCTGTACACCTGATTTGATATGAACAACTGAATGAGTCTCCCAGGGAGGCTGGGACTGCGCGTGATTTCAACACTTGGCCCCGGTCAGGCAAGAGCAGCAAATGTTTGAGCCTTTAAAACGGCGAAAATTTCCCCTCCCTGTGCCTGTTTCAGCCTCTTCCAACCCGTGTTTACCTTGTGGAGCCCGTCCATTAACTCAGACACCAGCTGCAAGTGCTTCCACTGCAGTACAGAGTCTTTTTTGTCTGCAAGCAACATGTGGTATCAATTTATCATCCTCAACAACGCAACAAGGAATCCACTCACTTTAAAAATAAAAGGAGAGTTGTGTAACTTAACTCTTAAAAGCCAAAAAAAGCTGAAGATTAGCAAGATGAGGTGCAGCTGGTGGCTGCCGAGTCCAAGTTACACACTGGTCTGTTTTTATTTCAGTGTTTTGTAGTGAGTGGCTAATTTGTTATTTCAGATACAGGCTCCTAAACTGTAAAATTACGGCTACAAATCAAAAGCAGTTGTTTATGTTAACAATTGGGGGGATACTAGGACGTGATGGGAGAAAAACAAATGCTATCTGCAGACCCATAAATGCTGCTAATGCTCACTTGGGAGAATTATACTTTATTTTATACTGTATTAACATATTTAATGTTCTAACTTCACCATATGAAGCTGTCTGGTAGCCACGCAGTAGGGAAAAGCATCAGATCTAACACCACTGTGAAGAAGTCATGAAAGTAACTCCAGCTTATCAGCCTCCAGCTGACTGGCGGGAGCCCCGCTTCTCCATGGCTCTGCTTGCTCACTTGAATTTCAGTTTCCAGCCTACATCACCTTGCTCAAAATGCTGTAGCACAAATCTCCTTTGAGATGAACACCCCTACAGAGGGCCTTCACCAAAATTTAAACAAAAAATGAAACAAACTACTTTCTTTGCGTTCAGTTGTCCCTGAAACAGGAGGTTGTGAATAATCCAACACATTTTGCCCACCCATCCAGACCAGTATCTGTGCCTCGTCACGAAGTAACTCAAAATTTGCTTCAACTACCAGTTTTACATTTTGTTTGCTTTGAAGTACCCAATGAGATTCAACTGCAAGAAAACAGATATAGTGACTCCAGAATTACAAATAATTAAAGTTGCCAATTATGTGCATGAATATAGGAATTTCTCGTGAACGGGATTTGTGAGTCTAGGCAAGCAGATCTTTAGGAAGATCCAATATGTTGGTTCCATGCAGTCATTTTCTGCCTCGCTCTGTAAGGCGGCAGTGCTGCTCTTCCCAAGGAACTTAGAAATCACCAACCTAAAGAGGTCTCAGAATTTCTTCCTCTTTCCCATGAGTTCTTGCAAACCAGAAAAATATATATAATTTAATAAAGTAGTGAGGGTGCTCTAGAGATGCAGAAAAAGCAAGAACTAAAACATAAGGAAAGTCCTCCCACAATATCTATTCAGCCATGTTGTAACGATACACATCTTTTTCTGCATAAAACCAAATATTATGTATTCCAGATTGTTATATTTGCCCTAAATTACGGAAGTTGCAGGGGGGAAAAAAAGCATTAAGCAAATTACACACAGAAAGAGAAACCTTTCCTGACACCCAAATGTTTTCAATGCTCGACGCTTGGTATCATCTGCAAGTTCGTAAAGCAGTTCCTGCAAATCCCACCAGATGTTCAGCAGAAGCAGGCAGTGAGAGCACACCAGGGTCCCACAGGGGACATCCCTTCGCACCCAGCTGGCAAAGGCCACCGTCCTCACAGCCCTGGAAAGGATAAGTGGGATGACACAGGCTCAGCCCTGCCACCCAAGCATGCCCTCCTGCAGAAAAAAGGGGAAAAAAAAACAACCCACAGATTTAGGAGGGAAAAAGTCAGCTCGGCATCTGAAGGGTGGCTTTGTGGATTCCCCTCCTCACCCTCTCTTCAAAGGAGTATTTCTGACCTTGGTGGTAGAGGAATGGCTAGAAGAGGTCCCCGCTGTAATTAGCACTCTGCCTGCATCTCCGCGTGTTGTCCCCCACCCCTAGGAAGAGCAGCAAGCCTTGAGGGATATTAAAGCTCCCTGGGAGAACATTAAGTCCAGCGAAGATTTATCCTCCGAAATGTGCTGGCTCAGATAGGAGAGCAGTACGCGGATCTGCCTCCGTCCCGCACGCAGCGCATCGCGCCGTGCCAAATTACGACAGGAGAAGGTGATTAGCGCAGGGAAAACAAACACTCCCTAACGACGCATGCCTCGCTCCCTGCCGCCCCAGCTGCTCCTTGCTACAAGGGCAGGCGGCAAGTGACGTGCCCGCCAAGGAGGTTTATGCTTCCCTTTTAAAAAGAAAAGCATCTCAATGCATAGAGCTATGGGAACCCAGTCACAACTTCATCAAAAGTTTTTCCTAAAAAAAAAAATAATAATTAATTCTAGCTAAAACAACTGCTGCCTCACTCCTTGCAAACAGTGATATTGCAAATCGCTAAGCTGACGTAAATAAAACTTAGCTGAAAATACACACTGCCTGGAAATTGTCTCAGAGCATTACGCTTCCAGTTAGCAAAAAAATCTCCACTTATTTCACAGTCAGATGTCCTCTGACCACAGGAGGACTCTAATAAATAACATTTGTTTTGCTGTGAGTAAAGCATGCTGGTTGTCATTTATTTTTTTCCACTGGGTGTTGGGAGACAGGAAGCAGAGAGCAAGGAAAATGTGAATACTTTAACTAATGCAGCTGCGGAGCAAGAAAAGGTCGGGCTCTCCAGCAAGTCCTCCCGGTATTGGGAGCCACGTACCCCAGCACCCTTTGCTACAGGAAGTCCCCTGAAAAATAAAGCGTTAGCCTCTGCATGCTACGCTGATGCTTTTCCACGTTAAAACGGGTTTTCAGAACAGGAGGCAGGCACCATCATTGACTTTGCTAAAGGCACCTTGTCAAGTGCTGCCTTTTCCAATTCCTTCCATGCCCTTCGTATCACAGCTGCCCAAAATTCAAGAATACAAGTAATTTCAATCAAAGGATTTAACTTAATTAAGAGCAGGAATTTACTTCAAGACATTGCCCTTGCAAGGTGCCAAATTCATGAAAATCCCAGGGAACCTCAGCACAGGCTTGACTGGGACATGAACACAGTCAGCAAGAGAACGGAAGTTGTTGTCCCTTACTGAACTTAAACCCAAGGAGCTGCATACAAAAAAGCTGCAATGGAGGCACATGGCTGGGTCTTTGCAGAGCCAGATCAAAACAGTTCTGATTTCTGTTCAGGAGTGGTATCACCAGCAGATAACATCTTATTTATTTATTTATTTATTTATTTATTCTTAATTGCAAGTCCCAGCATTTAAAGCATTTCCACCGTAGAAACCTTGGAAATGACGCCATGCTGTATTTGCAGAGCCCCTTCAGCACAACATCACTGCGTTTCTCCTCCTCCGTGCCATGGAGCCCTAAGAGAAGTGCAGGCACACACAATTAATCAACCCAAATATTATATGTACAGTAACTCTCATAAAAATAGCTGCCACTGTCAGCACAGCCCAAATTTGCCAGCTGCTGAAGCTACTGGAAGAGTCCTCACAAACCTCAGTGGTCACCCAGTTAGACCTCAATGAAAACCATACAATTTTACTGTGAGGCTGACTTTCACCCTGAAGGCTTTGGGTTTGTTTTGCTAGAAAGAAGAACTAGAAGGAAAAAAAAAAAAATTCCCTCTGTTTTCTGTTTCTTAGATGCAAAGATCCCAGCACAACCCTCACGCAGTGTTGTGGAAACCAGAGTGCTCAATTCTATTTTATCTTATTCTCAGCATATGGCCGTTACTATACATTGACTATTTAGAAATATGTATGGGCGTTCTTTCATGCCTTTATAAATAAATGTGAGTGATGCCACTGCTTATAATAATTCACTAAAAATAGTAGATTCCCATGGAAGATCACAAAAGCTTCTCATTGCTGAATCACCTATTATTTTTTGAAAATTTTTTGTGGTCGTGTGGATTTTTTTTAACTCTTCCTAAGCCTGTGATATGCAACTAAACCAGCGGTAACTTCCACCCCACAGTGGCAGGGAAAGTAAAAACCGTGTGCATGAAGAAAGCCTTCCAGGGCTCCTGCCTTACCGAAGTGCAAGGGTGCCTTGCACGCGGCTCTGTAAAGTGCTAGCTCTGAAATGATAGATTGTTAAATACCCGGGCTGGATTAACTGGAAGTGTTGAGCTGCGCACATTAAATTGCAAATCTGGTGACAGTTACGGCTGACGTGTGACTGATGAGAGGAATAGATCTGATACGCTGTCGCCTGACCGAGTTTGATCAGGCCTGAGCAAGCCCTTCAAAAGCCAGCACAAGGCACCCGAGACCTCCTCGCAAGAAAGCCTTCAAGCAACCTCCAAAACAGCCCCTGGCATTTCTGCTATGTAGACTAGTCTGAAACAGGACCCCTCTCCTGTGCTATTTTAAGTGTATAATTAGTTTATTATTGAACCAGAAGTTATTATCTGATTTTTAAAAAAATAATAATTAAAATATGATGCGCTTCAGTTGGCAGTTGACGTGGCAAAGGGAACAGTCCTGCTTCATGGATCTGAGCACCAGGGGAAGCTGGGGACACGCCTAAGCATGACTCTCAGTGGGTCTGACCCACTGGCTTTTAGGGGCAAAAAACCCTTGGGAGCCTCACGGGAAGGGCAGCCAGTGTGGGAACGCACAACCGCGACTCCAGATATTCACCGAGTTACTGCAGTCCTGCACGGTGCAGACGGGGTGTGAATTAGCAGAGGAGGGATGAGCGAACACAACAACTTGAAAAACAGGTTATCATCTCCTCCTTCGCGACTCGGGACTGAGTAGCTATGGTGTTACCAATAACTAGCTGCGCACTCTTCGAAACGTAATGGCAGCTGTAAAATATTAATGCCTTTTGAAAGTAGAAAGTGATCAGTTTCCCCTTTTGATGTATTCTGATGCACATTCTACTTGCGTCCTGAGAATAACACATGGGTCCTCTGTAGCTTCTCAGTTTCTTATGGTTTCCTACATTTTCCCTCTGCATTGGGGAACACATTTGAAACACTGCATTTAGGAACATATTTGAAAAATCGTGCAGACCTGCTTTCTGTATACAGAAACCAAGCTCATGCTGTGCCAGATGACATGGGTAGACAAAAACATCCATCTCCTCACCGTTTTAACACTAACAGTAGCGAGGTGGGTTTACTTCAGGAGTCCTTCCCCAGCCCATTCTTTAATCTGACTTCCATGGGCGCATTGCATTGGGACATCCAGCCCCAAAACCAGCCCTGCCCACAAACTCACCGTGAAGGCACGTGACTTTAGTTTCCACACAGTGATGCCCTGGCTGTAATCTCCAAGTCAACAGCATTTGTTTTTTGGGTTTGGTCCGCCCCCCTCCCCCCTATGGAGAAAAGCTTTTTTACAGCCTTAAAATACAACTCTCCTTACCCAGCCTGGGCAGCTCCAGGCCAGACCTTGACGTCGGAGCTAGCGGTGCCAGCGCCCCTTGGCAGTCGGTGGGGAGAAACGGGTGCCTCCAGCAAATAAGTCCATCAGCCTGTCTTCCCGTTTCCCTCGGCAAGTGCCTGACCCTCTCTGCCGGTGGATCTCGCTCTTCGTGGAGGGAGGCTTTGCGACTGTGGATGCTTTGGGATGTCACTCCCAGCACCTCCCAGAGCACGGTGGCTTCAGAGAGCTCGCCCTCACTCAGACCAAACTCTCCGTCTACCTCTTCGGATTCATCCCAGCCTGACCTAACCCCACTTACGAACTGTTTTAGTTTTCATGGAACCTCACCTCACTCGGATGACTTGCATGTTACTGGTTTTACTGGATTTTTTAAAATTTATTTTCTGTTCACTGCAGGGGTAAAATACACCTGAGGAGTTGACAAAAGGGAAGATGACACCTATTACGCTGCCAATGAATCAGCCCTTTGCTACAGCGAGCAGGACATTCCTGTTTCACATGCAACTGGCAGCAGCACCATCCCAGAAACCTCACAACCCAGGTAAACGCACAGGTATTAAAGTAATTTTTTTTTTTTTTTTTTTTTTTCTTTTAAGCTATTTACCTAATCTGAGAAACTAAGATCACTGTCATTGATACAATCACAATCACAAGTGCTAAATGTTGAGCCTAAAGCTAGGCTATGTCAAAATGCTTCGGCACTTCCCGGTTCTTTGTTAGCGCCACACCCCGACACCAGAGCCTGAATAGCAGAAGGATGAGTGGAGGAGCCCTTTCATGTTCTCGGTTTGAACCTGTACACATATGAGTAATCCCTCCTGAAGCCAACACTCGGGCCATGGTGGGGCCTGTGTATCGCTCAGTACATAGACTGGGACATTTTTCAGAGGCAGCTGTGGAGCCACAGGGCAATGGGTTTCAGGACCTTGACTGTGGCAACTGCCAAGGTCGTCATCAAGTACTAGGGCTAGAATCACCTACCCTGTAGGTTGCAGTCTGGTTGAGCTCCCATTGGGGAAAGGACTGCACAAGTAGAAGACACTTGCATATGGAAGTTTACAGCCTTAACAGGCAGACAAAGAAGCGTTAATTCAATGAAGATGCTACAGAACATAAAATGGAGAGGCTTGCTTTGGTTTCATTTGCTAGTACAAACGAGCCTTGCCTTACCTGCCCTTCAGAACAAGCATCGACGCAACCTCTCAGTACCCTGAGATGGTGTCTCTTCACAGACACCATCCCCTGCTCTGGAAAACTCTAAGTATTGACTTGCTGAATCAAAATCTATGCATCTTGGGGTTGCAGTAGCTGTATGTACTCTGAGATGGCCCCACAATCCCTCCAGATAGGTGCTCTCTTACTGTACCAGACAGGCAGATGAATTTCTGCTTCTCAGAGAAACTGGTCCCAGACCCCAGGTGGGTTGAGTGGACACATGTCACATCCTGCTTTTAGGAGGAAAACTTTTGAGTTATGTCAGTGGAACTACACCGTGTGAAATAAGTCCTTTTTCAACACCTACATCTTCAAGACACAGGGCAAATTTTAAAGGATGATGCTAAGAATGATGGTGCCTTTGTACATCATGGGTTTTTATGACACTGATCACAGTATTCATAGCTTAAGAATGCAAGGACTCCTAAGCATGCCAGGTATCATTTTCATAACAAAGGTACACAAGAAACAAGCACCTTCAAGTTGCAGCTGAATAGATGAGCGCAGAAAGAGCGAACATTGGCAGTGCTTACGGGGATATCTTCCCTCCTTCTGGGAAAGAGAAAGGGACCTACTACCAAGCACCCTGAGCAACATGTATGCGCATATGTTATGACAGGTCCGCTAATACTTTTGTAATATGAGCTGATATGGAAAATACTAAATGAGCTAACACAAACTAGCTTTATGCTTTTTTTTTCCCCCCCTGCTCG
>VYXH01002022.1:46563-68053 GCA_013397275.1 Burhinus bistriatus | reverse complement strand
CCCCCCCCCATGATTAAAGTTTAGAGGAGATGGGATATCTAGAAAAACAGAAATGAATCAGGCTACTTTTTGGTTAAGATTAGCAAAGTGGGGAATGAAAAAAATCGTGGAGATGGAAGAGTCCACATGTCTCTAGTCAGACTTCTTTCAGAGCTGGTGGAAACTCGTTCTGTTCGTAGGATCTGACTATGTGCCCTGTTGCAAAGTGAGATTCTCGCCTGCAAAGGCTTTTGCATGTATCTAAACGCATATCCCATCAGCTCCTTTGTGGACTTGAACAGGAATGCCCTCAATGCGTAGGGTTAGATATGCACCAGTCTTTGCCAGACTTTGCCTTGTTGACACGGATAAACAAGAGGAGACACAGAAATTTCCAGTTTTGTTCACAGGCAAATTTCACAGCTTGAAAAAGTTAATGAAAACCTTCTAGTAGTTTTGTAGCAGGCTTTTTTTGAGGTGAAAATGTACTATATTAATTATTTTCAGCAGAAATGGGTTCTTGGTGCCATCCAATCACAGCTATAGCCCCAGCGGCCCTTCCAAAGCAGAGTGACAGCTGAGTCACTAATGTTAAAACAGGGATGAGAAAAGGAAAATGAAAAAGAAACTAGGCTACTTCCCCTGAGGAGCTAAATACAGTATTTAATGGCATCTTTTTATAAGGTTAACAAATCAAATGCTTCAGCTATGAATTGTTGTCATCGTCATAACTACAACAGGATGACCCTGGACAACCTATCTCCGTCTAGGTTTTTTTTCCTCCTGTGACACCTAAATAAGGAGGAAGAGGCTGGGAGGCAGCCCAGCCTTTCACCATACTCTGGGCCTTTGGGGAGACAGGGAGCGACAGCCACCTAAGGATTCGGCAGGACAAACAGCAATGCTGTCAACAGAGGGGGGAAGACAGCGGGAGGGAGCAGATGGGTACTTGTCTTCTCCTGCATCTGCAGCAGCTGCCATCTTCATCAGCTGTTGCCCCCGTGGCACTCTGCCTGCACAGGCAGGAGCAGGCAGCACTCGGGTTCCTCTTGTTTAACACACTGAAGAGTTGCCCCCCTGCCCACCCCACTGCCCTTAAATGAGTGTGTCAAAAGCAATTAAAGTCAGGATAGTGAGAAACCTTAAAGCTATATGCACAGAGGAGCATCTTTCTTCCAACGCTGCAGAAGTGTTGGGCACTCTGGACTCCATGTCGATCGTAAGTTGCATTTTAACAAGCTGCATTTTAATAAGTTGCATTTTAGTGAAGTAGGTTGATATAGGCATATGCCAGAAAATATCTGTCCAGCAGAGCAGTAAGGACTGAAGCTGATCTTCCAGGAAACCAACTGCAGCTACCTGAGAGGCTTCCTGTATTAGGAGACCCTAAATGTACTCATAAGGCGTTTTGGCACAACAGGGTGAAATTTTTGCTGATTTTCCCCTCCCTCCTGCTGCTCCAGTGCCACGCTTGTGAGCAAGGGCCCAGGCTCATGGCTGCACCGGGTGAGCTGTTCTGCAGCTCCAGGCCCCAACAAATGGTTCCCACTGCAAGAGCCACAAATGCAACAGGAGAACAGGGTGGTTCGAAGCGCTGCCTCCTGATTTGATAGCAATGCCAAACACGGGAATGCACAAGGTACCCACTGGTACACAGGAAACTGGGCCACCTGGGCAGATAATTCCTGGAAAGATCATATGCGCTTGGACTAACCTTCCTCCTTGGGGCCAATGCCAGTAAGCGCGTGTTGGACACTGGTGGCACTGCATTTATATGTTCTTTTTAGGGAGCCACTTTCTCTGAGTTCCAGAGTTTGGCCTAACTCAGCCCTGCTTGCCAAACAAGCAAAATTTCTATTTAATTAATCCCACACATGTCTTCAGCAGCCTCTCTGTTCAGTTGGCTTAAAGCACCCCATCCATGCCTTATCACAAACTCTGGCCATGTTATTATGATTACTTTAAGCATAATTCAAGCATGATGCTGAATAGCAAGTAATTGCCATTCACGCAAGAAGTCTGGCTGACCTCTGCAGGATTCTTCACGGGGAAAAAAGTTTGCAGGATTAGGACCGAAGCCTGGAGACAGGGTCGTCTCTTCCCTCTGCCCAGCCCCTCTCCCTTGGCTCTAGTATCCAGTACATGCTGTCCTCTTTGCTACTTCAACACAATCCTTAAGGCTTTAGACCTGAATGAAGAAAAGCAGAATGAGCAAGCCCTGTGATTCAGGGGTATTTAAAAGAGGAAAAAAAGGGCAACTGTTAGGCAGAATCTGCCAGGAGAAGAAGGAATCAGTCCGTGGGCCAAGAGGCAAGAGCCCATAGTCTTTGAATTTCAAAGGCTTTCAGGAAAGACAACCTCAAGATACTTTCACAAGCTACTTTGAACGAGGTACAGTTTGGTACTCTGCTGTTTTTTTCCTGCTCTCCTTTTTTCCACCTAGGTAACTTTGTTTTTTTCACTTGGGTAAAGGTAAAATAACTACTCCACCTTACATGTCAATGTACATGGCACTTACACATCAATTAGCTCTGGATTGCTGCTATATATTGGAACGGTGTACGTGCTTGGAAAAGAGTCCCTGGGAATTATAACGCCATAAAACGCCTCAGTGCTTAAACCCTACCCCATCACTCTGGTACGCCGGCCAGCAAACACAGAGCGCTTTCTTCTGCCGTGTCCCTTCTCTGTCCCCCGCTCCCTCCCCAGAATTAGGGCATTGCTGGAACCGGGTACAATATTGTTTGCAACTGTGCATGTTTAACATAAAAACTGAGGTCCTGTACAAAACCAGGATCGTATCTCAGGCTGCCTGCAAGCCAGCACCTTTACGCTGCCCAAAACCACAAAGACGGAGCTTGCATGTTTAGATAACAACTGTAGCAAAATGAAGACAAAAACGGTATGCAATCCCTTTTAAATGCAGACAGGGCAGGGAGCAGCTGCCAAGACACGCTGGCACTAACCAGGGCCTCATGAACGTTTGACTTGTTCCACTCCCAGGTTTTCACCCTGAGTCCTGGGTGGGTGGAAGTCATCTGGGGACACAGGCGGGCACAGCAGAGCCCTGCACCTGCAGCTCCCCTCCTGCCAGGGAAGGGGTCAGCTGTCAGAGCCAGAGGAGGGCACAACGTTGGGTGCCTCCAGGCAAACAACTCGGCCAACGCAGGGGGAGCAAGGCCAGGCCTGTCTGCTCGGTTCCAGGCACGGACCGAGAGAGGTCAGCCTGATGCTGGGCATGTTGGAGAGGTCTCTGCAAACCCAGGGCTCTGCCTTGCCGGGGAGCAGCGCCAGAGCCCAACTCCTGCAAGTATTAATAGTCGTCACATGCTCGTCAGGAGGGGTATCTACCCTTTCATGAGCACACACTGCCAATAAGAAGCCTGGCCAACGGCAGATCTGGGACACCCCAACAGCATATTTTGCTAGGAGAGCATGGGGGGAAAAAAAAAATAATCCACAACTCTAGTCTTGTTGACAACCGGTCCCTGCGATGTGCTGAACATCCTTTGCCAGGTACCGAATCCCCCTAGTTCATGCTGACTCTTACTGGAGAGAAAAGCAACCTGCTACAACACCCACCTCCTGCTGACTACAGGATTGGGTTCACTATTGGAAGAACTTCTGGAGCCCCATGGGTCAAATGACAATGAGCCCTGCTGTTTTGGTGGGGGATGTTTTGATCTTTTGGAAGTATTCAGAGAAAAGCTGAGGGGAGAGTCCCACCATCAGCCAAGTTTGCAGGGGTGCTACGGAGAAAAGGAAATAAACTGGCTGGGAAATGTCATGGTGACATGCTGTTGTCCTGATGCATGGATTTTCGGACATGGCCACACATGCTACAGCGAGGTTTCCACCTCACAGTCCAAGCACTGCGACACAAGCACTTCACGGGCTAAATCACGTCAGTCCTCCAGACTGGCAGTGGTTTTGAGAAATGGTCACCTTCAGGAACAGGAAAAATTCAAAGCATCCTACAGGACACGATCCATGTTCCTCCATGGTTATCCCAAAAAGTAAGGGTGAAATGAAAAGGCTGGGACAGACGTGAGCAGCTCTCAGGGCCCTGACAAGCACTGGAAAGGAGTGCTTTCCAGAACCAAGAAAAGGCTGGGATTATCACCTTCCCCTGGGTACATAGCAACAGTTGCTAGTTTTGCCAGGCAGCAAGATGCAGTGCAAGACGTGAGGGTGACATCATTTGATTATCACCTCGCTTCCCTCGGATTCAATTGGATTCCAATAAGAAATTATTTTTAGAATCACTACAGACAAAAGCCTCGAAAACTAATTTATTACAGATTTGGGTAGAGGAGGCTGGGGACTGTATTACTAGCAGACAAAGCCTTAACAAGGCCCAAGTATTTGGAAACCGAAACCACATCAGAAATAATATGCACATATTAGCAGTGAAGGTAATTAACCTCCTGAAAAACACACTTAAGGGAGGGGTGTGGACTCTCTACTGCTTTAAGTTTTTGCATTTAAGGGTAAATATTCCTCCAAAAAGTGGGATGAAGCTGAAACTGAATTTGGGATTTGCTGTTGAAAGAACTGATGGGAGCTCCGAAGCTTTTATTCAGAAGGCCTGCCCTTAAAACCTTAAAGTCTGTCTGCTGCCTGTACTTGGGAAGTTCAATTCTGCTTTGCTAATGCAGGCATTTGCAGTTATGAAGAAAGTTAAGAATTACTAGAGCATATCATGACATATGACGTAAATACTTCAGGGAAAGCAGTACAAGAAAAAAAAAAATAAAAGCCCTCCAAAATGTTAAGCCAGAGGTCCATTGCTTTTGCCCCGGACACGACAAATGAATAACATCATGTCTTGTTACTCTGTGCCACTGAGAGCTTGAAAGTAATTGATCTTGCCTCCGATTTCAAGTTGGCCGTGGTGTTTGTTTAGGAGAAGAGGTTCACATGACAGGCTGGAGCTCCTGAAGGAGACCTTTTGCTGAAGCAGTAGCAGCTCTCTGGAAATAAATAACTGCAGGGATTCCCACGCAGCCGCAGGTTTGTCAGCAGCGGTCCGCTGCTTGGCAGTGCGCAGCACTTCTTCATTGTATTTATGCAACTACAGGTATTAGTATTTACAGCAAACGGCTTCTTTTTACATCCCTTACTTTGAATATTTGATATCCTTTATGAATTTTAATGGACTGTTGTACTGTCTTGGATTTTTTAGCTTGTCATTTAATATGCTGGTACAGTGACAGACTAATGAACTACTGAGTGATGTGAAGAACCGTGTGGTATGTCACAACAACTTGTTTTATAAAGTAACAGGGCAAAGCTTTCTCTGCTTTTATAGCAAGGACAGATTCCCTGCTCTGCTTGCCCCAAATGACAGCAAGAAAAAATGTTTTGAGCAAGGAAGAAGAGGAAAAAAAAAAGACAACGACAACAGGAACAAAACTGCACTGTCAAGTTTTCATTTTGTTACAGCCCTCGTAATCAAATGCAGGAACGCTACCCAGTGAGGGGCCCTGGACTATCACATCATCCCCAGTGCAAAACTTCTGACTGACGTAAGCAATTGACTTGTCTGCTAATTTGATTTCTACAACTCACTGCGTCGGGACGTGACCGATAAGAGCTGACTAGCAATTCCCACAGATAGGGATTTTGCAGAGCCTTGCACGCTGTACAGTGCGGCCAACTCCACCCACTTCTTTCTGCACATGCCACTGTCACCCGCAAATCTGAGGCAGACACACAGGACTCTATCAGCAGGACCATATGCGTCTGCAGAGATAGCAAAAGCCAGAGACTGCCATCATCTAGCCAAATAAACAGCTTCACGTACAAGAAATGACATGCGGCAGGAGAGATCCAGGAAAGGACACCATTTAAGCCTCTTAAATTCAGAGGCTGGTGCTTCAAGTAACGCCTCTAGCAGATGCAGGAAGCAACCCAATAGCTACAGATTCCTCTGCGACACAGGTTCCTATTACAGAGAAGTCAAAGTCAAGAGGGACAAACCATACCCAAAGCAGAAGAGGTGGACTTCTTTGAAACTGATGCACCTAAATTGAAGATTTTTACATGTGTGAAAGGCCTCGGATAAATACTTTGCTAGAAGGGAAAGAAGTGGAAAATGGACGGTAAAAGGCAGGCCGGCAAGTAACATGAGTAATTTGAAAATATTTGGTGGGGTAGGTGGGCAATAAATTACAAACCATCCAGCCCGCAGAGATTTATGAGAGGCTGTCTGCCAGCAAGGCCGAGCAACTCCTTTTTCTGGTGTGGGACAGGCAAGGAAGCGCAATGGGAAAGACTGAGACTCTTGTTTACTGGAAAAGTAGATTTTTAAAACCCTCAGAGAAGGCAGGACAGACTGAAAAAGGAGACTGCTCAAGAAGCTCAAGCTTCCTGGAGCTACACGCCTTGAGCTGAAGGCTGTGCCGGTACCCGTGCCCATAACTGCCTCCTGCAAAGGATGCGGCACTGCTGCTGGAGGGCTGGGAGGTGCCTGACCTTCCCTGCCCAAGTCCCATCACGCCATCCTCCCCAGGGACCAGCAAGGATTTACTGCTTCCTCTGGGGTGTGCAGGATCACTGCACAACAGAGCAGCGAGAAGTGAAGGACGCGCTCCCCGGCACGGCTGCATCCCTTCTCCCTTTCTAAAAGCTCGGGGACTACAGCTCTGAGGGGCGGCACTCAGGACCCTCAGGGCTTGTTGGCCACTGGCGCCAGCAGCCCCACAAAGCGGCTCTCCCAAATCAAAATACAGTTTACTACTAACAGAAGGTCGGTAGCATAATGTTTTCTAAAATCGACACAAAAGAGGACATATGTCTCTCCTAGCTCGGTCCCGCGCCACCACATGTTTCAAGAGCTGCTGAGAAGCCGAGAGACTCCTGCAAACTGGTAGGCAGGTATCTGCTCCCAGTGAGCAGCTCCCAAACAACTGCTTCCTTTCTGCCTGGAGAGGTTTTTTTAACTGTTTATAGTTCCTTCCTTTGATCTGTTCCTCCTTAACACTAGCAAAACAAACTGGAGCTGAGGAGGTAGGATCTTCCCAGTTAATAGCTTCGGCATTGTATCTTAATCCCCCCTGAGGCATCTTCCCAGAGTCATCTTACCAGCAGCCACTGTCTTGCCTGCCTGGTTGTTTTTAAAACTACTTTGCTATTAAACCAACCCCACACAGCCCTACTGTAAACAACCCAATACTGGGGCGTACGCCTTCTCCATCCCCCACAGGAGATGCACACCGCAATAGGGACAGAGGGCGAGGAAGAGCAGGATGAGCCATGCTGCCCACCTTTAGGCATCGTGGATGTCCAAGCTGGCAGCTGAGGCTCCTGAGGCATCCTGAGACCTGAGGCTTGTTTCAGAGCACCCGAAATCAAAACTGCCCCACCATTCAGGTATGGCACAGAGGCACCTGAAGTCAAACCATGACGATTTTCTCCTCTTCTCTCTCCCCTTAGTTATTTTTTCCTTTAGCTTCTCCCTTTCCATCGCTAAGACTGCAAGTTCTGTGCAAGCTGTTCCAATTTGCATGCCTAGAAGAATATGAGGAGCGGCTGAAGGAATTAGGATTGTTAGTCTGGAGAAGACAAAAGAAGGTTGAGGGGAGACCTTATTGCTCTCTACAACTACCTGAAAGGAGGCTGTAGTAAGATGGGAGCTGATCTCTTCTCTCAAGTAACTAGCGATAGGACAAGAGGAAATGGGTCCAAGTTGCAACGGGGGAGGTTTATGCTGGACATTAGGAAAAAAATTTTTCACTGAAACAGTTATCAAACATTGGAACAGGCTGCCCAGGGAGGTGGTTGAGTCACCATCCCTAGAGGTGTTTAAAAGTCGTGTAGATGTGGTGCTTAGAGACATGGTTTAGTGGCGGACCTGGTAGAGTAGGGTCAATGGTTGGACTAGATGATCTTAAAAGGTCTTTTCCAACCTAAATGATTCTATCATTCTATGATTCTATACACCAGATGATAGTAATAGCATATGAAAAACAGGAAATTTGTCTCAAGACCATGGTATTTCTATTAAAGCAACCAGAGGCACAACACTCATGCCCCAAATGAGGGGGGAGGCAGGCAGGCAGGGAGGTATGGGAGGAGGAATTAGCACTAGCAACACACACGATAATTTATCCGAACCAATAGGCTGCAGACTTTCTTCTTGCCCTTCTCAAGTAAACGACTTGTAACAAACAATAAAGGTTTCTCTACCAGTAAAACAGACAAAACACTTATTACCTGTAATTTTAGCCTCAGAGTAAACTGTTTAATCTTTCATTTTTTAATTTCTTTTACTTCTGAAAAGATCACTAGCTCCTCACTCTGGTGCTTCCACAGCAATTTAACAGGCATCAAATGACAAGATAACAAACAGATAAACCTCAATACAAAGAAGAAGTCTCTCTACCCTCATTTAGAGCAGAAACTTTCCTATTCAGCTCCCTCTGAGAAAATCCAGCATAAATAAATACAATGCTTTTCCTATCCTCTTCATTTAGAAAAAACCCACCACCACCACCATGTGATGCAGCCTCAAGGCTATGGCTTTCTAGAAAGAAAGGCCAAATGAAACAGTTGTTCCTAAAGAGTTTGCCTGACTGCAAAAACAGCGTCACATCAAGCAATAAGCAGCTGGATGAGTGCCTTAAATCACACATCACAGATGCTTCTTAGTCCTCCATGAAGCTAACACAAGGAAGTGCAACTGCTGCAGCCGGCAAAGGAGAGTGGGGAGGTGGTGAGGAAATACAGGGCTGCTGCCACAATTTTTACGCTGACCGTACTTCTGCCTGACAGCTCCTTGTAAAGGCAAGACTGCACGGCCACCAACAACAGCCAGGCGATGGGTCAGGCAACCAAAATCCCTGTATCTCCTTTCTGCAGAGGTGGTGGCATGACCGGGTAGCAGAGCAGGCAGGAAGCAGCATGGAAAACTACCATGAATGAAAACCCAAGCCTTACCACAAAAACATGAAAACCCAGGGAAAAAAAAAAAAAAAAAAAAGACGTTTTTGTGAAAATACTGTAATAGGTTACCTTTATGTGGATGACTCTTTGTGCTCGCCTAGATTGAGTCACTCTGTGAACTACCTCACGGTCCATCTGTCTGCCAACTCCTGGCTAAACTTGAACATCCTGTAGCTGAAATGAATGCATCAAAGGCTACAGCCCCACAAGGTAACAAGGTTTTCTTTGTCCAGCACTTCCAGATGCACCAGCATTCCCCTTATGCTAGCTCTTACGTATCCTCTGGGTTTATATTTGGTACATTTCTGACTTTCAGAGCCTGTAAGAAACTGGTAGACTCAGACTTTGCCTCCCACCCTGCTTTCACAGACCTCCTCAATCCATCCCTCCCCACGTACTGGCAACATGCCCCCACAGCGTGCTCAGCCCCAGCATCACGCCACCACCATTTACAGAACGCACAGGGCCAAAAACTTCTGTGCGCCATGACTCGCCCTCTCACTGTTTTTAGTGCTTTTGGCGCAGACCTCACCCAAGCACGGTTGACGAAATCTGCCCTCTTCACTTGCAAAGCATCACTACAACATGCTCCCCTGTGATCTTCACACCCCCTGGTTCCATCCCCAGGCTGGAGATGCTGCAACATCACCTGCTTCCCGCACTGCAGCGAGCCCTCCTCCATGTACTGGTTAGGACGCACCTTCACCAGGGCCCAGTCTCCCCGGAAGGAGGCTTGCAGTATTTCACACAGGAGATACTACAGGGGAGCAAAAAGTACAGTTTCTGATCTGGATCTGTTTTCAATTTTTTTGTTGCTTTGGACTGAAAATTTTGCTGCCATCTATGTAAACAACTTCCAAATACTGGAGGACACAATTACTGCAGACGAATGCGGGTCCAGAAATCACTCCGACACCATCTCTTAGAGAAAGCAATCCTGCATCACTGGATTCTGCACTTCCACCGTCTGCCTTTTCAATCTGCTTGCAGTTGTAGTGGAAGGGGAAAAAAAAAAAAAAGAAGTATTACTTACATTCCCAGCTTTCCTCCCCAAATCAGGAACACCCTCCTATCTCTTAGGTGACAATATAAACTTAAATCATTTCTTCTGCCCTCACTAAAACCATTTTAAAACCAGTAGTCAGGAACAAAACAAATGTCCCAGCTAATGTAATGTGTATTACTCAGTGATGATAAACACTATACACCCACCTAGACTTTTCACTTGATGTGGTTGGAAACTGCTATGTAAGGTGGAAAAAGTAAGGTAGGCTGCTTTTATTTTTGGCATTTAAGAGTTTAGGCTTACTGCAGCGGTATATTTACTCTGGCTCCTCGTGCTGCTTGCAGCCAATGGCGTAAAGGTATTTTGTGGGCTAATTCTTGGGGGGAAGAAACAGGTATCACCCCCCTCTGTATCTCATACTCCACCACACCACCAGGTTGCAAGAACACTGTGCCACGGGGAGGGGATCTCCTCTTCCTCGCCCGCCAGAGCAGAGCTCGGTAAGGTAAAGCTCTGTCTAGCCAACAAAGCTCTTTACCACAAATATCCTTATTAAACACAGCCTTATCAGAGACTAGTTTCTGCAGTCTGAAGCAGTCAGGAATTAACTCTGTCAATATTTAAAATTTCAAGCCAGGATTAGTGCCCAGACCCAAGGGGATGCGAGCAGGCATGTGAGCCACAACACCGGCACCTGACTGTGCTCAGGCCATGCCAGGGGGGCTGCCTGAGCGGCCGGGGCTCTGTACCTGCTGCCTTAGTCGTACTCCAGCCCCCAAAACGGCTCGCTTCTGAGGGCTGTTGCGGCAAGGGGAGGGGGATGCTGAAAACTCGCCTCTGTCATGGGATGCAAGGAAAAGGCTGTGCCAATGCTTGCCGAGGCAGGGACAGGTTGAGGCTGTGATGGCATGGGTGCTAAGATGAGCCAGCGTGGCTTCCTCAGAGGGTGTGCTTTCTAATGCATAAGTGCTTGGGCTGAGGAAAGACCCCAGGTCCAGCAGCATCAGCTGTGTGCACAGGGCAGGGAAAGCCAGCCTGGAGCGGGGCAGATAGCACTCCACAAGCGTAGCCCAGAACTGCCAGGATGGGAAGCTCACCAGCGCTTCCCAAAAGGGTGCCACTGGCCAGCAAGGTGCACAGCCGAAATATAAACTCCTTCGGTATGCTCCTTCAGCAGCCTCTGGCTGTAATCCCCGCCCACAGGATCAGGCTATGTCTCCTGTCTATCCACAAGATGAAGCCGTCTGTCCTCGACACAGCCCTCGGGGCAGGACTGGCAGGACCAATGCTGCCTGCCTTCCCTCCAGGGTGAGCCTCCACTGGCACGGCATGGCTGCCCAGCACGGAGAAGGTGCGAGCTTCATCCCACTACTCTGTGAGTCAAGGTCTTAATGGAGACCTTGCTCCTCCTGCTGCATACTGAAAGCTGGTGATGCTGTTGATGGAGACTCCATGAAACACGTTCTTAATACTGCGCTAATAAGGCAGCATCCAGGCTATTGCGCCCTGTCATTAGCAATCCTGGTGAAAAGCCTTCACGCTGCCCTTTCCTACAGAAAGAAATCTCTGCAAAAAAATCAGCATTGCTCTACGGTTTTTGTCAGACCTACCAAGCTTGGCACAGAGTCCTCAGGTGTAGGTGCTGGCCTTTCGCCAGAAAAAGTCAGCCTAGGTAAGCAGTGAAAATAAACAGTATGTTACGGGAAATGCTGCAGTCTGCATTTTTCTTCCCCTCAGATAATCTGTTGTCCCAACCCAATATGCTGCTCCTTACATTTAGCGTAACAGAGGATTCTTGCAGTGACTGGCACTGCAAAATAATAATTCCCATGTCATGACATTAATCTTAATACTCGTGATTGTAATAAGGGACATTCCAAGCCTGTAATATACTCTGTTGTATTGCATTGCCCTCTCAACTGAAAAATGGAAGCACCTTTCCTGGGACTGAGTAATGCTTCTAGCTCCTTTCCTCTGAAGACATACAGAATTGGTGAAAAAAACCATATATAAATAGGTAGAATGACATGAAAATCAGAGGTTATGCCCACTAGCCTTTTATATTTTTCCACTGGTGGTGTTAGAGAGCCCAACAAAGAATGGGAAGAAAGCTCAGAAAAGCTGTAGGAATAAAGGAGAAGAGAGCCAGTTTTGTTCTTACCTTCATTTGTACTATATCAAGCCTCTTAGTTGAATTATAGCCTTGGCTCAAAAAACCAGAACATGTATTATTTGTTGTATATTAATCTACATATCAAAATCAACCACGCTAATGATTGCCTAAGATTTCACTACAAGTTCCCCTGTATTTCTTACCGCCCAGAATATCTGTGCACCTCCCAGTAAAGCTGAAGTAAATATATTTCGGTAAATGCCTGAACTACAACCATTTTTAAACCCTTCCCCTGAGCTTACTTTACAACAGGAATTAAATGGTTAAACTCATTACTGAGTCCAATTGTGGACATGGGGAAAACACTTCCATTGCTTTTGGCATAAAGTAAGTTGAAAAAGTTGCCTTTCTGCTTGACTAAAAGCCTCAAAAATAAACAATGCACACAGCATACATTGTTCAAGAAGTGGGTGCAAACAAGCTTGCAGGCAGATGAACTTTGCAGGTGTCGTGTGGGAGTAAAGCAGGCAGAACCTCCTGTTCCTACCCCACCACCCCGGGCAGCGGGTGCCGAAATGGCCGCGCAGTGCCAATTGGGATCCTGACCATTAACCTCCGTGTCAGCGCTGGGAAATCCAATCTTGCACCTCAGAAAATAAGCAGCTATTTTAAAAAAGAAAAGAAAAAACAAACAAACAAAAGGTACAATCTTGGTGTCTCCTGCAGCTCTAACAGGACCTTTGTCTCATGCCAGCGGGAGCTCAGCAAGTGGAGTGAGAGCAGAACATGCCCCATGATGCGGAGGACTCTTGTAAATGTCTGGGTGTTAAACCCAGCCACAAACAGCAAAACAGAAATATAATTATACTGCATGCGCAGTTTTAAATTACTGAATGTTTTAACTTACTCTGATTTAAACATAACAGCATCTAGGGAAAATTAAGTTTTTATGGTGTTTATGCTATATGAAGGACTGGCTACTATAAAGAGGCAGGAAAAGATCTGAGATAGAAAGCGCAGGCTGCACTATGCAAGATGTTTTTGGTTTCCTTCAAAGTGCTTCCCTGTTTAAAAACAGGCTTCGGTGTGAGCTTTTGAAACCTAACTATGCAAAACCTGCTATTACCTGCGTGATGTTATTTTTCCAGTACTTGCAAACTCCTTGTGCATCTAACAGTCTGTGGTCCCCCAATAAATATAATAGCCAGGATTAACTCCATTAATCAAAGCAAAAAGTAACTGAGAAATTGCACTTTGGTGTTGCAGGAGACAACCTGGGAAAAGGTGTGAGGCTCAGAAAGAGATCCCAAGGAACAGCCATCACACACAGAGCACAGGTATGACCCAGCTTTAAGAGTGCCTGTATGCAAACTTCTGCCTGCAAGCCTCTCTCCCTGAGCTCCGGTGAATGCTACCTGTGCTAGAAGCCAGGCTGGTGCAGCAGTCCTGTGGAGACATGGTCCACCATCACCAAATTTAACAAAAGAAGGAACCAGGCAGGGCAGCAGAAAGTCCTGGCGACCTGCTTCGCTCCCTGCAGTGGAAATAATGTGACTTAAAAAAAATCACGTAACGAAGCTGCTACTAGCCCTAGCATTTAAGGCTTCATTTTATTTAGCTTGCATACTAAGAGCTTTAACAAGACAAGGCCTTCACCCCCAAAGAGCACGCACTCCTTGTTTAAAGACTTATTCATCCTTTTCCAAACAAAATGAAAAAGCTTTCAGCGAGCCAAAACCTGTGAGGAGATTTTCAGTCACCAGAGGCAGTAGTAGGTGCCTTGATTCCTACTCAAGTCAGCAGAAATCAGGTGCCTAACCCATCCGCACCTCTGAAATCCCCTCAGTAATAGCTTAATGCAACAAAAGGGAGAAGCAAACGGGTTTTGTCTATAGGCTGCTTCTCAAACAAAGAATCAAATTGCATGTGACAGGCTGCTGTGCAAGTTTGACTCTATGTGTCTACGTGCAAGTGGAAGAGCGAATGGAGAAGTATGCCAACTTTAGAAGGGCATATTGCTGCCAGTCATTTTTAATACAAAAAATAAAATAAAAGGCATCCCAGAGATCCTACAGGCCCCGTTACACAAGACCCCCTGATTTGAGCAAGCTGCAGTTTGGAAGTAGGATATGCCACTGCCTACTCACGGCCACCGACCCCATGGGCCACACAGCTCAAGCATCAGGGCTAGCTGCCCTTGTTGGTCACAGCACACTAATGAGACTCCCATCCTACTGTCCTAAGAGCCAGTCACCCCCAAACCTTCCTCTTTCTCTTTAAAGGCATTCATCTTTGTGTCCCAATGCGTCTGTTTGCAGCAGCATCACATCTCTGCTGCTACAGCCACGAAACACATGCCTGCCACGCAGAGTGAAAGCTGTGCTTTGAGGAACACATCCTTCAGAGGCAACGCTGCCTCAAGCAGGTCTCTTCTCCCACTGCCCAGGCCTGTCCCTGCACCAACCCTCGGGATTTTTTGGAGATGTTTAGGCGGTTGCATGAGTGGGTAACCAGTCCAACGTAAAATCACTCTTGATTTTACCCCGGTGTATCATTTTCCACCCCTGTCTTGAGAGCTGCCTGCCTACACACAGCTCCACCACAACAATGTGAGTGCAGACTCATGTTAGGTGGCACTGGTCCGAACAGGGCTCCTACGGTCCTCTTTTTATTTCTTCTTCCTGACAGATTTTGGCCAGATTAGGTCTCTGAACTGGCCTGCTAAACAGCAGAAGAATTGACGTTGGTGGAGAAAGGGAGGAAACAGGAAACCATGGGGGATGTGGGGAGAAGAGGGAGGATGCAGAACAACCAAAGCCTGTCTTAGGGTCAGCTTACATTGCCACGGAAGACGTGGCTGTCAGAAGCAGTGCTCCCCTCTGTGCCCTGAGATGAAGGTAGCCTCAGCGAGCATGGGCACATCCCCTGGGAAGTTGCAGCCATGGCTTCAGATGGCATCAGTCTGACCAAGTACCCCAAATTCAAGGACTTTCTTTAAAGTTTTGGTACATCTATCAAAAGCGGAGAAAGAGCAAAATACAAAATTTAGATGCAAATCTTCCTGTATAGGATGCCTGGAGTAAGGTAGGGGGCCAAATCAGGCACCTACTAATTAAATATCTCACCTTGACCTTGCTGGCTTCCAAAAGGCTCTTCTGCTCATAACTTCATAGCACTGCAATGGAATCACACCCCAGCACCACCACCTTCACCTTCTGCAATTCTCCCTGGGTGATAAATACTAAAGTTTGTAAACACACTGGGATTTTGTTGTGCTTTTTTAGTTCACAAAAACATTCAAAGCATAGTATTTGGCAACACTGGAGGAACCCTACACAGAGTTACATTCTCACACTGAGCATCTGGGGAGAAACACCCAGCAAGGTGTTGGTGTGCTAATGTAAAATCAGATCATAAGAGCCAGCACCTCCCTCAGTTGTTAGCATTTAAAAGAGGTCGAGGCTTTCAGAGGGACCCAAGACAATTAGATGCTCCAGACTCATTGAATTTCAATTAGGTTTGGGCACTTAACTTGCTTCAGGTTCTTCTAAAAATCAAACCCATCGCTTACATCTATAATCATACTTAGGTTTTGAAGCGCCTTTCTCTCTTTGTATGTATGCAAGTCTTTATTGGGGAAAATCTTTTGTGTGGATGATTAACTTCAAACCTGCTTAAGTATTTCATGAAGTAAACACAACTTAAGCACATTTAGATTTAAGCAGATGCTTACCTGCTTTTCTGAAGAAAGATGAACTTAATCAAATGTCTACCCAGTTTTCTAAACAGGGGCCCTCAACACATCTAGTGTCACTTTCCGTATGTTTGTTGGGTTTTTTTTTAAAAAAAAAATGTTCACACCACACTATAGAGTTTATAAACTCAGTTATTTCTAGATCCCGATAATACTCTCAGACTGGGATATGTAAGTACAGAATATACTTACTTATTTTTAATATATTAATTTTCATCTGAAGAAAACCATTTACAGATACCCAGTTTCACTACAAATTTAAGCAGTATACGATTAGCACTAATTGTTGGATATGCCATATTACTGTGTAATATGCTGATCTTCTAAAACCTTGCATTGTAATCTTTAATAATCTGTCCCTAAACAGCGGTCTAAACTCGGCTTCTCCACATATTTTGTCATACTGTATTTGACTTGTTAATAATCTTCCCAAAAGCTGCACTCAAATGTCAAGATCTACGTTAAGATAGACATATTTGGATTCATCTCGTTAGAAATCAGTAATGCTAACTTTCGTATCCTAAGTAATGCTTAGATGAAAGACAGGCACTAAAGTACTTCCCAATGAAAAGTGGGAAGTCCTTGACAGCGCCTTATGCAAGGTTTAAAAAAAAAAAAAAAAGCACAAGCACAGCAGACATTGTATGACCACCCTCATATACACCTATGTCTAACTTACAGTCTGAGGAACTTGTACCTTGAATCTTTCCAAGCACGGAGCTTGGCCAGAGCCCTGTTGGGAGAACCCAGGACGGGGGTAAGGCAGGGACACCGGCTGAGGTCAGCTCACCTGCTAACACACTCCATCAAAATTTCAGCGGCACCAGAGTGGAGGTTTTATGCAGATAGTGAAGCGACTCTGCCCTTTTGCACATCTGTGACGCAATGCACTATTAAGCAAAATTAACTGATTATGTAGCAAACATGGCAAAATGAAGCACCGATTCCTCTGACAGCGCTATCTCCTTTTTAATGAGGCACAGAACAATCTGTTACCAGGACGAGCACTGCAGAGAGGGTTTACGGTAATGGCTCCCAGCTCATCTATTTTTTTATAGTTGAGTACGTACCTCATATGCCAGAAGTATCATACATTAACTGCTGAGCCTACAGGGACACAATATCTGGCCATGTCATTGGAGTATTAACAAACTTGTACAAAGGATCTCCAACACTTCAATATGTTTAATGACATCTACTCTAGTCCTCCCAATCTGTTCCAGAGGCCTCCACCTCACATTATAAACACTCGGTCCAACCCATTCCTGCCTGCATGGCTCATCTTCCTCTGTTACCTTGAACTTTCCTTGCCTTCAGTATGTTGTGCTGGCCATGCTTAACTTATTGGGCTTTTATAAGCCAAGGAGCAGCTGAAGAACATTGCTAGGAAACCCTACAGGCAACTGCAGAATCAGCTAAACTGTGCACAAAATAGGTCACTTCTGCATTATCAAATGTACTTAGTGCAATTACAATCACAGAGAGCCATTTTGAACTGAGAAAAATATGGTAAGAAACAGAGAAGAAGGGAAAGCCAGCAACAGCAAATGTGAAGTCCTACTCCTTCACAGGAGAATGCCATCCACAGGTCACCCTCTCTGGAAAAAGTATAAGCTTTAAAACAGACATGGCTTTTATCACATAATTAAAGGCTGCCAGAGGACATATTTAAGTTTTCTAGTACCATGATGAACATCGGAAGCAAATGCATGGAA
Source organism: Burhinus bistriatus (assembly GCA_013397275.1). Lineage (NCBI taxonomy): Eukaryota > Metazoa > Chordata > Aves > Charadriiformes > Burhinidae > Burhinus > Burhinus bistriatus. The sequence goes on along the minus strand of VYXH01002022.1, from coordinate 50,540 downwards.
TAAAATGTTAAAATTCTGTAACAGCAGCCTCTAGAAAGGAACCAGATGGGAGCTGCCACCCATGCAAGAATCTAGGTGGGAAGTCCATCCTTCCCGAGAACCCTACTGTCTTTCCACAAAGCCTCCTCATTGCATGAAACTTCTCAGAAGAGCACATTGGAAAGGGAAATAACGTGCTTTGCAGGGCTTTTAGCCTGTAAGACAGAGTAAGAAACAGTTTTCAATTCTCAGTTCTTGAGGGGCTATGCATCTTTGAAAGATCATCTCTGGAATCTGCTCCCCAGCAACTATTGACACCGACTCTTCTGCCTGGATATCCTCTGTAAAATTCACACGCAACTAACTCTAGTGAACAACTCTTGGTAAAGTGAGGGGTCTTCCCCCAGGAAGCCAGAAACTCTTGTATTAAACATGTCCTGACATGTGAATGTCTTGCATTAATGAAGCAAGTTGGCACAGAATGCGAAGATGACAAGTGCATTAGTGAGCATCCCTTCTTGCACAAAGCAGTCCACAGGCTGCACTTCTTCCCCTTGCAGACAGAATCTCTTGCAATCCATTACAGGCTTGAGTGTTTCCTTATGTGAAAACACAAATGCAACTTAACACCTTGGAAGTTGGGACTCACCGTTTTGAATGAGACAACCAAGCGAAGGTGTGCCATGATGAGTACAACTCTTGCTGTGTAGCATGCAGATTGACAGGAAAGCATTGTGAGATATGGGGTATTTCATGTCAATCAATTTTTTTCATGTCAATTATCAAATTATTTCACGTCAATCAAAATCACTCTCTACTCCGTTCTTAAGACACTCTCTGAACAGGCCATAAGCACTACTGAAAACAACAAGACTCCTTCGTTTTCTTTGCAGCATGGTTTCTTGCGCAAGGTGAACGTTTTCATCATCTAAACAAGTGGGTTTTATAAATGAAAAAATATGTGAAAATAAAACTATTGTGATTTCTTGTTTGTTTTAGTACTTCACTCTAGAAATACAGGTCTAAAGATTACATACAGGATAGCATTGATGCAGAAAAGGACTGTGACACCACACAAAACCAGAACGAGACTAATTCTTCCATCTCCTCCTAATCCCTCTGAGAATGCAGGATATTTACTTTTATCATCACCATCGTTCGACTTCTCAGCCCTGACTGCCAGTTACAGTAGTACAGTATGTACCATTCAGAGTTGCTGAGTCGAAGAAAAAATAGCTCAAGTAATTAGAAAACAAACAAACAAAAATACTTTTCTCTCTCCCTCCCCTCCTCCTCAAACAAAGCAACATCACAGACTTGTGAATCACACCGTGACCATCATTTGTCTGTATCAAAAGCCTCATACTTGCTGTTTCTTTTGCTGTGCGTGTAGATAAGAGAAAAATATTCCACTGAGAGTTAGTCATCATAAGGTACCTGCCGGGTCAATCATTTAACTTTGCAATGCAGGATATCTCAAGATTTCTGTTTCTGGACTGCAGATTTTTGGAGCAGGGAATATTAACTCGGGAGAGGTCACGTTGTATGTTTGATCCTAGTATTTGCTGGCTTAGGAGCAGCATGATTTGGTGTGACTTGTTCAGTTTTAAAATGTACCTGCTGTCACTGACAGTAATTTTATTTTTACAAGAAAATAAAGAAATATAATATACTATGTTATATACATACTCTTTCTCTCTTTGTGCCTCAGTTTGGACCATATATATTGCTAACACATAAATTGGACTCCTAAAAGCTTATCTCGAACTGAAACTGAAAATTAACAACATGCAAGCATCCCAAGCAGTAGGTGAGCAACAGTCACCACTTAAATAACACCAGAAACACTGGAATCAATTTACAGTAAGTTTTCAAAACCAGCATTTAGCGTAGCCATAAAGCCTCTAAGCGACATGAGGATGCCTCCTTCCAGGTAGAGATACGCTATGGCTGTGCTGAAAGGCACGGGCAGAATGGAAAATGTACTCACTTCAGCCAACCACTGCCAGTGTATTCCTCTCTAAAGAAAGCAAATGGCTGAATAATCAACTGCAAATGACTTCTGGGTCACAGAAGGAGGCGGAGAGGTTGAAACCTTGAACTACTGCTGCTGATGTATAGTATCTTTATCTCCCGGCTCCCTATGGCGTGTAGTTGCTGGTTATCTCAAAGGATGAATGACCTGCCTGCAATGAATTATGCCTGCTTATCTTCCAGACAGGGTATACACTAAGTCATTAAGTCATCTAAGAGTATAACCCCAAGGGAATTACTAAATGAATGCAAAATCCCGTCCTTCTCTTAGCCGTCGTGTCAGACTTCTGCATGCTTCTGGTGCAGGCGTCGGGGGGGAGCAAGAGGGGGGCTTGAACATCTCTCACCTGTTGGCTACCTGTTTTCCACTATTGACTTTGTCTGCGCCTGATGTTGCAAAGTTAGATGATGACAGAGTAATAACAGTAGCCATTTGCTTCAGAGGAAGGGAAAATGCAGCCCCCTCTGACCACCAAGATTTCCAAACCACAAACATACCAGCTGAGACAAGCAGCCAACGTGAGACTAGCAGAGAGCTCATGGCTATCGTATTTGTGTTTGGGATATAATGGGTTTTGTCCAGATGAAAGGGTGCACTTCTTCTGAAGAGCAGCGCATTTTTTTTAATTAAAAGAAATTGATTTAGTGACAGGATTTACAATAGGGTATCTGACAAGCCCACTGACCTTCACACACACTTACAAATGACTGAGGCTTGATGCATTCAGAGAAGCGGATCCTCATTTGAAACAATAAAACGTTTAAACACTGAGATCACTGACTCCTGCAGAAACCACAGAACCCCCTCCTAAGCAAAGTGTATCAAAGGAGGCTTAGGGTAAAGACTGATTTGCACAGAGAGCCTTTCCAGATAACACCTCATGAAGTCTGGAGGATAAATAACATCTTTAAAAAGACAGAAAAGAGCATGTCTGGCAAAGGGTCACCCATGCTTTATTCCAGCCGGGCAAAGCTCTAGGCTCACCACTTGCCTGGGATGCTCTATTTACTGTTCCTGCTCCCGTTGCTCCTTGTCCTGAGTAAGTTGCACAGTAGTTACGTATCTCCTTTCAAATATTCTCAGTACCCGCAAAAGAAAGCAGCTCAGCAGCCCCCTTAATGAGGGGGGATCACCCTAGCACCTCCAGGCAGCGCTAAACTGTTTGGCACCCAGCCTCTAAAGCTGTTTTCAAGGGGCTGCTGCTCATGTTTGGTTTCAGTCTCCCATTATCTGCAGCCAGAGTGATGAGCACCCTCAGAGGTGTTTCCTTGGAAGTGGTGGTGTGGCAGCCTCCACGCCCCACACAGGCTGAACAGCAACTGAACCTGAGCTTTACTGGGAAGGAAAATACAGAGGATCCTCTGGGAAAGAAAGCAAGCCTGTCTGAATGGAAATCTGTGCCTTTACAAAAGGGCAACAACAATCTCTAACGTTCTGCCTGGAGATACCTATGTCATATAGGAAGAAATGATGCTTAGCATCATTTCAGAACTCCCTCCTAAATTTAAAATGATAGAATAAAAAATAGTAATTATTAAAAAAACCCCTCAGTTTTCTTCTTGACTTACAGGCTTTACTAAATGAACACCCCTCCCAGCCTGGTCACCCTGATAGGTTTCCCTGAATGTTACCAGATAAAAAATAAAACCTAATCCTTGCTTGAATGTTCCTGGGACGAGGCCAGGATATTTATATCTTTCCAGGGCAAAACTCAAACTAGGCCTTGCACTGTCACTTGTGCCAAGAAAAGTCTTGCTAGGACATGGAAAGAGGAAATTGCTCCCGTTTCCATGTGGACATCAGAAAACTTTGTCTGGAAACAAAAGATGCCACACAGACGGTCAGAGAGCAACCAGATTTCCTTTAGAAAGCTCCACACACCACACTTCTCAAATTTTTTTTGGAGGATGGTTCAGGCTTATTGTTCTTCTGCGTGTGTTTTGATTTTTTTTTTTTTTTTTTT
>VYXH01002022.1:13900-46531 GCA_013397275.1 Burhinus bistriatus | reverse complement strand
GACCTTCTACATGAATAAAAACTTTTAAGTAATCCATGTTTCTTTTTCAAACGGTATTTTGCACGCAGAGACACACCAGGCACCTCTGGAAGCGTGATTTTAATCTTATCTTCCTATGCATAGTGGTTTATATAAGGACTTAATTTTTGTTCTCTTATATAACACCTATTTTTTCACACTGTGCCTCCAGCCACTACCATAAACGACGAGTTAAACTGCATGATGGTGAAAAGATTTCATTAATAGACTAGCTTCTAAACTTGCGAGCAGCCTGCTAAAGGAAAAATAAAAGCAACAGATTTTCAGTTTTAGTGGACAAGGACAGCAAGGGCTCCCTTGTGAGCTTCTATTTATGGTCCCACAGCAGATGACCTGAATCTCCTCCATACTCATCCCCCTCTACAGAGCCTATAGCTTAGATTATTCACTTCTTAATGAAAACACCACCTGCCAGATGGACAAGAGAATAATTACATTACACTTACATTAATAAAATACATATGAGTCCCGTTTGCTGTGCACAGAGCGGTGCTTTACATCTGGATCTGTGTACAGTAGAAAGACTCTCAGCAATGGGATTTTCCTTGCTGTATTTTATGGTTATGAAGATCAAGATCTGATTCATGCAATTGCCTGATGCAAATCTACTTGATGTGGGAAAGGCAGCTCTTGGAGTAATAAACTTCATTTCCTTATCATCTGAGCTCGCCAGGTTTTGTAGGCCAGGGCTCAACTATTGCATCCACAACGTGCTGCCATTCCCACCTGAAACCCCAAGCAGAAGGAAAGAGACACCACCAGGAGCTACACAGAAGGACGGCGCTCTAATGGGAGTCAACTAGAGGTAGAGACCTTATCTGAACCTGATAAAAAAGATTTGGATTTAACTTTAGGGGTGATCAAAAGTTCAAGCCAATTATGCCCCCATATCCCTAATATTATCCACAGTATCAACTGACAGCACGTCCTACCTGGCGGTTGTTTCAGGGAGCATTTCCACCTCTCTGCTAAAAGCCTCATTATTCATGTTTCTGGGAACCAGGGGGTAGAGAATTAGAAAACAAAATGCCTGAATGGGCGATGTAGCACATGATAGTTTCATCATTAAAAAGATGGCCACAGAATGATTCATTTACTGTACAGCCACAGCTGCATCTGCGTTGCATTGAGGGGTGCAGAAAATTGATTTGCCTGCCCAGGAACATTCCGAACTGTCATGGTTTTTATCCAGGAGGGCAAGAAGACCAGCAGGCACTTTCTGCTGGTTGAATTCATATCTCTCTTCCCCCAAGAGAGGCTACATCTTTAACAAAAAAGGCTACACATTTAAAGTTTAACCTCCAGAAATTCTGCTAACATAGAAATTGCGGTGATACCATTTCTTTCTGTCTGTCACACTACTCCGAACTGAAACACTTCTCTGGGCCTAGTGAGACTTTTCCAACCCATTCCTGCTTTCTTGGATCTTGTTCCCTAGCTGAGGCAGAACTGTAAAAGACCCTTTGGGGACTTACCAATCCATGTTTGCCCACGCTTCAGGAAACTATTGTTTGCTTTGACTGAAAATTTAAATTCTGCCATTCAGCTCCATGGTATCAGACATGCAAGGCATTTGCATCTCCTGGATGGCAGTTGTCCTCACAGAGTGAAAGAACAGGAGCACAGCCTTCAGTTTACACCTGGGTCACTCCCTCTGCTGTAAACAGTAAAGTTGCCCCTTAAAAGGACTATCATGATTTGGGGAAGTAAAGAAGATGGAAGAAGCCCAGAGCTAACACTATGCAATGCTGCAAAAGCCTTGCACACAGGCTGTCCTGTCTTTCTGGCTGACAGTTAAACACAGATTTCCTTGAGGGAAGAAAACATCTCCATCAGTTTGCCTAAGACCCGAATGTCAGTCCTAGCCAGACAGCAGTCCTAGTTTCACCAGGAGCCAGACTCCAGCCCTGGATGGTTTCCATCAGGATCCCATTAAGCCTGTGCATGTGCAGCTCGCTCAGAATTTGCAAGAGCCACGTGTGTATTCAAGAGCAGATTTGGATGTTGTGTTTGTTTCTGGCTTTGTAATGGTTCTCACGTCCCTTAAATAACAGTCTGTTTTCTGGAAATTCAGTAATTTCTTAAACATGTTCACAAGTTTATCCCTCTTATCTGGCAAACAGCATTGAAGCTATCAAATGTCTGTAGCTTTTGTTTTTACGTTTGAAGACAAAAGACTGTCTCTGAAGAAAGATGTTGGTTAAACCGTGCACAATGGTGCTCAGGAAACTTCTTCCCTTACCATATCAATGCCTGCAGTGGTCCTGCTACGTACAGCTCCTGGTTTGTCTCCTAGGTTCCACGAATTTAGTCTAAGCAGATGCGAGGTGTCACAGAATTGGACTAACGCCTGTGTTATGAAACCAAAAATTACCTCGTAACATAAAATATGCAAAGAAGAAAAACTTTGCACAGAGCAGAGTTCAGGTAGCCCATGCTGCAGATCAACTGTGATCCCAAGCAATTCCCAATGTTCTTGGCAAAAGTACGGTATAGATCTAAATTCCCGAACGCAGCAATGTTTATTGCACCAGCTCGGTGATTCACTAAGTACAGGATGTGCCCAATTATTCTGTGTATTTTTCCAATCCTATTTCATAAACTTCAGTTGCACAAGTACAGCAATACATTCTTTCTTGCTTGTCCATTAAAATTCATTTTAAGAAAGGCCATCTGACTTGAACAATAAAATCACCAACTCGCTATATGCGTGGTTTTTTTGGTTTTGTTGTTGTAACCATGGAATCAAAAACTTCAGCTGTTAAGCACATACATTCTGTGATACAATCACTCTCCTTTTTGTCTTAACCTGCTGAGAAAAGTTTTGCTTTTAACTTAGGATGCTGGGTTTGTTCCAAATCCAAAAATTAAAAACAGCAGTTCTGAGGGACACAGATAACTAAGCCAACAACATTTGGCTGCCTAACATAAAAATTAGCAGAATTGTTATTACTAAAAACAAACCATTAGATCTTTCCAAGATAAATAAAAACTTAGAATTTTGACTATCAGTCCACAAACAAAGCTCCTAATTTAGTTTGTTTGAACACCGCACCATGGATAAAGTAGATACAACTTCAATTCCTGTACCTCTAAAGCTAATTTCACTACCGTAAGCAAGCTGGCTGGAAACTGAAGCTTCACCTTTTTTTCCTTTTAAGATGAGTTATTACAAGTAAACACAAATCTTTCTATTGCCGTTGAAATACTGTCAAGGTAGCATGGCTGACAGCAAACCATACCTTGACAAGCATGTCCCATACTCAGGGCTACATGTTTGAGATTTTCTGAATTAAGTGTGTGTTTTGTTGTGAAAGCAGCAAAGATGACAATGTAAAAGATGAATACGGTGCAAGGTCCCCCATCTCCCACCACAATACACACGCAACGTTTGCCCCTGCAGCTAGGAAATATAATGAGAGTAGTTTTCACCTGGAGAGCTCACACCACCCTGGCTGAAGCAGATGGGGCAGTCCAAGGTGCAGTGGCCTCCCACCAGCCATGCAGCACCCATCGGTGCCAGAGATGCAAAGGAAAGGTGGACTTCCTAAGCCTCCAGCCAGGATCACCCTGGCTGTGCCCACACAAGTGGGTGGTCTGGAGCAGTTCTGAAGCAAACCCTTCTGGCCATCCCTCCTATTGCATCCTAGCTTCGTTCACGAGGCGGCTCTGCTGGGCCCAAACTAGACTTCTTTCAGAGAAAACTAAATGGGAGGTTCAGCTCTAGGGATGCACCAAACGCCCTCCCATCTTTTAACAGAGATTGAAGGATCTGAAATAAGTGATTGCTTGGACCCATTAGAGTAGAACAGAATAGACTACTTCAGTTGGAAGGGACCTACAACAATCATCTAGTCAACTGCCTGACCAATTCAGGGCTGACCAAAAGTTAAAGCATGTTATTAGGGGCATTGTCCAAATGCCTCTTGAACACTGACAGCCTTGGGGCACTGACCACCTCTCTAGGAAGCCTGTTCCAGTGTTTGACCACCCTCTCAGTAAAGAAATGCTTCCTAACACCCAGTCTAAACCTCCCCTGGTGCAGCTTTGAAGCATTCCCACGCATCCTATCACTGGATACCAGGGAGAAGAGATCAGCACCTCCCTCTCCACTTCTCCTCAGGAAGATTCAACATACATATGGCAGCGGGGACATTTGGTGCAAAGGATCAGAATAAATCTAGTCTGGAATAAAATGCTTGGTTTGAATGTAGAGTAGATACAGCAGCCTCTGCACCTGCTGCTTTGATCTACTCATCCTCTCCCACTGTGCCAAACAGCACGATAAAGCCCCCATCTCTCTAGCACAGCGAGCTGCCAGGCCAGCCAGTGCCTCTTGCTATTTGGGCAGGGCAGACGCCTACCGTATTTTTCCTGGACAGCCACATATTGCACTAACAAACCATTTTATGCACTAAATTTGATGAATAAGGTACAACTGGTCCTGGTTCAAGTTCCAGATGACAAATTCACAAGGCAGACTGGACTTCTGGTTTAACGGTGTTGACAATGCAAGGAGTATGTTATCCCCTGGTCCCGCTCATATGTGCTCTTCTTTGTCAGGACGTGCACATCTGCTGAACCCCATGATAGCAAGTATGCTGGGAGCAGTTCCCTTCTACAAACCTGCGGCATCTACACCGCTCCATGGGGCCGGGTGACACCTGAAAGGGAACTGCCGTCATCTGATGTGACCCATTAATTAGAGCACCCGCTCTGTCCATGGAACACAGAAGGCAGAGACCGAGCTGCTTTGAGACACTAGGATCTCACAGAACAATGCCATCTAAAACCGGCTGGCCAGTTTGAAGCAAGCCCCCCTCCTCCTCCTCTCAGCAGAGGTTTACCTCTGGCAGCTGCCCAACACTTCAAGGAAATTAGTGTCACCTCACCACTTGGTGTGCGCACCTGGCAGTCACTGGTCAGGCTTTGCAACCTCACTGGAGAGAGAGAGATGAGAGTAAGACAGGCCAAATTAAAACCCTAAGCCCATTAATCACACCCTCATGACTTCAGATAATGCAACGTGCAACGTGCACCATATGCTTATGTAGGTCTTGCCTTTGGCCATAATCTAGATTATGGAATAAACTAGGAGCAGGGCTGCGGTGAGAAAAAGAAACGACACGAGCGAGGAGGGACAGGCCAGGGTCACGTGAATTCACTCCCTCGATGAAAGGCAGTTATGCAAAGAGCTCATACCTGAACTCAAATGGCTCGATTAACATTCCTGAAATGAAACTCATCAATTCTCCATGTAAAATGAGGCCAAAACTGATGGCACATACCCACTCTTTGACGCGCTCAATGCTTGAAGTGGAGTTCAAATGGATCATTGCAGCTTCACAAAGTTCTCTGTGAAGAACTGCCAAAGGAGCAAAATTATGTGAAATACCACTTCATCATTCCTACGGTGGAAGCAATGTGCAATCATAGAAATGGCAGCAGAAGAATGCAGCTGAAGTAGTTCCTCTGACCTGCTGCAAGGCACTGAGAAAGCTCTTCAGCCTCGCTGGCGAATTGCAGGGAGCTCAGCAGCACAGTCATTTCATGCCTGTATTTGCAGACAACGTTGCATGGTATTTTAAGATCTGCATTAACAGAAATCCTTTAAACACAAAAAAAAATCAAATGAAAATTGGACATACTCAAATTACATTATTTCCATGTTATGTTAAATATGAATTCTGTTCAGTATAACTGCAGAATATTTCACGTGGAAAAAATAATAATTTTGAGGGGGAAATGAGCCATATGGAGATTTACAAAGATTTAAAATCAAACGCATCAGAAAATGAGTAATCCTATTAGACCAATTGTTTAAAGTCAAAGTCTTCCTAAAAAACGTGCTGTGTTTCCAACAGATTCCAACCTGATATAGGAAGGTTTGGATAAATTGATACAGTACACAGCTACATGGTTCTTTCTGACCCTACATCTGCCTCTGCTAACAGCTAAACTAGAAAACACCTAGCCTGTTGCCATCTCCCTTGCACCAACAGAGAGATTTCTTAGGGAGTTTCATGAACACGAGTTGCTGAAGGAGCTTGTTGCCTCCCGTGGCAGGGGCTGCGGAAGATGCAGCCTCCAGCAAAACACCGGTGGGCCCTCTTAGTGTCAGGGCAATGCTGTGGGCTGCCCATCGTGCCAGGTCAGGGACAGAGAGGTGTCAGAAGAGGGATCTATTTCTAACTTGGCTTCAGTCGCTGCTGTGACTTCCAATCCTATTACTCAGTGGGAGAAACATCAAAAGATAGATACGCACTTGAAGAAATTGCAAAATTTGTTCCACTTACGTGTGGAAACAAATCTGCCACAGACCCAGATCACTCTGGAGCCCCTGACAATGGACACAAATGGAGGGTGAGGTGGAGGAGAGGAAGAGCCGATCCCAAATATGCACGTTTGCTGGATGTGCACTTCCCCCCAGCTCCCCTAAACCGACTCACAGATGTCTAAGCCCAAGTCTTTGCAGAACAGGGGTTACACCAAGGAGGACAAGTCCCAGAGGGATGCTGTCCCTGCGATCCTTTAATGCTTAACATGTTCTCTCAACAGCCTTAGTCTCCACATACAAAGTGCCTGAGTTTTTATTCTATCTCCAAGAATCCTTTTTTGCCTGCAGATAGAGGAAGATTGTTTGTAGGTGATAAAACTGTGTTAAATCCTGCAGCTCCACCTGGCAGAAACAGCAGGACGCTTCAAACTATAGGGTTTGCACGGAAGACGTTTACCTTACATGGGGCTTTAATGAACACAATAGCAAATGTCTTTTTATCTTCTTCAAAGACCTGCTATCAGCTCAAAATCCCATTAGCTTAATGAAATAGAAAAAGAAAGAAAAGCGAAAAAAAAAGGCGGGGGGGGAGAGGGTGGGGTTTGGGGGGTAGGACAGGAACTGCCCCGAACCTCTTGTGTATTTATAGTCCTATTCAGCCCACCTGAAAGAGATTGTTTATAGCCACGTGGAAAGCTGAGACTGATGCTAGGATTGGGAAGAAGTCTTCTGACCTGAAGAGACCAGACCTGTGGTACCTAAGCGGTACCTAAGTGCCAGAATGGGAAAGGTGGGGAGCGGAGCGAGTTTCCTCGAGAGCACAATTCAACCCAGCAGAGATGTGAGCTGTGGAGATGTGGACCCGTTCCTCCTTCACTCAGAGAGAGCGCCTTGAGCACACACAGCCGTTGTTGGGTGCCCACATCTCAGGGGGTGCAGCAGCTCCCAGAGGAGCTGATGGGGGGGAGGCAGCTCCAGGTGATACCGCTTCCCCCCAATGAGTCTGGGAGCACAAAGGAGATGACAGCAAAAACTGCAGAGGTGACCGTGTTTTGCCCGAGCTCTTTCAGTTACAGTAATCTTAGATAATATGAGTGAAAATAGTAGGTAATAAACAAATGCATAAATATCCAACCCTAAGCCTCCTGAGCTCCTTTGATCACGGCGAGCCACACTGTCAGACACTTGCAATGCTCCAAACCCTGCCAGGAGGCTGGAGGGAGACACCACAAACACACCACCAAGCATACCATGCCGTATCTCAGTGAAAACTAACCCCCACTAGCTGCTCTGCTGAAAAGCAAGCCACAGAGCGGGGGAAAGGAGAGCTCGCCCGCCAGAGCCGGTGCTCTGCCTGGGGACAAACACCGGCCAGCCGGCATTCCCGTGTCCCACACACACCCTGGCTGTCACTGCACAGCATGGGCGGGCATCCTGCCTGTTCGGCTGGCATGGGCAACCCACGTTCTCTTGTGTTTAAGGCAGAGAGGGCTCAAAGGCTAAATATCCTTCCTGGATAGGGACTGCAGGGACAAACCATGATTTTTGCTAGCAATTCCTGTGCTGCAGGAATGCTTTTTCTAAACATGTCAACATGCACCATTAGAAGCATATGATGCTTCTACCCCTCCCCACCCAGTCTTGTTAATAAAACACAAAGGCGTCCTCTTAAGTGACTTTCCTCATGTAACTCCCCCTCAAGCCAACAGTAGCCAACCACTAAAAATAGTTAAAGGTAAAAGCTGCTCCATGAAGGTCCCAAAGACGACAGCAGTGCCGCGTGCCTCGAAGGAATCATTTGTCCCTCACATCTCAAGCATTCAGAGATGGACAGTGAGACGCTTGGCTTAATGCTCCTTTCCCTCTCTGCATCCCCTCCTTCTTGGAAAGGGTATTATGGTTGAACACTTTGCTCCAAGTACTCGTAACCGTCCCTGGCTTTAAATGCCTCTTTCCTCCAGGAATCATTTCAATGTAGGCCACTCTATTTATGCTGCTCTTCTGTAATCGGGGGATGAAAGAATATCGCTTGCAAGACATGACTGCTTGGTTCACAACCCATCTCCAGGCGGTGCCAACAATAGGACTGCTTACGGCTAATCCATTTACTCGGCTTACCTGTTATACTCCCATCCTCTTAATAAGCGCTACACAGCAGCTTCACCGAACTCAGAAACTGCTAAGTGACCTGTAGTAACCTCCCCTGTGCCACGTACTTGGAAAGCTGTGGATTTGGATTAAGACAGAAGCAAACCAAAATTGTCATGGAGCTTCCAGTGGCCTGCTGATGAGAGAAGACGTCTATGCCTTTCCCTGCGTGGAGACAGAGCTGTAACCATCAGTGGATGCAAGCACCTCCCTCTCTATGGCTAACCTTCAAGGAACAGAAGCCAGCCATGACACAAACAGCAGCTCTCTCTTCAACATCTGGAAAAAAAAATCACATTAAACTACGCTCTGTCTCCTCTGGCTTTTTACCCGCCCATGTAGGCAGATGAGGTTCCCAACATGCTGCTGACCTTGCTGGTAAAAGGGCTTGCAGCATCCTGCAACTGGCTCTGCTGCACCGGAGCTCACCATTTCCCTTCTTCTCTTCAAGAGTTTCAGCATTTCTTCCCCGTGCAAACTGCCATGCAAGGTAACAGGCAATCGAAAAGCAGCTGGAAATGGAGGCTGGAAGCTCTGGTGGTTTTAGAAGAGCCCCAGCTCCTGCAACTACAAAAGGCTAAATTCTTCATCACATGCACAGCAGAGTAGGGAAACAGATCAAGAATACAGAAAATGGAATGGAAAACCCACATTATTTCCACTTAAATCAAAACAAAACACTTAGCATATCTGGGTAGGTAAAGAAATCTACCTTTCCCTACAGAGAGGTGTAGAGAGAGAAGCAGAGGTTTTGGAACTCCAACATAAAGAATATATTCAATTACAATGCCAAGCAAACAAAACTCCACAAAGCAAATTCAATTAAAAAAAAAAAAAACCAAAACAAAACAACAAAACCCAAAACCAAATAGTGACTACAGAATTTATTATTAAAAGAAAATTTCTAATAGAAATGAACTTCCATGGAGGGTCCCATTACAAAGACGGACACTACCGGTATAGCTGTGGAGTAAGAGAAGAGACTCAAATAGTATGAAAGTCTTTGCAAACACTTTTCAGGCAGTCCTGAGAGAAGAAAAGGCACAGGAGAGCGCCTGTCCCAACTCCCACAGAGCACAATTGCATGCCAAGCTACAAAGAAAAATTTTGCAGAGGCAGGTATGCTCCCACAAGCTCCAGATCAACATGGGAAAAGGTCCCCTCCTACCACCAGCTTTGTCTGCTTAAAAGTCAGGTGTCTGTACAAAGCTAGGGGTCACAACTGCCCCAGCTGTCAATAAGATGGGTATGAGGAATCACCTTGTCTTTCTTTCCACTGACTATACAGGGGCCACTGACTACGGATTTAGACTTGGTGCCCACCCTGTGACTGCTAAAGGTAAGGGATATAGGGAAACAAACTTGACCTCGACTTGTCTGTGCAACAACAGGATGCTCCAAGCCTCATAGTTAAATCTGAAGAGCAAAGGGCAGTGTGTGCTTTAATGAACATCTAATTTAGAGTTTTGATATTTCTCTGTTCAGTAATATATTAATCCATAATGTCTCTGTTCAGTAAAATACCCCTATAAGTCCTTCCTGGATATTATTCATGCACTTAATTTGTTCTTAGAATCATAGAATGGTTTAGGTTGGAAGGGACCTTAAAGATCATCTAGTTCCAATCCCCCTGTCACGGGCAGGGACAAATTCATACAAATTACTGTAATACAAGATAAAGAAGTGAACAATAGTATTGCGTCTTACAGTTCACAGTGAACAGGGTGGTTTATCCAACAGTAAATACAAACTTTGATTTAATTTCTACTGTGATATAGAATCATCATGATAAATTTCACCACCCTCGATGGGACCAGCGGACCCACTAGCCCAGTAACCACAAGTGGTCCACCAGAGAGGAGGCTAAGAGGAGGGACGGCACAGGGTGATCCCTCCTGCTGCCAGCAGCTCAGGGAGTCTAGAAAGCAGAGGTGAGATTTTTGTGTTGTAAAAATCTCATCCACCAAGCCTGCTCCATTAACCTCTACCTACTAAATTCCACTAACTGTATAAAATAGTATTTGTTCCTTTATGTCCCATGTAAACAAAAATCTTCAAAGTAAAATAGTCACAATTAGGAAAAAGAAAGAATTGGTAGATAAGAGCTAATTTTCCCATCAAGACTGCAGAAATACTCTGGAGCTGACACTAACAGGTGGAGTAGCAGCACTGCAGGCTATTGAGCAAAAGGAAAGCACATTTGTACCTTTAGCTTCACAATCAAACTGAATTCAAAGATCCTGAATCCCTACCTGTGAGAAGCAATTTATTCATCGTCTGGTGTATACACTTGACACTACAGAGGGCAGCTTGACTGGCCTTCACTATACATAATTATTATTTGTTAGACCTACAATTTATGCTGAACTATCAATCTCCAGTTAATTATTCTCAGCCAGGGAAGGGATGGGGTAGACAAGTTAGAATTTTCTAAAACGTGACATATTTGTCTCTCATTAGATCACCTGGCACACCTATCTACCATGTAACGCTCCCAACTCTTGGAGCAGCTAAAAATAAACAGTTCCTCAGCCACTCAACGCACACATAGTCGCCAACACACACCCTCCACTTACTGAACACAAATTATACTTTGTAGTTCCTACAGATGGATGTGGAACTCGTACTTGATGGAACAATAAATAGGGTTTTAGAGAATTCCATTATTTCAAAAAGCTTAGAGTGTCCATAATGGGGGAGAGGAACAAACCACCATAATAAACAATACCTACATAAATTATATTAAAAGTAAAGGACTACCAGAGTAAAGGCCTAAAAGACGCACCTTTCAGGGAGGGCAGGAGGAGTCCAATTGACTCAGATTATCTAAGAGAAGACCAAGAAGTGACCTGGACATATGTACCTTCACTAAGCAAAGATCTCTGATAGCAGACATCAGCTAAAGTTAGCACATGAAAACGGAATACGAAAAAACCCAAAACAGTGGTTTGACAAATTGAGTGGAAAAGCAGTACCAAACTTCTTTTAAAAAAAAAAAAGGTAATTAACCACTGGAAAAACTTCCAAGAGCTTTATCATATGAAGTCTTTAAATTAGAACTGGATGCCTTTAAAGTACCCTCAAGAATTTATGTGCTTGATGCAGGAATTATTAGATGAAATTTGATGTCCTGTATGTCACACAGACATCAGACAATGAGCATAATGGGTGGGTCCCTCCAGCTTTAAAAATCTATTAATTCTACTCTGTATGTGCTAGGAACTCAATTACATTCTGTAGCTACCAAAACCTATACAAATATTATCACATTGCTGCAAAAGACAAGTTAAAGAAGAAACAGTTTATAAGTCACAAAGCATCGCAAAATGAGGCTTCTCAGTGTACCTTAAGATGAAAAGTGGACTAATAAATTTTAAAAAGTAAAAGATGCTTTATAAAACTCATCTAGTAAAAGTCATCTAGAGCTAGGGCTATTTCTTTTCACATTACCCCAGTGTTAGCACACAATTTTTTTAATAACATTTCTTGGTTATCAATTAGTACCAATAATTATAACAAAATGTGTTCACCTATTTTCTGCATATGACTGGGAAAAAAAAAAAACAATAATAAAGGGAGGAGAATTCTCTTTTCAAATCCAACACCTGGACCTTAGTTGATAAGAAGTGCTCTCTTTCTAGATGCTTCATTCCATCATGGAGAAAAAAAATTCTCAGAGAATAAGATACTTTCAGTTGAAACAGCAATTTCCATTATTAGTACTAGCAGACATTAGCATTTAATGTCTTTCTCATAAGGATGCATCCTACTTTGTGCCTGGCCTGGATGAGGGACTCGTAGTGCTAGGTGCTATACGAACTCAGAGTACCAAGAGATGCTCGCTCTCTCAAACAGCTTGTTTAGAGCAAGCTGTCTCTTTTCCTCATCTTGAGGAAAGGCAGGTAGGTGAGAGAAACATACTTTTCAGAAACCACAGCAGCACTTTGCATCAGTCCAACATCCTCCCCTTCATGCCATCACCTCCCATCCCTTCTTGCCAAGGTTGAACGCTCTGTGCTTACTTACACTTGTGAGTCGATTAACCAAGGCTGCTGCTACATAAAATGAAGTAGATAGGGCCCCATCATATTTCTACATTAATGTCACTTCACTTAAGCCAATCTCTTTATTATACTCAATCATTAGGCATAGTTTTCAAATTTGCAAATAATTATTAAAAGAAGGAATTTTCTGGTGATTTTTTTTCCCCTATCAAAACAGGGAAAAAAAAAAGGACTAGTCTGTCTTTTTTTGAGAACAGGCTTTTTCTTAGTATTAAAAAGGATCATATGACAACAGTTTTGCAGTGTATCGTGCAAGTTCTGTTGGAGTCAATCCAATTTCTATACAAGTGCTGCCATTTGGACAACAAAGCCGCCTTATTGAAACAGGCAGGCTTCATCTTAATTCTGCACTACTGAATGGAGAGTACACACTAGCTGGGGAACAATGAACCAAGAAAAGAGTTACAAATCTCTCGTGACAACTGCACGCCAAGGAAGAGAAGATGCATTATGATAGCGTTGTTTGCTCTGCTCCTTCCCAAGACCACTTTCAAACAAAGATGGCTTTTTGCACCCAAAACTGAAAGCTCTTTCCAGATTTTGCACATGTATCTTCCAACCCCATTGCCCATCCAGTGAGACCCTACATTACAGCTCCACTCCTTGGACAAAGGTGAGAAAAAAGAGGCTCCCACCTTCCCACTCCCTTCCCTCTCCTCCTGTCCTCACCCATCACCCCTGTTATTTAGAGCCGCCCATGCTATTTTCATGTTTAAGGCACATACAACCAGACCATCGTATTGTTCTGAGGGGGAAAAAAAAAACCTTGCCCTTTATTTGATTTACGTTACTTAGTTCTCGGTGAAATTTAACTTCTGAACTCCTGAGACTTGCTGAGGTTTAGCTTAGTGCAAGAATGCCTGCCTTGACTGTGGCTCCTGCAAGGAACGGCGGTAACTTGCCTCCCACTGGTCCCCAATTCATCTGGGGACAAAAGCTGAAACTCCTTACATGACGTGTTTTGACGCACCATTACATACAGCTGTAGAAATATATGCTAAATATATGCCAAAGTGTACAGGTGATGAGATATATTGTTCAATGGTGTACATTAAAGCCCTTACAGAACAGGTGAAAAAATGCTGTCTCCTACCTACTGTTTCTGTCCAATGTGTATTTTTAAGTGTGTGCAGAAGCGACGAATGTAACTCCACAAAGGGAAAAAAATAAAACAAAATTTCAAGATAGGAGAAGATCACCTGTGCACCTCTTACTTGTGCCAGCAGTTCTCACGTGGCTGTGTGTGACATTACCGAGGGGAATACACGCTCCTAGGCAGAAAGGGTGGGCGACTCCAGGCCTGGCTCTCGCTTGCAGCAAAGCTCTTTCACTTCGCTTTCGTTTGCATGGGAGAAAGGCTCAGAATGCCCACGTGGCAGCAAACCAAATCTTTTCTCGCAATTCAAGACAATTGTACCAGTGTTTGCAGTAGTTCTAGAAAACACGGCAACGTGTATTTATCCCGACCAAGGATGATTACAGCTCTTCAGGCTGCTTGCTTATTGGTAGGGTAAATGCAAGGACACATATACACCCATATAAACATGCATACACATAGGAAGATAGGACAAAACCTTGTGAAACCTGAGAAACAGGCCAGCTCAGTCCATGAGCTTCAACGTAATGAGTTTCTTAAAACCTTTCAGGTATTTACTCTGGCAAATACAACCTGATAATACAGGTATTTGTAATATAAATCAAATACAGGTGCGTGCATGTTTTTTTTTAATTAAAGCAATTACAATCTTTTAAATATTTAAATATAAAGCTTTGCTTGGTAATTCTGTTAAGAAGTTCAGGAAAACACCAACTTCAAAGACTCCCGGAGAGAAACACCAACTCATCACAAAATGCTAGGCATTTACAGAGAGATTTTTCAAGGACAGCAGCAACAGCTTTTTGTTCATATCCCAGTAAAAGCCAACAGGAGTTGAGACCAACTCTTCTAGTACCCATGAAAGTCTCCTCCTTACTGTTCAAATGGAAACACTGGAAAGCATGAATGACTTTAAATTAAAAGGCATTTAAATGAAAGCCATTTCTGTCACACCTGGTTTCAGAAACCTGCTAACTCTAATGCTGATTTATACAAAACATCCCTTGGAAAGTGGGGATGCAGGGTCAAAAGCAGAACCAGTACCCTTTGCATGCACACACATACGAGACGGGAAGGAGAAAGATCTTGCACTTTCTTTTCCTTATTAATAAATAGCTTTGAATTTTTTTCTTTGGTGGGTTGGAGTGTCTCGGCAGCAAACACAGAACCCAAGTCTAATCTTTCTAGACCAAGTTATCAAGCTTGGATGATGTGAATGAAAATAGGCGAAGGGAGTTCTTCTCTCTGTGAATAATTCCATGGGAGGGAGATGAAGCGAGTCACAGACCTAATGAGCAGATTTTCTCAGCTCAGCCTTTTTGCTGTCCAGCAAGGGAAGCACAGCTTTTGTTTTCCTTGACAAAATGGGATTACTGCTCAAGTTTCTTCTGAGACTAGGAACCTGGGTCCACAGCCTACAACAACCGCTGCTCACTTGCCTCTAATCTGAATTATTGAAAGCTGGGGAAAATTAAAAGCCCTGGAAGCCTGGAAATTCTGAGAAGATCAGAAAGAGGTAAAAGACTAAAAAATCTGGTCACTCAAAGTACCCAGAGAAGCCCCTGGAGCTAGAAGGGATGTGTAGGAACACGCGGTCCAGGCCGGGAGATGTCCTCCAGTATCACTAAAGCAATGGGCACAGTGAGACAACAGCAGACTCAGACTGTGCCTAACAGGTCCTCCCACGAAAAATACACAAAATATGATGCAAAAGGTACCCTAAGGCAATAGTCATCAATCTGCTAATAAAGGCAAAGGTTGTTAAAAAAGCTGCTAGACCAGGTATATAAAGATCTCGACTCTCCACTGAAGACTTTGCTTGAAGACCACAGCTACAGCTGGCTGACATAAATCAGTCAAGAGTTCATTCACCCTTCTGTCCACTGGACCCAGTGCTCACAGGGCTTAGAAAACTATAAAAATGGGTACAACACACTGCACAAGGGCACGCACATCAGAAAGATAGCTGAGGTCTCCAGCAGCTCTTAGGGATCCTGAAAGCCCTGCAGGACCCCGCCTTTGATTCCCAGAAAGTACGTAAGTACCGAGATGATTTGGATCCAAAGGCTCGGACTGCTCTGCGAAAAATCTCCAAGCAGCTCTCATCTCAACTGTGTCAACCTTGTTAGAGGAAAAATGCAATTATCCAAAGAGTCCATCACAAATTCTAACTGAGAAAAATCGCTGATGAGAGAAGACACCAAGTCCTTCAATTTTAGAAATAAACAAAAGATGGTGCTTGTGGTAAGAAAAATCTATTAACTTGCTCCCTCAAACTTGACCAAAGCTCTGAGAGATGCATTTGAGTGGTGAACACAAGCACCTCCATCATCACTGTTCAACATATTTAAATCCATAGGTAATCACTCTGACAAAATATATCAAATCTTGGACTCAGTTCTACTCCTCTGCTTGTAATTTCTAAAAAAACCCCAGAAAATAAGGACACCTTGGAAATTTATCATAAGAAGTGCCTAGAGAAGAGGGTTCAGGCAACAAGGTTACAACTATCACCCATCCTTAAAGCAAAGGAAGATGGAAGTCAGGTGCCAGTGACTGAGAAATGCAATGCAATTCAAAAAATTCAACAAGGAGAGTTTGTATAGTCTATTTGATTATCAGGTGTTTTAAGATTACACTTAAATAATCAGATAAACAATTCAAAAGGAAAGAAATACAGCTTTGGCATAAGGGGTTTTTTTGGTGATCTTTTTTGTTAAAGTATCATGGAAAGCACGGATAAATTTCTAGCACAGTAATACTGGAAATCTGCTTCATCTGATTCAGGAATTCCAGAAAGGAAAAGAAAGGAAAAAAAAATAAAAAGCTGTAAATACGGAGACATTTAGAAGTGCCCAGTCTATTCAAGGGAACTTTTAAAGTTCAAGAACCAGCTCTTTTAAATCTTCTGCATTTGACTTGGTTTCCAGTGTCATAAATTCAGCCCAACCAAGGGAAAATAAACATAGATTTAGAAAGAAGTGCTGGGGAAATAAGATGAGCTCCTTATGATGAGGTCCTAGAGCTCCTAGATGAGGTCACTCCCTAAAACAATGTAAAATATGGTATTAATTTCTGTCGGCTTGTCATAACACATTGAAGGTCTGAGCTACTTTCCAGCAACATGCCAAGACAGACTGAAAACAAGAATAATAATAAAAGTCCAACTCCCAAATGACATTTTTCTTGAGCGCAGAGGGTCCTGACACAGAGAGGCAGGAAACAGAGCCTTTCGACACCGAAGGAGCCAGTTTTTGCACTGCCTTAACGTGACTGTCGTCCATGCACAGACGTGTCCTGCTTGACTGCAGAACCACCCTAAGTCACAGTGATGCCCTCTCATCTTGTCCCTTCCCATCTCGAGAAGAGCATGCTTCTGGGAAAGTGTCCAACTTCTTGGACAGAACTTGTTTAAGCACAGCCTAAAACCTCTCCCCATACCCAGCCATACTGACTCGGATGGAGCTGCTGTCATGCTAAAGCAAGAGTTTGTAAAATGATGCCTAAACGTGGTAACTGAACTAAAAATATTTTCTCAATATGTTCTTTTATTGTTTGGGAAAGTTGTTCACACTGTTCCTTAAGAGTCTGTGGAAAAACAGACTTGTAGTCCAAAATTAATGTCACATTATGACATTCACTCAATTTTCGTTCCCTCCTTTATGAGTCAGAAGACACTGAAGAACATCCTGCATTAAACCAAAAATATATGGAATATTAGGTACATATAAGTGTTCTCTAGCGTAACCCTGCATCTGTATTTGGATAAAATCAAAATGACAAGTATGCAATTACAAATTAATTTTCCCTTTTTTCCTGCTTTGAATCCAAATAACTCCTGTCGGTGAGCAAACTATGACCACCACGCACACAGGGCTAATGAAACAACCCCACACAAAAATAATCACTGGAAACAAAGAAAAGGGAGAGGTTACTGGAGGGCAAGTAAACCTAACCACTGAGAAGCACCTAAAATAAGCAAGGGATTTACAAAACTGTTCTCAAGTCTGTTCCATTAAATCCAAATTCTGAAACAATTTCTGCTGAGGAGGAATCATTTCACTTAGCATATTATGCACCGATAAAGTTATTAATATGTCTTCATTCTGGTATGCAGAAGTAGCTCCTGACCAAAAGAGTGATCCAATGATAATGGCAACCAACTAACATTTGCTATAGGAAAATGATGCACAAAATATGTGGCCCATTGTATGTTTGTTCTGAATACACCTAACTGCTTACAACAGAATGGAATTTTTAAGATATTGCAAAGGAAGCATTTGGGTTTTTGAGTTACCTGCCTGGACGTCGCAATGAATTGAGCCTTTTGGTCACTTGGCTCAGGCTGACCCCGGCGCCTCCCGCCTGAGGGAAGATCGCTGTGAATCACACCCTGTGAGACCACATCAACATCCTCCATCTTCAAATGGCCTGGTAGGATCACCCCATACCTGGCAATGCTTGCAAGATCACGTAGGCAGTTGCCTCTGAACATTTAGGATTTAAATTTTGCTGGCCCAACATGCAAGGAAGTCAGAAAACCTCCGAAACGTGCGGCCTCTGAGCGAAACCGCTTGCACAACATGGAAGAGGCTGGGAGGAGAGAGGAACGTCTTTGGTTTTGCTTGTCTTGCAGAATACTGAACGATCTTAATTGCTTCACGTATTAGAGATAATAACGAAGGATCTGAGTTGACTCTACGTGGAAGCACAGCATTAACATGATACAAATTCTCAAGCTGAAAAGAATGCATAAATAAAATCTTAATTGGAGGTGGCAAAGGCAGGCAAAGGTGGGAAGACCAACTGTGTCCCAGCACCATAAATAAATATTTCTTTCTAAAGAAAGAGGTTTGCTTTCCCCAGGTGGCTGGGAGAAAAAGAGGCAGAAGGTTCCTAAAAGACAGGTTGCCTTTGATCCCCTTAATACACTAGATTAAAAACAATTTAATTTATTTTTGCCAGAGGTCTCAGGAGCATCTATAGCTAGCTTTAAAATACTTTAAAAACAATTCAGTCCTATCTCTTGCTATTTATTCCTCTAAAAGACAGTGTTAGGTATGAGAGGCTAGTTCCCGCAGCCAAAAACGTATTTAAACACAGACATGCTATCTGATTGAAGTATCACATACATTTACTATCTTCTTTTTACAGCTCTCCAGTCCCTGACTGCGACATCTCCCCATGGGAAGAGCGGAATCCTGAGGAAGACAGGAAGTTCCCACCACCAGGTCTCCCGAAAAGGCTGCAGAAGTCCTGGTGGACACAGCACTCACATCCTCAGCTTCCAGCACCAACGTGTTCTAGATGCCGGGCCCAGGTTGTCCTGACAGCTCAGGATGGGTGGGCCTTCGCCCATGAGAAGGACAGAGATAGCAGCCACTAATTATCATTTTGCCACAGTTTTAAACAGAGAAGGACTCAAGTTCACCGAGTTGAGCAGTAAGGGCTGGGTGAAATACTTCCTTGGCTTCGGCTGATAACGTGTAGAGCCAACATCTGCAGACGAAGCCTGGCCTCGCAAGAAACTGCATCGAGATCATGCCAGCCCACGACACCTCTGTCCTCACAGCCCAAAGGCTGGTCATCGTTCTCCCCTTCCCAATTTCCCACCCCCTGCAGCAACAGCCAGACCCTCAGCTTTCGCAAGCACTTCCCTAACCTTGCTGAAGCTGCAGCTGCCAAAAAGCCCAGCCGACAGGGCTAGCCGGGAGGCAGCCAGCAAGGGAAGGAAGCACCTATGGAAAGGGTAATGGGGGTGGATATCTCATACACGGCCACGATGGAGCAGTACATACAGAAGTGAGCATAGGCTGGACCTTTGCGTGCCTCTATTTGTGTTTGCAACAGTGTGCTAGGGAGTACAGACCCTTTTCCTTTGGTTGCCCCTAGCAGAAGTCGGGGACCCGAGCAGAGACAATGGAAAGCTGCAAGCATCCCGCCTAAAGCTGCTCTGTCCAGCCTGCCAGCATCCTCCCCACCACAGCCCCCAGCAGCAGGAATACCTTCGAGGTACAACAGCTGCTCCAAAACAGGAGAACAGTCTCTTATCTGGTATGGCATCACCTCAGCAGAGGAGCCTGCGAGAGGCGTGCAATAAAAACAGGGTGGTAACCATAAATCGCCAGGATCTTTTTGGCTGTGAGGAGTCCTTTCAGAGCCATAAGGCAAGGCAAGGCTGCTGCCTCAAGGGACCTGGAACCACGTTTGGGCTGATAACCACACAAGCACACACACACAAATGGGCACAGAGCTAGAAAAGACAGCGATGAAGGGGAATCACATTTAAGGACTGGAAACAACGACAACAAAAAAAACCCTTTCTTTCCTCCCCACAAAATCATTAGAGGGTTTTGAGTCCATTCAGTCATGGCATTTTCAACACAGGCTTTGTTTAGATAAACAAGTTGCTTTTAATGAACTTTGTTAGCCCTCCCAAGCCATTCGTTACACGCAGGGTAATTGCCAAATGTGGAGGTGACAGTTTTACGGAGAACGTTTTTCCTCTAGAAAGCTCCTTCACTTGCTGCTAAAAAACAATCTGCACTTCATACCAAGACCACCCTTAAAAAAACCACTTCCCTCTTTCAGGAGAAAAAGAATACAAGCTCCAAACTGTGCCTCTTTCAAAACCAATTTTGAAAAATACTAAATACTAAAACTTGCTAGCTAACACCCAAAAGGGTTTATATTCATCAGGAAGACAAGCAAAGCTGCCTTTTCTAACCAAACCAAGACAAATTCAGCCTGTGCGGCACCGGCCCAGCCCCTTTGCCTCCCAACAGATGGACAAACCGAGTCCTCAGATGCGGCATCAACCCCTTCTGAAATCCACGGATGGCACAGGGGCTCACGTCCTCTCAGAGCTCTCAAAAATGTTCTGAACAGCCGTTTCAATCCCCCCTTCCATTACACTTACTGAAAAGAAGGAGGAAAAAAACCCCAAACAAACCACACCTTGCCCCTCTGTGGCTCAGCCTTGCCACGCTGCACCGACTTCAGGCATACAGCAATATTTAAGATGAGCTGGGAACAGTCCAGATTAAACAAATCCCGGTGCAGGATGGCGTGGCAGCCGAGCCCAGGTTGCTGTACTGACCTACACTCACGCCCTGGCAGATGTGGGGGAAGCGGCTGGCGAAAACCTGCAGGCCAGCAGCCCGTGCAGCCCAAAGCCAGATTTCTTTGGAGATAGAAATAAAAGATCACATTCACCAAACTCATAAACATTACACCTGCGGCATAGCTTGGCCTCACGTGGCAGACCATACATCTTCAGCCTTTCGGAAGAGCTCAGACACCGCGGGAAATGCTTGAGTTGGGTTTGCTTTTGTCAGAAACCACACATGGGAGTGCAACGATGGGACCGGTGATGGGGAAGGGCCTTTCATTTCCCCAGCATCAGATCAAAATCCCACCCGGGTCAGCTTCTGCTTGCTGCCTGATAGCTGTTAAAAAGCCTCCATAAAACGAGTTGGCTGTTTTAATCCAGTTTCAAGTGGATTGTGCTTAGATCCCAAGGTGGTAAAAGCTTTAGCAATCAAGTGGACAGGCACATACCCTCCACATACAGCTCAGTACAACCAGTACTAATCAGCAGCAGCCATGCAGGAGAGAAGTCAAGGACAGAGAGCAGGCTGGAAATCCAGTTACCCACTCCATTCCTAGAAATGATTCAGCTAGATTGGACTTACAGCAAATGGGCAGAAGCACAACAAGTAGCTTGTCTTTGCTCCCTACATTTTATGAATAAGTATTTCAGCTCCTGAACCCTTGATCTTTCTTCCCATAAAATGCTATTGCAAACGCCAACTCATATTTTCCACACACATGGAAAAGTATTTGCTACCCATTCAATTCCTTAAACAAACACATGCACTTACTCACCAGCTTTCTCCCTCCCCCCTTTGCAATTTTTCTTACAAAAATGCTTAAGTTTCTTCTTTTCAGGTCTTTCGTTTCAGTATTACAGTATTCTTTTTGCCTATGCCATCACTAACTTTTGGAGGGCATCAGACAACTTCAGGACGACACAGTGAGCCATTAAAATGAATACCTAGGATTTCTGCTTTCTGTTTACAACCTTATCAGAGCATGGCATTTTCCTGTGAGATTTTCCACTCTTGCAGTGCCATTGACACATGAATGAGAAATTAGTAGATGCCTTGTCTGCACTGTAATAAAATAAATTTAAAAAAAAAAATCTTAAACCCTTTACAGCACAGCGAACAGGAGGGGCGATGGGGGTGTTTTGGAAACCTTATACGTGCAGTAACTATGTGTTACTTCCAGAAACATGCTTCCAGCTGTTATGTACAAATATCAGCTTGAAAACGAAGCCCTGGATGAAGTGGCGGCACGAGCCGAAGCTGCTGGCCAGTGGAGCACCGCTCCAACTGACACCATGTACACGCCGTGCTGTCACAGAACGTGCTGGTCCCTCCCGTCCTGGTGTGTCACCAGCATTGCATCACTGCCAGTGAAATAACGCAGCTGCCTCGCCACTCTTTTTTTTTTTTTTTTTTAAGGGACAGGGAATTTCAACGCAATAAATCTCGAAGCCTGTGCCCAGCTCTATCGCCCACGCAGGCCTGCTTCACTGTGGTACCCTGCTTTTTAGGACCCTTCTTTTTCCCCCGCCGTGGCCTCATTTGGGAAAAATAACCCTCTCGCCGCCTGAAAGATGTCGTGATTAAGCTTGAAGATTGGCAGCCATGTTATTGCCTGTCATTATCCCCTTAGGCCTCTGGGATTACTGCTTTCACTGACCATTATCGGTGCGCTCCCAGGAGCTGTGCCACGTTAAATGGCCTCTCCGATGGCCCCTGCAATCCACCGCAAACCCCAAATGCTGCTAAAAGGCCCCAGCAGCTGCGGACAAATCCCAGCAGCAAAACACATGAAACTTTTCTGGGCACTAACACAGAAGCAGCAATGGTGTGATAAGCACCGTCTTGCCAGGCTGCTGCCCTTCGTTACTGTTCAGCAAGCAAATGGCCACGGCCAGGTTGCCCACGCAGCTTTCAAAGAGCATCTCGGTGTTGCAGCTGCAATGTAGAGAAGTTACTTTTTCCAGCTTTGCCCACTATTTACCCGTGGCAAACCCGCTGAGCGCCGCTCTTTATAATGGCAGAGCTATCTGTGGCCACTGCTTGTCATTTTAGTAAATCAGCAAAAGACACCAGAGACCATGAAAACATCTTACTGTATGGTTCAACCACAATTTTAGAAAAAACACTGTAATTTCCTTCAAAAAAATTCATAAGAAAAATCCCTTTCTTCTGTATTTTGACAACAGAGGAAAAACCCACTTTGGGTGAGCTTTCAAGAGGGTTTCCCAAATGACAGACACAGAGAAACCATTGCTGATCTCTCCAGAGCACCTTCTTTTAATTTTGACAATTAAATGCATTACCGTAAGGTTCAGCATCAGTTGCAGCTGCAAACACTCTAGCTGAAACCTGCAAGCTACATACTTGTTCAACCAGATTCATGTTATTATCTTTTCCCTTTCCCTTCGTTGTGGCAAGAGTAACAATTTAATTAGATGGAGGAAGAAAAAAAAAAAAGCCCGTATTATTTATAACTACAGCGCAAGACATTATTTTTAGCTGAAGGACTCTTAAGAAAGAACAGTGCCCAGACTGATTTTCATGTACAACTTCCTGAATTTGTGATTCAGAGCCAAATTTCAGGGACAAGTTTAATTTAGGTTTTGATCTTTTTGACCTCAGCACATTAGCAAGACCTCTGGTTTTAGTGCTTGAGACTTTGCTGCTTCCAAGCTCTATAGATCTAGAACTCAACAGGTCCCTCAGCTGCAAAATCTGCGACACCTCAGAAAAGGCAGCCTTCGGAGAAATAAAGCTGTCAGCCTTCTGCGGTTCTCGGGGAAGTCTGGGAGGCGGGGGAGCGTATACCCGGGCACAATACCACTCTGATAGGAGCGGGACGTATCCCATTACGGGAACTGTGCGTTCGCAAACAAGCGCCGGAGTCACAGGCTGTTCTGTGCCGCGCGGTGGAGATAACACCAACAGGCTTCACACTGCAAAACCACCCTCCCCAGCAACTTCTTTTTATTTTTTTAACCTAAACTATATTTGACTTTGCTGTCAAGTATTTCAGCACAGCTGCTATTCTCAGGTTCTCCTAAAATACACACAGTAGGTACTGTACTATTGCACATATAAACATCTACCTTCCTACCGCAGCTATTTATGATTAAAATGACTTTTCTCCATTTCTGATTTCATTTCCTCTCTCTGGGTCCTGTTCTACATTGCACAGGAGTTGCTTGCAGGACTGTGCCCGGGACCAACCTCTAGCATGAAATAAAGAAACAAAATGTTAACCTAGGTAGAAGTTTAGAATTTATTGTCCAGTTTCTCTTACGGGTGACCTACAAGCAGGACTTGATCTCTGATGCTTCACAGTTTAGGGAAAAGAAAGGACTGAAAGTCGGCAATGGGCTGAGGGGGTGGTGGAGGGGAACTGCCTATAATCTGCTGTTCCTCAGATACCACCAGTGTCACTTCCACTCTCTGCTGGGCTTAATACATCTCTTACCGAGGCTTGCACAGGACAAGTCCTCTCTAAAGATCTGACCCAACTGCAGCTACCACGGCCAAAAATTGTGCAGTTGCACAACAGCTACACTTAGCAGTGGTGGATCTTACTCCATCTGAAAACAAACCCCTTGGGTGAAGAACACACATGCTTTTTGGCTGCACTGGAAGAGGATAAAAGATAGTGTGCAATTTAACAGGCTCTTCCACCCTTCTGCGACGCTTTCAAGGTTCAGGGGTTCTCCACTGATGTGATGCATGACAAGGAGCCAGTGACTCCTCTGCATCTGGAAGATGGCCCCTCTGCACTGAAACCCACAGCATCACCTCCTAAACCCACCCACCCACCTTGGCAAAGGGTCTTCCTCACACAAACACATCTTGTTTCAATCCACCCTTGCACCAGGCAAGTGTGGAGGTAAAACACAGCAGTTACAGAGATGAGGGGGCCATATATAGGAACAGACACCTCCACCTCCCCAGCCACTAAGTTTTCTGATGAGCTCCAAGCAGCATCTCTCTCTACTGCACTCAGTGGTCGGGATGTTGAGACAGATGTTCCCAGCACCCAGTCCTCATCCAAAACCTTCCTTGGAGGTACCTGTTCCACTCAAGAGGATCTTGCTGTCAGTGCACGTGTCCTTCCATAATCAAAAATGTTCATGTCCAAAGCTTGTTTTCCTCTGAAAGCTTCTGCACAATCTGTACCTTCAGCATGACATTAGCTCTGACACTTCTGGAGGGCTAAGGATGACCGACCCTTCCTAACTCTCACAAATGTTACTCTGGACATAGTGGAGCAGCCTCATGCCTTGTCCATGACCGTCCTGCTTACTCAGCCAGCTATTAACAAATAATTAACCCACACTGAGGCAAAGGCTCTGTTCTGCCTGATGGGATGGGGCCTCAAGCTTTCGGTGCAAAGCTCCTTTGTACTGAACCCAGTATGTCCTAGAAATCTTTCTGTGGACAGCCGTACTCTATAAAAACAGTGACACAGCAAAGATTAATGGGGTTCATCTCTCGCTGTTAAAGGAAAATGATTACAACTTGTACAAACCATTTGGAGGTGATAAGGAAACTGGGGTGAGCGAGGCTGAATCCAGACCCTGCGACCCCATGGCACATGTCCAAGGGCAGCAAGAGGAAGCTCCCACCCCAGGGAACTGGACACGAATTATTCAGTTCCTGAAGCTGAGCCACAAGCCACCCCAGCAGGTCCCAGCTGCAGCACAGGCACCAGCGCCGCAAGGCTGTGTTTCGGCAGCACCGTGCTCTGCTCTGCCTCCTGTATGGCCGCTTCCACTCAGTTACCAGCACTTAAAATCGGCTGCACGACCGAAGTAGCATGAGGAGACAAGCAGCAGTTCCACTTGGTCTCAGGGGAACGCAGAGTACGGGAAGTGGCTGGCACTAGCTCATGTAATTTCAGCCTTTCTCAGATGCTAAGAAAAGTTGCCTATTGTTAAGATTCTTGCCATTGCCACTAATTCACAACCACAGAAAAATGTTATTTACCTGGTCCCTTCCTCAAACACAATCTAATCAAGGGCCTCATCCCACTGGAGTGGAGACAGTGCAGATTCACAACCCAAGAGGCACACGACCACAGAACAGCTATCTTAATCTGAGGGTTAAGCCCAACCAAGCAGTTGGATACCTGCATACACAGACACACACTGAACCTGTCGCTTCCTTACAAAATTTGGTAGTTTTCCTAAACAGCTGTTGTTTCACAAGAGCCTTAGTCTTCCTTCTCCTTGCTTTTAAGTTCCCCTTTATTTATAATTAAGGACTTTGCATGAGGACTTTACAGAAATTTGCACTTCTGGGATGGAGAAGTGAAATTTGTGATCAGATGCCAGTAAATCAGGGTCCAGGGGTTGATAAATAAATATACTTGTCTGTGCTGCCTGTTCTCCCTGCTCCAGAGCCCATCACTGGAGATGTGAGGCTGGTACTCTTCTGACATCTGCCCATTTAAAATGACTGCTGGATTTGCAGTCAGATGAAACCCCCCTCCTTTGTCCTGCCCTGCCCTCAAGATCAGACTGACAGGGAAGGCTGTTGGAAGATTTTTTTTGTCCTGACTTCTGGCATGGGATCCTCTGGACATCTCATTTAACAGACATCCTGCACCTGCAGTGCCCTCCACTTCTCCTGGTCTTTGCACACAGTACGTAAGTCTTGTGGCTTCTGTATTTTAACTACGAAGCTTTGATTTGTCTTAAGGTGACAGAAAAGGGTTTTGTCTGACATGGTGTGTGGGATTACCCAGCCAGATCTCTGTGCACCCTTTGCAGCAAGATGCTCATTGCTTGTCTGTCCTCTGCTATCGGGGACTGGGATTAGCAATGCAGGTGACTGGTCCAGACCCACCAACTTCAGGTCCATTAAAACTACTTTCTTTGTAGGAGAGAAAGGTGCATATATATTGCAAAAATAAACTTACTTACACATCAGAACCCAAAGTCATATGGTTTTCTTTGAATTTTTTCTACCTGCTTTTCACACCTTTTAACTGAAAGAAGAAGTGGTTTACAGCTGGAACACTTGCATCAAACAAAACTCTGATAGCCTAATCTCAATCCACGGCATGTTAACTCAAGGTTGTTACCTCTCCCAGCTCCCTTCCTCACACACTGGAAAAACGTGGAAAACAAATAAAAACCACAAAGGGCACATGAAAAAGCCTCGATGCAGTACAGACAGGACAGATTTTCTATTCACCTTCGACCTCTTCACTTTTCTGTTTTCCTCAGGCACTAGGAGGTATGTACAGGTTCTTGTATCTACATAGGTTGCTAATTTCTAACTGCTGTAGGCTTCAATGCACAATGTGCAGCATGGAAAACAAAAGTTATTTAAGCTCCTCCACCCTCCACAAAGGCATAGGAAAGCCTCAGCTGGCAGCCAAGCATGCTGCAGTATTGACACTGTTTCTAAAACTTACAAACCAGCCCCCAGCATGTATTGCTGTGCAGATGGCTACCTGCACTTTAAATGCATACATTTGAATTTTTCAATGCACAGAAAGCACACAACGTAAAAGGAAACGATTTTAGCATGACACAGAGCTGCACGGTAATGCTCCCTCCGTGTTACGCAGCTAAAGCTTCAGCCGACAGCGCCGGCTTCATGACAGAAATACTCCATCAAGCCAGTGCTACGGCTCTGCAAAACTGTAAATGATTACAGAATAATGCCCTGCAATCAAAGAACAAAATGTGTGCTGTAGATTAATCACTTTCCAAGGCGGGAAAGGAAAGATAGGCTCGAGAGATAAATCTGGCTGGGGTGTTTATGCAAGCGTATCACGCTCCTTAGTACTGAATGTCCCAGAACTTACAGAGGAAGTAAACACTGTGCTGGGGGGGTGTGCGGGGGGTGTGCGAGGGGTGTGCGTGTGCCTGGGCCCGCGCTCACAACCCAAAATGGGACAGCTTGTGAAAAACGCCTAACTTTCAGTTATGAAACACTAGCCTCAGAGGTCCCCCGATGGCTGGCTATATTGCTGCTGCCCAGGAAAATCTAAAACAAGGGCCCATTCGGATGCAGCCGACACTTTCCTGTACAACTCCCCAGGGAAGCCCACGCACTCCTGAGCCCTCTCCCCCATGTTGCTCAGCAGCCATAGCAGGCAGACAGTACATTTGAAGGAAGGGACTGCAAGTGCTTCTGGTTGGGATTTACTTCTGGAGGCGCGCTCCGGCAACCTACATTTTCAGTGTCCCTCTAGCATATAATCACGCTGCTTTTGGCTGCTTAAGCAATGCCAGCTTTCATGCATTCCTCATTTTTGTGTAAACATATTTACATTTGTAACTCCTAACTGGCTTAATGCTACGCAGGCATTTTGAGGCAAACCCTACCAGCACTTGAATTAAATGCAACACATGGTTGATGAGAAGCTCAACATGAGCCGACAATGCATGCTCGCAGCCCAGAAAGCCAACCGCATCCTGGGCTGCATCAAAAGAAGCGTGGTCAGCAGACTGAGGGAGGGGATTCTGCCCCTCCACTCTTGTGAGACCCCACCTGGAGTACTGTGTCCAGCTCTGGAGTCCCCAACATAAGAAGGACATGAACCTGTTGGAGTGGGTCCAGAGGAGGGCCACAAAGATGACCAGAGGGTTAGAGCACCTCTCCTATGAAGACAGGCTGAGAGAGTTGGGGTTGTTCAGCCTGGAGAAGAGAAGGCTCCAGGGAGACCTTATAGTGGCCTTCCAGTACTTAAAAGGGTCCTACAGGAAAGGTGGAGAGGGACTCTTTATCAGGGAGTGTAGGGGTAACAGTTTTGAACTGAGAGAGGGTAGATTTAGATTAGATATTAGGAAGAAATTCTTTACTCTGAGGGTGGTGAGACTCTGGCACAGGTTGCCCAGAGAAGTTGTGGATGCCTCGAAGTGTTCAAGGCCAGGTTGGATGGGGCTTTGAACAGCCTGGTCTAGTAGGAGTTGTCCCTGCCCATGGCAGGAGGGTTGGAACTAGATGATCTTTAAGGTGCTTTCCAACTCTAACCATTCTATGATTCTTTGACAGTCAGTTGCGAACAGACTGAACAATGGATGGACCGGCTGAATAAGGGGGGTTGCATTTCCACAGAGGGCTCCTGGTGACTCCAGGAGCAAGAGCAAGTGGGGGCTTCGGCTGAGCAGGCCTGCGAAAACACCACACTGCCCTGGTGCGAAACCCAAAAGCGAAGGAGGGAAGCAGCCCTAAGCCTGACCCCAATCTCGCAGGGTGGAACCGTGCGGATCTAAACTTGCGCTGGTGAAGCGGGGTCGTGGTGTGCTCCCGCGTCACCTGCCGAGAGGCACATTCACAGCCTGTGAGGTCATAAATTAAGCTGCACCTGAGCACATTGCATCATGACTGCCCCGTGCCACCTGACTGCGACGGGTGCAGGAGAGGCCGGCGGCCTGGATTTAGACCAGGGGCTGCATGCAAAAACTGAGGGGTTCACTGGGCAGCTCCTCTGCAAAAGCTCACCGGGGGCTTACACCAGAGCAGCCCGAGGTACAAAAGTGCCGAGTCCCCTTATCATGACTCAACACATTACAAAAAAGTTACAAAATCTCCATGCAGAGAGTTTCAGTTGTCACTACCGGCTTTGGAGGAGGTCGGGGCACCACGCCACAATTCCTCCCCTGAGAATGACAATTCTACACCAAACACATACTTCCACACAGGAGCTGATAAAAATTTCCCGAAAACAAAAGTGAGACACAGTGCCAGGGTAAGCCCTGCAACAGTGCTGCGTATAGGGAAAAATACTTCACAGAAACCAACTATTTAAGGTCCGTCCTCCCTGTAAGTATCTGGCTTTGTATTAAAACCAATTAACAATAATCTACTAATAACAAGACTGTGATGTAGCTGTGAGATTCCCCTAAAGCAAAATCCTGCCAATGCTAGTAATTGATTCGGCAATGTGCACCAGCTCAATGGCACAGGCGTCTCCAATTCTTGGAAACATTACATACAGTCTAATTCTCCCCCAAGGTCACCACAACCATCAGAAAATCCCCGTACATCGTGACCCAGAGAGCTGTGACTACAACAGCTACTGTAATCAATAGCCTGGGAAACTGGAGTGCGGTACCTGAAAGGCATCAGCCACCACCAGCGAACCCCTCCGCCAACCGAGCTGCTGGAACGGCGTGGGGAGCGGTGGCGGAGAACTAACCCCAGATTTCTCTTGTGGGAGAGGAAGCAAGGCATGCCAGATCTGCCTTTGCGCTGTTTGTTGCAATGCCTGTTTGCATGCATTTTATTGCAGTGGAAAGAGCACAGGCCCTCCTGTTACCTGGCTAAAGTTCCTTCCTGATAAAGCTCTAAACAAGGGACTCATAAACGGCATACTCTATGTATAAGCTCTTTAAAAGGTCAATATAAGGTTATTCACACCATTAAATGACTTATCTAGCACTGAGTCCATTGGAAGCTGCCTACTGACTATGACAGAAGCTGTCGCACCCCGCAAAAGCAGCAAAAGTGTCCATCCTCCCGCACTCCAGGGCATCGCCTTGCAGTTTTAAGCAACAATTCAGCGTGAGTTTCTCAGTCTAATTCTGACAACAAAAACCCTGTGATCAGCTTCCCACCTAGATGTGCAGGCATTTACCAGAATCATTAAAGATCAGGCATGAAGTTAGCAGCAGAGGCAGAAGGTACAAGAAAACTGGGGAGCTATGTAAGGAAAAGGCTCTTTATGTTTTCCAGTCTAAATACACCAAGTCAGAGGGCACCTACTAGAGGATGCAGAATCTGGTGTAACTATGGACGGTACACTTTCATGTCTTATGTATTATCAGTGAGGAACTTGTATGTCTCCTCTCTTCCCACCAACAGGGAAGGAAAAAGGAACAGCCCCTCACCATGGAAATGAGAGCAATTACTATACATACCATTAAATATTTAAGGGACAGCTCAGTAGCCCTATGAACTGTATAATCTCAGACACTGTTTGCTGTGTAGTTCAGGCCACACCAAAACAGAGATCGAAGTCTCTCTGAGGCTGGATCCTCCATCTCCGACACAGGTGAGCAATCCCTCTGTACACAGTATCAGCAGCTTGAACAGGACTACCCAAATGACTAAGGATTTGCACACCGACAGCACCAGGACTACTTACCTAAGGGTGGATTAGTTAAAAAAATAAACAATGCTGTAAATTATAGGTGGTACCGTGAGCCCCACCTACACCTTGTATTGTCCAACACTTCCTATTATAAAACCCTGTTCTCCGTTGCTAGTAGCTTTACCAACCTGAACTAAAACTGGGATTAGAACCAGGGTAAGTGGCCTGGGATAGGCAAGACATGGGAAACATGGAATCCTGGGGCAGGGGAAAAATATGGAATGGGGAGCTGGACAAAAAAAACCCAGGCAAGCTGGACAAGGACAGCAGATCAGAAAGCAGAGGAGGTAGGCAGAGGGGTGGGAGATCACAGGAAAGGAAGGAGGCATGTAAGGAGCAGGACTGGAAATCGCAGGGAAAGAGGCTGGGACAGGAGAAGACCGCAGGGGGGCGAGGAGATTGGGGAGGGGAGAAGAGGATGCAGGGCTGGGCCAGTGCCCATCGGGGAAGCCCCCGGATACTGGGGAGGCGAATGACACAGATGAGCACACCGGGAAGGGCGTATTTCTTTACTCAGAGCCAAAGGCAACAAATACGGCACAGGGCCCACACAATGATCACAGGGGATGAGCCGAAACCCTGAACACCCCGTGAAGCATCCAGCCCAACAAGGAGACTGGGGATGGATACAATGTGTGAGCTCGTTACTAACAACAGTGTCATAGCCAGCATGAGAAGTAATTTCAAGTGTCAGAGGCAACTTTATTTGTGACACTTTGTACTTCCCGACCACTTGGCTTTTATATTGAAACATTTTTTCCATGTAGATTTTCGGATAAATGAAGTACGCTCTTATTTAGCACTTCTGCTGGGCACTTCACTGAACAGTATTCTCTATCCACAGAGATACTCCAGCAATATGCAGTTAATGGTCAAGCCCTGCAAAATCCAACTTTCCTAATCCCTGTCTGCTCCTGGAAAATGGGAAAGGCCCATCACTGGCATTGCTCAAACCCACCTGCTGTATCATGCTGCTTCTAGGGAGAAAGCTGCTGGGCCCCGCATGCCCGTAACCACCTGGAAGAATCGGTGGTTTGATATCTGATACAGTTTCCTGCAGAAAATAAGGAAACTATCATCTCTCAGCCCATGCAGAGCTTTTTTTTAAAAAGAAAAAAAGGAAACAAAAAAACCCCAAAACAAACAAACAAACAAACAAAAAAAACCCAACCAACAACCATCCAATGAAAATGTCAAACCAGAAACCAGGCACTCCAGACTGGATAAATTTAGTAAGATGTCATGATTCAACTACAATTGAAGGAAATCCATACTAAATTTCTCAAACAACTGCTATGATACTGTTCAAGCAAACTGTTTTTTCCTTCAGGCTGAGAGGACACCAAATCCACACTATTTCTCAATTTACTACTTTTTTCCCCTTTTTTTTCCCTTCAATTAAAGAACATTGTCATTCCACATGCTTAGTACGAGCCTGAATAAAAAATGACACGTGAGAAGCTTTTGCCAGGGTTAAGTCCCTACACAGCTGTTGGAAAAACCCAAAATGAACATTTTATCCTGGCCAAATCAGTGTTCTTTTCACTATTTATACTCTTGGATGCAGCAGCTGCAAGTGATGCTACAGGTCATGTTGTCCTAAATGGACAAAGAATCTGAGGATCCTCTCAAGTTTTGGAGGCTTGTTTGTACTTCTGTTCTCCCACTCTATACTTCGCAGCACTGCTACACCGATGCCAAGTTGCTGCGAGTTTAAGTAGGGTACCACACTCTGGTCAGAACAGATTTTTCAGCCAAGATTTTCCATCTTAAAAAAAAAAAAAAAAAAAATTTAC
>VYXH01002022.1:1454-13835 GCA_013397275.1 Burhinus bistriatus | reverse complement strand
AAAAAAAAGACAAAAAAAGACTATTTTTCCTGCTTCCATTTTTCAGCACCATAGGATCAACACTGGCTGCTCAGCTGATAATACCCCTCTTTATTTGAAGTTATTTTTCTCTTTTCACCACCCACATTCATCTGGGACTTATTCAGTATTACTCTGCCTGACACTGGTCCAAAACAGCAAACAATTTCTGTAACGGCACAATAAGCACAGCGGACCCTAACGGAGGCACTTCCTCATCTAAGAATCCCCTTATGCAACATGCAGTTACGTACTGAAAACAACGTCGAAAAACCTGTAAGGAGGTTAGATACAGCTGTGCCTTTAACAGAACAACTTCTCCGGTATCAGGACCAGCATTTTACAAGCAGGGAAACGTTTCTGCTGTACTTTGGCCTTCTGTCATCAGAGAGAGGTGGAGATTTACGCCCTTTCTCCTTCTAAATTAGACTCTTTCAGTGCCCTATTTTATATTCTTCTTGACAGGTCCCTATTTTGTATTAAAAAAACCCTGCTGTCTCTGTGTTGCATAGCAAAAGACCTTTCCAGACGAAAGAGAAAACTCCTGCCACAGAGTCAAGCGTCAAGAGGTAACTCTGCGGTTAA
This sequence comes from Burhinus bistriatus, assembly GCA_013397275.1. Taxonomy (NCBI): domain Eukaryota; kingdom Metazoa; phylum Chordata; class Aves; order Charadriiformes; family Burhinidae; genus Burhinus; species Burhinus bistriatus. Next base: position 13,232 of record VYXH01002022.1, on the reverse strand, counting down.
ACCTGCGAGGATAAAATACTTTACCCAGCAACATATTCATTTCCAGCAGGATTTGATAAAATTATAATTCACTGTCCAGAAAAAGACTAAAACATTAAAGGTATTATACTGAGAAAGTCAAAATAGGTCATTCAATCAGCGTTATTCCCCCTTCATTTCAAACATAATACAAAGCAGTTAAGTAGTTTCTCTTGCAATTAGCACCATCTTTGTCTCCACGGTGTCTAAAATACACTGGAGATATGGAGCTGCCCTGACTGTACAGCAGCCCAGGCCCTGCTCCCCACCATCACCGACTTCTCAATAAATACACAGAGGCGAAATCCTATCTTCAGTGATTTCAACTATGATCATTTTCTTTGGTTTTTCCAATTCCTTGGTCTGTCACCTCAAATCACAGACCTTTTCCCACTGATTAAAGAGGAGTATGGATGCACTCAGGAAGAACCCAAACATCTCCAACTGCTAATGCATGTCCCACTCCATTCTCCAACCAGGAGGACTTGCTACCTGGCAGAGCCCTGAAGAAGGTGGGCTAGAAACAGCCTCCCTGGGGAACGGAAGGGTTTTAGAGATCTTTCCTGGATGTGAGAAGTCTGACATATGCTTCAAACGCATTTTCATTTAGAAAAAAATGTTGGAAAGATTTTATTTATGTTTCTAATTAGGTAAACAGTATGCTTCTTCCACCTGCTCCAAGCTACCCCACTAGGCCCAGTAGACATCGGATGCCTGTGAACATACATCAGGTTGATTTACTCCCTACTGCTAGTTCACAGAATCCTTCCTCCTTCCAGCCCTGTGTGCCACTACCTCATGGCCTACACACTCTCCCTCTTTTTTTAAATGTAAAATGGCCTCATTATTGATTTTCAAATACCTTCTTAAGCACACAGCTCCCTTCCCCAGAGCTTTCTAAAAAACAGCTCCTCATAAAAGATTTCTTTCCTACCCCAAGTGTGCAAACCTTCTAATACATTTCAACCAAAAGTATTTTTGCCGTGCATGAACCAGGCTGTAAGAGCAATGGGGCAAGAAATAAATCTCAACATGCTAGGGGAAGCAAGAATTACACGGTCAACATCATGATGAAAATAATATTAGGTTCGGAGCTTTTGGCTGCTACACAAACTAGGCTGGAAACCTCTGGCCCAATCCATGTAGAGCTCTGACATGATTTCCATTTTAAAATTGAAGATTTTAGATGTAGCCCATTTATCTGGGCCACATATATGGCTCAAGCTACACAAATGCAGGAGCTGCTTGCACAAGATTCACAAAATCCTTCGGAGTTTTCACAGCTCCTCAGTGGCAGCATCATTCTTGGTGCCAACACTGTTCTCCTACAAGGGCATCGTAGGACCAGCAGCCTCCCATTGTAGGTCTTGATGAATACTTAAAGAAGCACCATTCACTCTGAAACCTGACATCTCAGACAAATGGTTTTGAGTTCCCCCATACAGTGAAACTTTTAAACACAACAGATCGTGTTGCACAAAAACAGGGACAGCGGCTCTATGTGTCTCAGCTTACAAGCATCTCGGGACACGACTTGAACTGGCGTCACCTTCTCCTACGAATTCCTGGAAAAAAACATTCTCTGAAAATTAGTTAAGGTCCAGAGCAGTTTTGCAGAACAAACAGCAGGTTATAGGCTTTCAGGAAACCATATCACTGCTCTCAGCACAAAACCAATCAGCAAAAAAGGTGATAATGTAGGAGCCTGTGAGAGTCTCACACAAAGACATTCTTTGTTGAGCACTGTTCTCACTTATCAAACGCCAAATTTTATGTACTAAGCATATCTAAAACTTTATATATGAAACTGATAAATCCTCCATGAAGTACTAGCAAATATATTTACACAAGATAGGTGTTCACTGCTGAACTTCACAAATACCCGCAAAGTCAGAAACTTTTGATCTGGATTAAGTCTTGCATTTTAAAGTATGTTTACACTGCAAATTTCATGTGAGAAAGTAGGGCTAACTTTGGTCTTAACGTGTCTTCGGAGAGCTGAAATAGCTACTTGAAGAGCTATCGTAGAGAGAAAAAAAAACCAAATACAATAGGTTTTAAGAGTGCTGACACATAACTGGCATATATATCAAGATAATTCAGTCCACATTCTAGGTAAAACAAATATGGCCCTGGAAGTCATGTCCTAAAATGATTTATTCAGAAAAATATATTTATTCTTCTTCACCCTAGTTTGGAAAAAATGCAGAAACAACATGGTACAGCATGAGAAAACACTAAGTTATGAGGGCAAATCATCTACAATGTCAGAGGTGCGGGCTGTCCAGACCAGGAGAGTAGTTTGCATTAGAATATTATTAGGTAATTAATATGTTTTTAAACAAAGCTTTGTTTACTTAAGTACAACACTGTTACTAATACTCCCTGGTCCGGCTCAGTCCTCACCAGGAGTCCAGGCTCAGCTGTAACCAGGATTTTAAGCACTGCTGGCTTGAGTCTGACTTACATTACTGCAAACGCACACTGCTGCAGCATCGTAGGAGAGCCCCACGCTGCTGCTTTAACATGGCCTTTAACAGGGACAAGAGTCAGAGACCCTGCTCTCTTTACGTCATCTACCCATGAAAGTTGCACCGTCATAGACCAGGCTGCATCTATGCAAACTGGTTTTCATTCCTACCACGAACTGCTTTGGACTGAGCAGTCACAGCAGCTGGGAGGCAGCACGAAGCCCAAGCAGACGCTTGCCGATGTGTTTGGGTGCTCCTCTATCTGTCCTCGCCCACCTGACCGCCCTCATCAGCCTTCCGACTTATCTGCTGCCTCCCACTCCTATGGGGTTAGGATAAGCAGATGTTACACCTCCCTCTTCAAGTGCTGGCATCCAGCCTGGACCTGCCCTTTTCTGCTCACGGGACTCAGAAACCATCAAATCTACCCAAAACTTTTTTTCCTAGGACTGCATCCCACCTGCTGGTCGCAATCCCAGGCGTCCCCATGGCCTCCGCTGCTCCCAAGGGAGAGCCGAAGGTCTCGGAAAGCCAGGGATGGGGAGGCAGGCTGGCCTGAAGGCACTGCAAGGCTGAGGGCTGGGTTACGAGCAGCCTCCAGGCAGACCCATAGCACAACACGAAGCGTGAAGGCAGCCTCAGACGCAGGCGTCAAAGGAGAAAAACAGCACCTTTGGCAGTGCTCCTGCCTCCTGCCCTCATTCCGGAGCTCTCAACAAGATTTTGGCATGGAGACGTCAGTACAGACCCACCCTTCACCTCGGCACGGGCAGTGGGTGAAGGGATGCAGAAGTGGCATGATCCAGTGACTCACCCTATGGAAACGACACACCTGACCGCCAGCAGCACTCAGTTGTACAGCAGCCAGAGATTGCACAGGCAGAGCCCCACACTCACTGTGAGCAGCCTCCTGCCCCCCCAAAACTGACAGGCAGCGCTCTCCGGGAGACCCGGAGGCACGAGCTGCAAAGGCCTGACGACAAACTGTGGGTGCCGCACACCGTCCTCCTGGCTTCAAGTGGACCTTCCTCCAGCCCTCCGGCAATGATCTTCAGGCTGCCTCTGCCCTCCTGTCCCAGCACGCACCTCCCTCGCACGTCCCTTTACGTGTGGTGAGTGGCAACTTCACCAGCAGGGGAAAAATAATAAAGAAAAGCAAAAGAATACCTTGCCAAATAAACATGTTCAAGTGAGAACCCAGCATTTCATAATACAGTTCTTAAGTACATGGCATGTTGCGATCGAGCAAGCAATCCTTTCAATTCGTTAGCACAAGTCTGTTATAAGAACTAATTTTTCACAAGGCATTCTTTACCAGTACAAATTCCCAGAAAGGCACTTCTCTGTCAGTGAAATCTTACAATGATGTTTTATATCAGTAGAAGTATTTAAATAGCCTTTATTTTTAATAGGTATCAGTGTACAGATAAAGAGAATTGCCCCAATAAGCAAAGTCCAGGTAGGACACAGACACACAGAGTTATTAACAAGACAGCAATGCTGTTAACTCCTGACCTGCCTCAAATTCCCTGGCAAAGCACTGTTATAAGCATATCAGTCCTTGAGCAAATGTGCAAGGGCAGTGGCCCAGAGAAAGGACTCTGGCTTTGCAGGGCAAGACCGGCTCCTCCTGGACCTCACCACTACACGCAGCATCAGGAGGCACCACTCTGGCAAAAAGCAATGGCGACACAGCGATGCTCTTCTCCTCCAGCCACGCTGAAAGGCAGCTCCCTTGCTATTTCACCACAGAGATGAGGCAGAGCACTAACGCAATCGCTCACCTCTTCCCAACCCCGTACACTGCCCTCAAATTGCTCTTCATCAGTCCTGTAGCCCAATCGCCTCCACACTGTACCCCCAACCAAAATGCACAGGTACGAGCCAGCTCTCCATTTCCCACAGAGGCACCCCATGCACCATGCAACCCCCCCAGCTGGTGTTACGAAGGGAAGGATGGAGAAGGTGAAGTAGGACATAACGTCCCTGGAGTCCCACAAGGCAGGAAGGAGGAACTGGGGGATGGGGAACTGAGGAATGGAATTTACCTTTTTTAAATATTGGTATGTGGAAATTGAAGGAGTGCTCCCTGCTTGTTAATCCCCTCATCTCACAGGTTTTAGACCAATGACTTGTGATAACCCTTGCCCAACACATCGCCCAGGAGATAACTTGGATAACGTAGCTGACGAATACAGCAAGACGTAGGCTGCTGTTGTGGGAGACCATGCTCTACTCCAGTGGTGGCCTGCTCTCAACGGCTGTGGGAGCCTCAAGGTCCATCATCCTCGGAGAGCTGAAGACACCCTCCCTGCAGGACACCACAGGGTGCCCCAGCAACTCCTACACATCCCCTCCAGACTTGCACACCTGAGCTTTTCCTACTCCTGCACCCCAAACAGGGGCTGGGGCCACATCACCACAGGCCTCCAGATCTCCCTGCGGTTCCTGGCAAGCTGAGAAGCATGGCTTTCTCCAGCTGCCTCAGTCAGAGGAGCAAGAGCTGTACCCACCGCTAGCAAAAAACGCTTGGAAATGTGCTGGTTTGCTTGGGAAAGCTAAGCCAATGTCAAACAAATGTCAAATACACATGGGGAAGGAGTTGATGCCTGTCAGTGGTGCAATGGTATCCCACACGCAACTGGAACATCAGGAAGCTGGTACAGCCCTGCAGAGAAGCATGGGATACCCCATCCTGACTCTGTCTGAAGCAAGTTACAACAAAACATCTCACTCTGAAGGAAAATCCCCTTCTGTAGACAAGCCACTTTTTAATAATAAGTGCTAAATGGACTATTCAAGCAGGTAATTAATGTTAATTAACATATGTCAGGCCATAAATTGGCTAAATGCACCTCATTTTCCAAGCTTAGTGTGTGGCAATGCTCAGGAAACTGTAACAGAAAAAAACAGTTTAAGTTTGTAGAAGCACAAAAAAAGAGCAAATAAAAGGTTAAGCATAATCTCCATTTAACTCATGGTGTGCTGAGCCAGCACTACCGAAAACTGAATGACTGCGCACGTTACTTGAACACTTCATTTTGCTCCTGAGCCACTGCACTACGCACGTATTGTCAGCCCCAAGAAAAGCCACATCAAAAAAACCCTGCAGCTCCCCGAGCACCGTGTTATCAGGCAGGCCTTTTATCAATCGGGATGCTCGCTACGTGCTGCAGGACCTGGATGCACCTCCTGCCCCGGGACCTGGCGAGGCTTGTGGCCCCTTTCCAGCGCCGACTTGGGAATCACAGTTTTTCGTGGCGGGTGGGGGGAAGGAAACAGCGGTGGGAGGATGCTCAGAGCTCACCCTCCTCCAGAGTCTGCCTCGAAACGCAGAGGGCCTCATGCCTTTAAAAGAAACTAACGCTGCCATTTTATAACCCTGCCCTCGGGCGCGTTTTCTGTGACAGAGGTAGTAGTAAGGCTTTTTAAAAAGTGGGAGAGAAACAAGAACACACAAAGATTTTAGTCTAAGTAACAACTTGCATTAGGAAACACTTTCAGTTTCTTCCTTGGCAAGCCGCCACTACACTAAGATCCACTGTAATTGCATTGCAAATAAGAAACAATCCTCACAAAAGATTTTCCATACTTCCACGCAAAATAACTGGCTGCCAAAATCTTGCAGGGCACCTTTAGGAGGCTGCCACCTAGAGAAATGCTTTGGCTGTTTATCCTCACTTTTCCCTTATCTCCAAGGCAATCCCTTCGGCCTCCCTTTGAACCCAGCACACCCCACCGTAATTTTCTGGGGTGATTTCACACTTGTTCTCCCCATCCACCCCAGGCAAGCTGGCTGAAAACAGCCCGGCCGCTGCAGGGGGTTGTGGGGGGGCTGCACAAACACTACCTCCCGTGCTGCCTGCCTTCTGCAAGGGACGCCACCGACCCTGAGTTTCTACTTTGTCCACATCAGCACAAAGAGCTTTCACAAAACCACCGGGCTAACCCTAATCACTCGCTTTTCTAAATGCACCAGCACGTGCCCAGCCTCCCCTAATCTCCCAGGATTACAGCAAAGTGGTGTAGCACCACCAAAATGACCCGAATACAAAATGGCCTCGCGTGTAAGACACCGCTCGCTTTACCAGGACAAACCCAAGCAGAAGCAGGACATCCTCGGGCAGGAGCACCAGGACGCCTCGCTTCCCCAGCCTTACAGTCTCAGACAGTGTTTGTTCAAGCCAATACAATACAGCGGATATAAAAGAGACTAAGGTGATTTAAGTTTTATTAACATTAACTGTGTACTTTCAAACACACAGGTAAGTGTAGGAGCCAGCCTCTTGACTCTCAAGTTTCCTATTTTAAATATGCTCAAATATTGACACTAATAACCGATTACAGACAACGCCGATGTTACACGACTGCTTTAGGTAACCTTCTGCCTCTAAAGAACTGAGGAACATCGATTCCAGTATTTATCATGCAGGTCTACCTGACAGCAATACTATCCGGCATCATTCACTGGAGGTTTCCCATTCATATCAAAAGTTAAGTTTATCAGAGCCTGTGACTCTTTGCGGCTGATGACATTCACCAAGGCGATGTGTTTATATCTGCATTTAACAAGTGGAGGTGCTCCTCACTGTCACGCTGTGGATCAAACAATGTCAATGATTCTGGGAGAGCTACTCAGTGTCTCTCTCTTTCCTCTAATAGCTGTCGCCTGCCTGCATGAGCTGGGAAAAAGTGAGATCTTTGATGTACGTTACACATATAAAATAATAATGTGCGCTAATATCTACATATGGTTTCTACTGGAAAGTTTAAAAAGTCATTTGTTACTTTGATACTCAAGTATACTTCTCTTTGATGCAAGAAGCTTGTTATCCAGTGATTCTGACTTTGGGGCTGGAAGTGCACATCTCTCTACGTTGCTCAGCACAAAATTCACTTACAAATGTTACTGAGTATTTTGTTAAAGCACAACATAGTAAGGCTTTGATCAGGTAAGATGCTTAACCAGTAAGTTTAAGCACACAAGTAATCCCAGTGAAGTCCCAAGGATCCATACACATGCTTAAACCCGTGCTCGCTTCAGTAGATCAAAACTTAAAATAATCAGGCTACAGTTTGCAACCCAAACCCTTTTGTACAGATGAACAAGGCAGCTCAAAATTAGGAAAAAAAAAAAAAAAAGTGAGAATATAACAGAAGACTGGAAAAAATATTCATGCTAGCAGTTAACTAGGAAAGTGTCTTTAAAAAACAAAAAAAAAGAAAACACAAAAAAAAGACAGCAGAGGAAAAAAAATGAAACTGATGCAAACTCCAGTTTCACGCTGCCACTCCTGATAAAGATGCTGTGTGCCACTCCGAGGAAGGAGAAATAAGAAGAACAGAGAGTGCTGTTGCTTCCTTCCCACATCCTTTGCAAAAAGAGGATAAAAAAAGTCCAACACATCTTGTGTATCAGCATCTGGCTAACAGATTTAGACATCTGTCTACAGCACTGGCAAATTTCTCAAGTCTCTTCAAGTCTCAATAATTAGAGAAGGGACTCGTGCATTTGCTACGCTGAAGAGACTGCAGCCCTTTGGTACGTATTGGTCAATAAAACATGGTAAGGAATGATGAAATGTCCACGTACAAAGTTTACAAAAATCTCCCCTTCAAAGTAAATATCCCAGCAGCTAGTATTTATCTTTCGTGAGGCAGATGAATGCAACAGGTGTAAAACAAATAGACTTCTGATATAAAAAACAAATCAAAGCAAATCAGCTGCATTTTAATCTGTGAACTGCTGGCATCTGTGTATAAAGGACCAGATTCATACTTTTGCCATACCACTCAACAAAGAGGAAAATAGTCCCCCTAGTGTACTCTTCATGTAGAAAAGACAAGATAGTGCTGCAAGAAATTACAAAATAACATTATAGGAAGAGATGTGGAAGTACTTAAGCTATTGTGAAACGAGGCACCTCTACTATACACACGGACATAAAGGTGTTTCAGTTTTCCATCTCAAGATTATTGAGTGAAGTGAGTTACCGCATCCTAAATATGGGGGGGGAAAAACTTGGTTTTTAAGTCAGCACAGTAGTTTTGTGACTGCAGGACATCCACAGGGTAACAGATACCTGAATTTGGAAAGACGGGTAGATCTGGTCACGGAGAAGCTCTGTGGAAGTACCTGCAACAGCCGCCTGGCACAGTGCACGTCACAAGGGTGAAACCAGCTCACCCTCAGACCTTTTTTCCCCTCCAAGTGATGATAAATATCAATATCGACCCTCCCTAAGTATTCAAGACAGTAAGCAGATATTGGAGCATGTACCTAAACCCCTCCCGGTGATTTGGAAGCGTACGGGATTATATCAAACCAGGCTGCCCATGGGACATGGCAGTGTCCGCAGCGTGCCAGCTCTACAGCCATGCACCGTACACTACTGCCCTAGTTAGCTGTCAGGCAGTATTACGTTAGCTAACGTCCCACCGGGGCCAGGGGGAGGGGGAAGCAAAGAAGATTGTTGGAGGGGGGTGTATTGGGCAAACCTTATCTGAATTAGCGGAAACGTAATATATGCCCTCCTAACCACATCTGAAACATTCACTTCTGCTTTAATGTCCCAGGCAAAAAAAAAAAAAAAAAGAAAAAAAAAGTGATAGTTGTAACTTTAATTTATAGCTCTTAAAATAATTGTTTTGAGGAGTATAATCCCAGCTATGTTTATGGATTATGGTATTCAGCACATCTCACTGGAAACAGTATTAATATTTCATATACAATAATACATAAGATAATAAAACCAAGTTCTCTTCTTCCCTTTGTCTAAAATGACAATTTTCCCACTCAGTGCCAGAGCAGAATATTGTTAAATGGGCTTGCTGCCTTCAAGGATGAATTTAGCTGTGTAAAAATATTCTAAATTAAGATAAAAGCTTTCTGATACAGAAGTGTCTTCTGTTCATTTAAAATCTCAGTGTAACTAGCAATCTGGAAAAGTCTGATGTGAAAAGCTGACATTAGTTCCTGAAGAGCTGTAGTCATTACCTGCAAGGGAAACAAAGATGATAATAACATATGATGTATTTTAGCATCGGGAGACTAAGATGGAGTCTCTACTTAAGAGTGTTGCCTCTGCACAAACTAATTTACGTTCCAGCCAAAGAAACTGAAATAGTCCTCTTCTGACACAGTCTTCTCCTGAATGTATATACATACATTAAAAGAAACTCTAGCCCTGCTAAGGAATTAAATTTTGCAGTTTCAGATGCCTGGCAAATTATTAGCTCCTGACCTCTCCTTTGCCCCTTTCAGTATGCCCCTACCACCCACGCACAACTGCACCCGCCATTAACACAATCGAACGCCTTACCCTAACTTCCAGAGACAGCTCACAGTCATTAAAGAGGCAGAATTTTCTGCCTCCGTCTCCCGAGAAAGGTCATCTTAGAGGCTTGTGAGAAACTTCTGAACTAAATTATGAGAGGAATCTCAAGGGATCCAAGTTTTTAACATTTTAATTAGCTCCAAGTACCAGTTAATGCTGCTCAGCAAAGGAATCAATATCAAATTAACAGTATAAATTGTCAGAAAAATTGTGACTGTATGAAGCATACTAATCAATGTAAGCACTTTGCATTATGGCCCAGATCCTGCTTCTGCTGAAGCGAATGGGAGTTTTGCCACCAAATTCAGCCGAAACAGTATCAGCCCCATTGTTCGTTAAGTCTTCCTTTGAATCGAGTATCGAGAACTTACTGAAAATCCAAAGTATCAGATAAAAAGGCTGGATTTGTCATATCAGCTGACATCTGAAGCCACTGCTTCTGCATGGAACCAAACAACTTATGAAGGCACGGGCTGTCATCGGAAGATGTAACCCTTTATCATATTCTGTGTTGCACTTGTAAAGTCAGATCAAAATTCAACACCTAATACAGAGGTAAAAGCTGTAAAAAGGATCTGTGTTTTTAAGAGCCTTGCCTTGAATTAGCTATGACACCGATAAAACTTTGTGTTCGTATCTTCACCAGCCTGAGACAAGTCTGTCAGTGAAATGCTTCCTCTACAGTGCTCCATTTGGAAGGTAAAAATCACACAGCTGCACTTCAAATCCTAGCAGCAAGTCCTATTCAGGCACCAAAATATGAGACAGGGCTGCTAATACAAAAATTGCCATACAGTATTTCTGACTGATTTGTACACTGTAAGTTATCCCCTGATCCAAAGCCAGAGAGATTCAAAGAGAAAATTTAATTTCTCTGTAACACTATAAAACTTCCCGGCAAATTCGCCTTCAGCAATCCATTCAAAAACTCGGTCTCGGATGCTGCCAGCATCAGCCCTCGGCAGCAACTGAACCGTACCGGGATTTCCCTCTGCAAACAGTATCGACATCAAGCAGCACCTGCATTTCCGTATAGCTGCAAGTCCGTGACATTTTGGTGTCCGACAGATACTAACAGATGGACATGGAAAACGAGAAGAAAAAAAGCAGTTCTGGAAATCACTTCATATGTGCTTTACGTGCAGCACCGGCTCCTGGTAGGCCTTATTAGACGCTGTCTTTGAGAGCAAAACCCTGCCTGCCTGCAGCGTGCTTTTGCACGCGCTAAGTAAACAAGCCACAAAAACAGATTTTTTTTTTTTTTCTCACTTATTAAAACGGTAGTAATCTTAGCTGCTAACTGGACAGAAAACGCTCAGATATACGGGATTTATCAGTAGACGGTGCCCTCGTACACGGGCACCGCAGGAAGCGCAAACCAAGCGTTCCTGTGGCTGAGCAGCCAATAACTCCACACTTTGATTAACTTTACGAAGAAATGTCAAGACCCGAATTTCCCTCTGTTGCCTTTGAGGAACGTGTGGGAAGCCACTGGGGTATTTCTTGACACAAATAATAGAGTCGTTCTGTATTTGAGCTTTGAGACTCAGACTGACCCTGCATAAAACCAACTCTGCTTATTTCCAGTACGAGTGACACCAAAGCTATCTATAACTTAAAACAAAACAAAACAAAACAAAACAAACAAAAAATCCAAGCCAAACTCCACCCTTAAAAATTTTTTTCCCTTTTTTTTTTTCGCGTTTTCTTTCCCTGCTTATGTGCTTGTGCACCAGAGAAGCCAGCTCTGCTCCAGCGTCTCCTCTGCTCCCGGAGTCAGGAGCCCTCCCCGCTTCCACACAGCAACAGCAAAGAGTCAAAACTTTTCTTACCCCCTCCCTTAAAAAAAACAAACAAACAAACAAAAAAACACCAAAATAAGCAAAGGCGACATCGCGACCCCCAGCACGGCCAGCAGTAGCGCCCGGCCGGCTGCCGTCGGGGGAAAGCCG
>VYXH01002021.1:22670-39915 GCA_013397275.1 Burhinus bistriatus | reverse complement strand
CACAGTCATTTCGGGGCCTTTGTTTAGCTCAAAGACTGGATTGCTCATTGCAATCAAATCATGCCCCTTTTCACTCAGCCATTCCTCCACAGTTTTGAACTTGAAGTGACATTATTTTTGTGGCATGTCCATGGGAGATGGGAAAGAAGATACTGCATTTGTCCAACCACCAGACAAATGGAGGATTTGACTTACACTGTAGTACTGTATTAAAAAGACAGGGCAAGACATTACAGCTGAATTTCTAAATAAATATTTTCAAAACAAACATTAAGTTTTTTTCCTCCAAATAGTTATCTAAAAATGATAATTATATTAAATCACTGACGTGTGAATCTCTCAACCTGAGATTTACCTAATTAAATAACAGAATATTAGTAACTTTCAGCATGAGCCAACCCTACAGAGTGTTTTCTCTGTTAATGCAATAAAAGCTTAAATGACATAAATCTTTACACATACATTGCGCTACCTCAGGAAACTTGCATTCTGCNCCCAGGATATGATTGGCTTTCTGGGCTGCAAGTGCACGTTGCCGACTTGTGTCTACATTTTCAACCACCAGTGTCCCGACGTACTTCTCTGAAGGGCTGTTCTCAATCTACTCATAACCCAGCCTATACTAATACTGGTGATTGTCCCGACTCAGATGCAAGACTTCGCACTTGGCCTTATTAACTTTATGAAGTTCATTATGATCTCCTGCTTTTACCTTTCTGCCACAAGTAACCCAACTGAAGGATATTTGTTAGGATTGAAGTCACAATTTTTCCTGTTTTTCATGCCTGAGGTACAGATACATACATTGGATTTTCTTCTTACCATCAGGTCTTTAAATCCATAAAAGTCATCTCTTCTTCTATTTCTTCCCATATTACTACTTCCAGCCCCTGTGAAGACAAAACAGAACTCTAGCACCAATTTAAAGGACACTAAAATTGGAATGAAGTACATTAAATCAAAGGAATGGCAAAACTTTAATACACCATGGTAAGTCAACAGATGGAAAGCCAGAAAGGCTGGAGACAACTTCTAGATTTCATTTATAATCTTGCCTTGGGCCACAGCTTACGACAGATGACACACAGAGAGATGTCTCGAATCAATGCCAGTCAGTTTCTAGGACTGTAAAAGTGTCAGACTATCTCTATTCCTGCCTTGGGATGAACAAAAGTGCAAAGAAGGAACCTGCTTCATGCTAGACATTACGTTCTATCAAACTATAACTTTTTTTTTTGTGCGACAAGAAATAAAGAAACACGGTTAAGAAGTGAATATAGCTGTGAAACAGAGATGGTAAATTAGAAATGTAAGGAGGAAAGGATAACAAACAGCAGATATTAGCATATTTCTTCTATTTAAAGTGCACATAAAAGTATTTATGATGAAGAAGATTAAGGTATTTCTGTTTAGCTGTACTTGAAAAACAGACATTTTCTGATGAGTGATGCATATGTGTAGTTTTGTGTCGGAGTGGGAGACGGACCCGGAGTAACGACGGAGTCTCAATATGAGTATGATCATTCTCCCTTTATTCAAGTTTTCACAGAGTATATATAGACAAATAGCAAAAACACGCACTAGCGATACCTATACGATTGGATTACAGTCTTTGTTCACACGCTTGGAATGCTCACACGATTGGTGGGGACCTTTTGTCCATGCAAAGCAACAATTCCTCATTTCTCGGAGGTGGTGCCGCTTATCTTGTTCACCAAATGGTGACTCCCTTATCCTTAAGCCGTTCAAGGACAGTTCACAGTCATTTCGGGGCCTTTGTTTAGCTCAAAGACTGGATTGCTCATTGCAATCAAATCATGCCCCTTTTCACTCAGCCATTCCTCCACAGTTTTGAACTTGAAGTGACATTATTTTTGTGGCATGTCCATGGGAGATGGGAAAGAAGATACTGCATTTGTCCAACCACCAGACAAATGGAGGATTTGACTTACACTGTAGTACTGTATTAAAAAGACAGGGCAAGACATTACAGCTGAATTTCTAAATAAATATTTTCAAAACAAACATTAAGTTTTTTTCCTCCAAATAGTTATCTAAAAATGATAATTATATTAAATCACTGACGTGTGAATCTCTCAACCTGAGATTTACCTAATTAAATAACAGAATATTAGTAACTTTCAGCATGAGCCAACCCTACAGAGTGTTTTCTCTGTTAATGCAATAAAAGCTTAAATGACATAAATCTTTACACATACATTGCGCTACCTCAGGAAACTTGCATTCTGCCTCTTATAATTCCTACAGTACCTCTAGAATGACGTCCTTATTTTAAATGAGCTATTCTAGATTTATAGCATATCGTACAACTGTAGTTAGCATGCCCTCTCTCTTCTATGTATAAAAGTTACCATTCAGGTTAACGTTCCCACAGTAAAACATTACTCATCTACAACTAGGTAAACTAAGACTGCATCTGGGTACACAACTGCAGCACAAGATGGCTTTTTTCATCAAGATATTCACAAGCTAGCTGGGACTAGAGAGGCAAAGACACAGCAGCCTTACTATGGTGCAAGCGAGGTGCCCAGTACTGAGTAGGCCACAGAAGAACCCATGACTCCGAATTGCTAAGGCAGCACAGCCACTTCCGGAGTTGTAATGCACTTTAGGTGCATGGTACTGGAGATGTATCCTCTACTCCAGAAACTGGATAGTTGCTGTTTCTTTCTCTAGTTTCCTATTTATAGAACTAAAAAAAAGAGTACATATCTTATTTTTACCAAGCACAAAATACATTAGTGTCCACAAAGATGTGAAAGTTTAAGCATGATTAACTATTTTTCGAATATAAGCATTATTTGTGAGTTACGAAAGCCAGGGAGTTCAGAAGCTAAACTGAGATACATACTCCCACAGTGTACAGGTTTATCCTTATTTTCTTATTCTTTTCATTACAGAAAGGATTATTATCTTTCCATTAGAACTCATCATGCCCATGGGGAAAAACAAGATGTATTCTGGGCTCCAACGGCAGGTTGTCTTGTGAGATAGTTGCAACTTGTAAATTACTACTATTTGTAGGTACTACAAAAGCAACATTCATATCTCAGCATAACCTACTCACATTAGATTGACATGACTTTGAGGTGAAGCTGTCAGACAGATTAATCAGGTTTACATGTAGTACGAAGAAACTTCTGGTGTTACCATCTTAAGCATGAGTTGCCCTGTACTATAAGACAGAGTGAAATCCTCCATCAGAAAATATAATTCATTGCAGTGTCAAATTTTAAGAAACATATGAAAACCACACTTCAAGAAAGAGCATAATAAACAGTAATTTCTTGAATATTCCTTTTCCACACAGCTCTGTCAAATGTTTCCATCACATGAAAAGGCCTCAGCTGAAATTTATTTGGAGATGTTCAAAAAAAGAGTAACTTCCTTAATAACAAAGAAAGCAGCTCCTGCTACACTGTGTAATATTACAGAATTGGAACAGAATAACATGTCATCAGACATTTATGGCATAATTGCCATGATCTCACAGTTACACGTTACCTATGGAAAATGTGGGGTTTTTTTAATTTAAGTGCAAATGATCTAATCTTATACAATAAGAATCTTAACAGAAAAAAGTATATATGCACACTTTATCAGGAATTATTTGAGTGGGGGGGCTGATTTTGCTGCTGGTTTTGTTTGGGAAAGTTCTTGACAAATTGCCAGGGATGCCGTTTCTCAAGAAACCTGAGCAACTAACATGTCATTTGCTTTAAGTCTCATGCAGTTTCCAACAGTGAAATGCATTTTGAGTCATGGCAAGCTAAGTAAAACCACATCTGTACTTCATACGTATCCTATCATTCTGCATCTCTCATTTTTACGCATCTGCAGAATTCAGCAGTAGTGGTTTTTACTGTTTTCTTCCAGGCACTGTTACTGGTTATTTACAGATTTGTTACAGATACTGTGCAATTCTAAAGTATTCGTTAGAGAGATGCAAAAAAATTTAGAACATCTATATACAAATTTGCAAGCTTATATGAAGGCATGTAGTTTCATGACAAAAGTGGATTTTTAATGTCGAAAGTAGCTGAATAATTATTCACCACTTCCACAATATATGAAAGGCAGAACACTCACTGAAATTTTCACATGGACCAAAGGCGCTTTGTTGTGTTGTCATTGAAATGCAATACAAAACTGCATTGAAAGGCACACTGCCACACAGTGTTATGGAGTGCAGAAGTACTGATGTTTTCAAGAAAAGATTTNCAAGTAACAAAGTTGGCTGCCCTTGGTTGTTATAGCAATAAGGATAAGCAAGAGCCTCTCTGCATCCCGTTCCTTGGCATCAACTGTAAACATGGGTCTTATCACCCTGAGAGTGAACAGTTTTCTGCACAACATGCTGTTAATTTCAGCAGTTAGAAGAGGCCTAGCTAAAAAGTAAAGTTACTGAACAAAATTAGTCCTGTTTTACCTCAAACCAGGACAATAGAGAATAAATTTGTAAGTGCTTATTGAACTTAATAAAATTAATGGAAACACTGGCTCAGAAAATCATTGGAAGTCAGGTGACCAGGCTCTATCAGAATATCACAAGAGAAGCTTTATTCTGTATATATTCGTTTGTGAGAAGAACAGACCTACCTTCAGAAGTTTTTGGTCCAACTTAGTACAGCTGTCACCACCAGTTTGCAACGAATATGCATCTTGCAATCCTTTAGTTAACACATCTACCTTTCTCAACACTTTTCTGTGAGTAAAATCAGCCAATTCATTCTCATTACAACTGTTTCTAAGTATAAGCATAATATTAGTTTACTTCCCTCCATCTTGGTCTTCTTTTAACATTCAAGTATGTGTTGAAAAATCATCTTTAGAAAGAGTCACAGTTTTTCAATTTCTTTAAAATTGGGTGTCAATACTTTGAAATTTTGAAAACTTTAAAATGTCAGTTATCTTTTAACTTACTTCCTTTTCACTATCAGAATAGGAAGTATTACCTTATTATCAAAACCTTTGTTTATTTAGCTTTTATCTCCTACAAAAAAAATCAGTTGATTTTAATTAATGCTTTCACATTTTTTATATTGTCATTGATAATTTTTACCATCACTTGTAACATGACTTTTGTACTCAGCATATGTTTTGCAGTAGAAGATGCTGATCTGTTATGATACCAGTAAGAAAGGCACTCAGGATATGTAAAGTACGGTTCAAAATGCTATATATTAGAGCTAACACTATAAGGAGAGAACAGTGTAGTTAGCCTTTAGATGCTGGGTATGCTCCTCTGATCCACGCTGGACAGACCCTGTCCATAGAAGAGATTCTCCCATTTAGGTTGTTAGAGCTATTATGGGATTTTTCTCACAAGGAAGAAACTCTGTTCATCATTTCTACTGTCAAACAGAAAGGTTGTTCACATGAGAATGCTTTGCTGCACTGTTAGATAAAGGCAAGGCCATGCTGGCAGTGTAGTCACTGGTACCCAGTGAGAACTGCTTGCAAACTCCTCTGTTACAGTTGGTTAAATTTATTCTGGGACCGACGGACTTGTTAACTGAGTATAGATCACTAACTCCTTGATGTCTTCGTGTCAGGATAACTACAGTGTAGTAAGAGTAGTCCTCTTACTGTCTTCTAATCTATAAAAGTCACCAACTTCTCACCAATGTTTCTAGTTTTCTTCAGCAGTTGCCCGAATTTCACAATTGCTAAATTACAGACAGTACTATTGACAATTTTTCTTGACATAAAGGAGAAACACTTCTGTCATTGTCAAGACAAAATTACAAATATTGTATTAAAATAATTGGCAGTCTGAAGACTAGAATGTTAGACAGCACGGCATGTCAACAGTTCTTACAAAGGTATGCAACTGAATTCAAATTATTTTCAGTGTGGAAAGGAAAAGCATACTGGAAATCAAAAAACTGAGAAAATGGTGATTGCATTTCTTTTTGTTAAAAAGTCTCTTTGGTTGGTTCTGCATTCTTGATAGCTTGCACCTTTTAATTCTTTTTTCTCACTTTGAGAATTGGAGTGCACTTCTAATCATAGATCCATTCTCTAGTGGTATGGACTTCAGAAAAGAAAAACACGTATCTAGCCTAACTCCAAGTGTATGGGGAGTATGATTTGCTTGTTCATTCAATAGTGATCCAATTGCACTAATAAACTCTCATTTCATTTCACCTAAGTTTTAAAACCAGACACGTTTGATTCTCCTTTCAAACTGATGCATCCAAAGCTAAACTGAAGACAACGAAAACTGAGCTATTCTGACATGCGTTGCCACGGAAACCATTTGTCTTGTCACTATACCTTCAAAGTGACCTTCTTTGTTTAAACTGGGCTCTAACCACAATGCAGAAAGTCACAGCATTTGCAGGAGTTGCAAAGGATCAGAAGAACAGGAGTAAGATTCAAAACCAATCTGTCAGTAAAATGCAGTAAGTGACTGCATTCTGCAAAGTGACTAAATATTAAATCTCTTCTCTCTGTTGCATTCTGATCCCATTTTCTTTGCAGAGGAGACAAAGAAAATATTGAACAAATGTTTTTTTCTCCATGTATTAGCTGACATAAGTTTACAGGAACCGTAATTTAATATGTCCTTCTTCATTGTGTTTTCTCTTAGAGACAAAGAAAGTGAAAAACAAACATTTAATTGAAGTGTTCTCCTACCTGTGCATTCAGAAAAGATAGGTAATTGCTTTTTAAATTGGTAATACCAATGACACTTGTGGATAATCTTTTTCTCCATTCTTTGGATTCTTTCTGCTTGCCTTCTTAAATGGCTATAGTGAAAGAAGCAAAACCAATAGCACAGTATAATAGAAAACAGGGCTAGTAGGAACCTGAACAGCTTCCTAGTCCCAGCGCACCAGTCCCAAGACAGGGTGAATTATAATTTAATCAAGCCAACAGACATGTGTCTGGCCTGCTCTGGAAAGTCTCCAGCAACAGAAATTCTTTAGTGCCCCTCAACTACCTCTACTGTCCATTTCAGTACTTAATTAGACTATCATTAGAAATGTCTTTCCTGGTATCTAAGGTAAATTTCCCTTGCTGCAATTTAAGCCCATTGCAAGTATATTAACACGGCTGTTTCAATATAGGTAGAAGCTGCAGGCTTAAGCTCTGACCCTCCATCTGTTCATACCTTTAAAATACCTGTCCCAGAACTTAATATTCTATAGACCCTGGGACCAATCAGCTCCCGTGAGTCAGGAAAACAACCAGAGTCTATGATCTGCAGCACTATACTTAACTGACCTACCTTCAGAATAAGTTATCTCAGGTCATTATAAACTTGTTTTGAGTTTTCCCAGGCTAATGCTGCTCCATCTGTATTTACTCTTGGAAACCATTGGTCAGCCTTACCAGGACCCACAACAATCGCTTTACAAGTAAAAATTGTAACACCTCTATTACATCTAAATTATTTATTAGCCACAGTGAAGTAGCTTGTTAACAGCCATAGAAAGATATAAAAATTTACACTTCACTGATTTCTAAAATCCGTAAAAAAAAAGAGGTTACATTAAATGTAATGAGAATAAACAAGAAACAGATTAATAACATATAATCCCTGAATTCCTTCCCCTGTCCTCTTTTCTCTGTTTGGCAGCTTTAATAATATCTGCTCATTTCCCACATGATCTGCCAATTTACTACTGGTTGCATATTACCAACATTTTCAACACAGGTTCATTATTCAAGCCCTGAAAGAACGAGGCAAACACAGCTTTTCATTATGATGTAAATAGCTACATCAAGTTGATATATCTCTTTTCTAGGTAAATACCAAGGACTTGAACTTAAAATGCCATCCAAGACAAAAAAGACTCATGCCTGGGTCTTTGACACTTATCAGGCATGTATTGTACACAAATTCAACTTCTCTCCTAAGGACTTTTTATCTTTCACAATATTGGAAATTTTTACCCTTCATACTTTTTCAAACTTGTATTTCTCTCAATTTTTTTCCTCTTCAACAGTGTAAAAACAAGACTGATGAACAGTGTGAACTACAGTTTCACTCCGATTTTCTATAAGGTTAAGGGCACCTCCAAAGGCATTTGAAGAGCTGTGCTGCTGCAGGATCATGAGGCAGGAAACCTCTCTACCCCCAGTAGCCCTTTAGTGTGCACACATACACCGTAAAACACTGGAAAGAGTGAAAATGCTGGATCAGGCCGCAGCCAACTGAGCTAGATCAGTCTGGACTAGTGCACAGAACAAAGTTACTTCTTTCCCTTAGAATGCAAAACAACACTGTCAGGGAAGAAAACGTTCATTCAAAGCAGTTTTTTGCTTTGCAATAATGTCAGTATTATACACAATAAAATGAGACAGCAAACAGAAATGTCTTTATTGTGTCTGACTTAAAAGTGAGAAAAAACAAATTGGAAAGTAATGATGACAAAAAGAGCAGCTCACATATAAGTCATGTTAGGAAGCTTCATTTTCAGGTACCTCAGTCATGATTCATGAGCACAACTTCAGGCAAAGTAAATTGTCAACCATAACATATATAAGCATTTAGGTAATTTTACACAAGTTGGTTGAATAGTGAGCATTGGAGGGAGCAAGGAAATCTTGATTCAGATTTCATTAATGTCTACAGAAGAATAGTGCTGAGAGACCGCAGGGCGCTCTGCCTAAGGACTGATTAGACACAAGACCCCTTTTCCCCACACTCCAGACAAGAAGTCAGACTACAGAGCTGCTAAGTTCTTATAAGAGGCGGGCTTGGCACTGCAGAGCAAGCATACAATACACAATATGTTATACAATGGACCCTATCCTACTATTTATTTCCTGCTAGATTACTGGACCTTATATACTTAAGGCCTTTGTGGAATCAGACCCTAACTTATCTGACCAGTAGTCACCAGACATGACCACTCTTTCCTTTCTAGATATGATTACCTCTGTCTGAAAAATAGGAAGTATATTTTCTTCCAGCAATAAAAAGTAGCAGAAACTCAAAAGTTCTTGTTAAAATTAAATGTTGGTTTACTACAAAAAAACCCCAACAAACTGCAAACCCCAAATTTTCATACTGTTTACCAATTTGTCCAACACTAATGATATTCTGTTCTTATCTTGCATTTTTCTGAATAAAACCAAAGGACTATACGGGCAAATGTTTCTACAACAGAAGGGAAAAAAAAAAAAAGATTTTTTTTCCAGGCAGTTAGTCAAATGAAAATTTGCACAAATCCAGTGTATTAGGTCCCTTCCTCTCTCTTCCTCAGGTAAGATTGTTTCGCTTTTTGATTTGTAGAGAAAAGTTATAGTTTTTGAACAGTTACTTGAGTTATTTTCTTTAAACTCTGTTTTAAATAATACACTAAAGTAAGGTCATGAACTTTGGACTTCATAGAATATCAAATTAATTTAAAAGGAAAAGAATAGCCATCAGCCCACATAAATGTATTAATTCCTTGAAAGCACAACATCAGTCCACAGCTGGACCTGTTAGTTGGGTACTTGTCTGTTTATTGCCACCAGTTTTATGTTGTATCCCTTACCCTGGACTTCACTAAGTAATTCATTCAATTAATTCCAAGAAAAACCTTGTGCAACACATAATTGCTTTGTATTTCCTTCCGGTATTGCTAGGAAACAAAATGGGGGACTGTCCTGGTTTGAGGTAAAACAGGACCAATTTTGTTCAGTAACTTTACTTTTTAGCTAGGCCTCTTCTAACTGCTGAAATTAACAGCATGTGGAGAAAACTGTTCGCTCTCAGAGTGATAAGACCCATGTTTGCAGTTGATGCCAAGGAACGGAATGCAGAGAGGCTTCTGCTTATCCTTATTGCCACAACAACCAAGGCCAGCCAACTTTGTTATTTGCCCCATTGGAGGGTCGGAAGCGGAAAAGCATAGAGGGGTCACACCTGCGGGGAGGAGTGGACAGGACAGGTGACCCAAACCTGACCAACAGGGTATTCCATCCCATCTGCCTCATGCTCAGTATAAAAGCTGAAGGATCAAAGGGTCAGGTCTCTTTCTTCAATGGCCGGCATCCGAGGAGGACTCTGTCTGTTGGTCTGCCTTTGATCCCGATCCTGAATCCAGATCCGGAATCCACTTCCCATCTATCACTGAGTCCAGGCTGGGACTTTCCCCAGCACCTGCTGGTGATGTGATTGTCATCCTGGGAGCTTGATACGGTTTTGTATATATTTCATTACTTTCTTTTTATTATTTTATTATTAATATTTCATTAAAGTAGTTTAGTTCCTTCTGAACTCTTAAGTCTCTCTTTTTCTCTCTCTCTCTTGCCTCCCTTCGGGAGAGGAGCAAGAGAGAGCAAGCATCTGTCATTGCACCGGATTGGGCCAATCTGGCCCAAACCACAACAGGGACAACTAGAAAAGAGAAAAGAGAAGACTCAGGATTACATAATAATGCCTTAATGGTTGTACCTCCTCATTACAGCCATATTGTTCATACCTGCAGTTAGTTACTGGTTTTTGCTGGTAGAAGCTTTTTGTTCTTCTAAATGTTATGAATGCTAACTTTCAGATGTCTATTGCCTTGCCATCCAAAGTCCAAAATTACAAAACAGATGGGAAAAAAGTAGCTGGCATAACATTAAAAAAATTCCATCAGTGTGCTGATAATTTTGGCATTAAGCCACAGTGCCCAAGTAGATAATTACCAAGAATGACAGGGCCTGAATATGAAAATAATTGAGACTCCTTGGAGGACAGGGTACTGTAGGATTAATTGTGCTTGAGTTCTGAGTACACATAACTTACTAAGGCACACAGATTTATTTCTTTCAACTGTTTCTTACTCCTTCTTTTAGCTATGCTACATCTCTGATCTTCCAGTACCTTTTTCTGTGCCTGTGTAAGCCATGAAATATGAATTTTCCTTTCTGACATTTAGGTTAGAAGTCAAAGGCAGATGCCTCTAGGACACCAAATCACTCAGAAAATGGAGGAGATAAAATTTTAAAATTGCATGAACTGGTCCCAGCATCTTAATCCTGGCTGTGTAAGTAACAGTGTGGCAGTTCAATTTAACCTTAACTGAATACCACACAGTCCAGGAAGAAACAACAGTGGAAATCTGAGTGGGCATAAGATTTCCTTTATTCAGAGGACCACAAGCTATTTTCCTAAAAGACCTTTATTAGATCCATAGAGTCAGAAAGGAATATAGAAGAGGTCTTTCTTTTTTGAGGTATGTTTCTTTAGAACTTGCTTGATTTCCAGCTAAAAGACAATTCTGAAGAAATGTCCTTGTATGCTTGCCCATTCTTACTGGTTTCCCTTCGTATCTCCAGCCCACGATTGGCAAAGACAGGATACTGGTCTAAGATCTATCATTGGTCTGGCTTTTCTTATCATAAATGTTTTCATGTCACCTTAATGAGTAGAGACAGAGTAATTGTGAGAACCTATGTCAAATTAAAACCAAGTCTGGGGTGGAAGCCTCCAGGAAAAAGCAAACTTCTCAGTCTGCCAAAAGTCTAGTATTTGAAAATATGTGTTCCCCATCACTTAGCGAGGAGCAGCAGTGCAGTTAAAGGCTCCTGTACACCCCACACAGAGGACATGTCAGGTCACGCAAGATGTGGGGTGCCAGTTGAGCCCATTGGGGAAGTTTGAGGCACTTCTGTGAAAACATATTAAAGAAAGGGCAGAAAATGCTGGAGAGGGGAGGAGGGAACACAAAGGTAATGAGGGACCATAGAGAGGAGGGAGGGAACGAAAAAAAAAAGGAGTGGAAAATGAAGGTGGGAACACCAAGATCAGAAAAGGAGGAGGTGCTTCATGGCATAACAAATATTCATGAAGAAACTGCGGCTCATGGAGGACCCACACCAGAGCAGAGGAAAAGAGTGAGGAAGAAGAAGGCGCAGGGAGAAACTGCTATGCCCTGACCACAACCCTCCCTGTGCTGCTCGTTGTCTAGTGAGACAACGAGGGACTGAGTGTAAACTGTGGAGATTATGGCAGGGGAAGAGGAGTCTGAAGATGTGAAGTTGAGCCTGGGAGTGAAGCTGAGTCCAAGAAAGGAGGAAGGGTGTGTTTTCCCTGAGTGTTTTAATGTTTGTTTCTTTTTTGTTTGTTTTTGTTTCCCAGTACTCAAATCAGTAATTAAATATTTTTACTATTGGGCAATAAGTTAAGTTAAATTCTCCAAGTAAAATCTGCCTTGCATGTGATAGTAATTAGTAAGTGATCTTCCCACCTATCTCAACCTAGGAACTTTCTCACTCTCGTTCATGCTGTTTGCTCCCCCATGTTGCATGGGGCAGGGGCACAGGGAGAGAGCAAGTGGCTGGCTGGGTGCTTGGCTGCACCCAGAACTATTAGTGCTGCAAGAAGTGTTTAAGACATGAGAGGGCCAAGCAGGAGCTTCCTAACTACTGTTTTACCACCACTGGATGCAAGCAAACTCATATGATCGTGACTTGCAAGCTAAGGCAATTTAGTCTGTGTGAAAACAACATAGCAATAAACAGATGTGTGAAGAGCTGAAGGACACAATAGCACTGAAAAAGATCCTGTCAGGCAACAAGGAAGAAGTAAAAAGACAACCAGAAAAAAGAGAAACAAAGAAGTCCATCATAAGCAAGAAAGCTGTATCTTTTTTACTTTTATCCCTGGTCTCCTTTCCCAGTTATCCTAATTACAGTTGCAGCAGCACCAGCAGCAGTTTTATCAGGCACACTCCCAAAAGTACTGTGGCAAGCTGCAGAGCCTGTTTAGTGCAGGCCTTATGGAGTCCTTCAATTACCTCAAAGTGATTCTGGAAAATTTCCCAGAGCATGCATGTGCCCCTTCAACATTGTTCCCTGCAGCACAAATTAAAGGGGGACTATGACAATGAATTGCAACCACTGGGTCGGGGCTTACAAAGCCAGATTCCATTCCATAATGGGACAGTGGTATGTATAAATTTAATAGAATCTTGCGCATGCATACCATGGTGCATGTCTATAGCATGTTCAACAAGTATAGAATAGGGTTGAAGGAAATAGATATACGTTACTAATAAAAAAGAGCAGGGGCACAGAAGGGAGCACTGGAGTGATTTTCTCCACAGCAAATAGTCCTGCTTAGCTGATTTCCTCCTGTTTGATTAATAGGAAATAGTAACATTACAGAGACTAGATGCTGGCACATAAATTACATGCTTTATTTTTATTGTTAAAAATAAAAATCTAGATGCTGGCACACAAATTACATGCTTTATTTTTATTATTAAAAATAAAAATCAGCTTTGCCTAATATTTGCTGTTATATATGTCTCCTAAAGAGGTATTTCTTAGGCACTTTAAAAAAAAAATACGAAGACTCTTTATCTGGAAGTTTTCCAGTGCAAATAATTCTACAAACCTTTGTAACTTTCTCTACAATATGTTTCTATCAAGAAGCACAGAGCACATACTTTGCTGTGCATCTTATGGACTTTATTACAGAAAGAAGTCTCTACAAGACTTCTGCAAATACTGCTGTCCAAATTGAAGTATAGTATTCATGTTTAAGATTTTACTTTCCATTTTTAGAGTCAGTAGAGCTGAACTGACTTCAGAAATGTTGACAGTGAGCCAGTCCAGCCCTTCTATACAGCATTGGCACTTTCATCTATTAGGAGCTGTGTTACGGTTACATGTTAGACAAAGGGCATATAATTTAGGTAACTATAGATAAAATATCCTCTCTGCTGCATCCTCCCTCAACAATCAGGTCCAGCTCCCAGTTATTTGAAAGGCCTGTTGGCTTTAACTGGAGATGGACCACCTCCATATGTTGTATTTGATAGCTTTAGAAAGTCATTGACTCATGTAGGTAGAAAAGAATGAAAAGCACACCCTCCTGACCTTTTATGAAAAGTAATGGACATAATAATACATTGGAAGTTCCCACAAACTGCTCCCTACCTTTTAAATTATGGGAGTTTGCCTCCTTATGTTTTCACAAACTTTTGTACACTTGAGTGACAAAGACTTATTAAAATGTAGTAAGATTTCTATTTCCATGACTTATCACACATTAATAGGTAAATTAGCCTTGATTTTTTTTTACACTACAATATCTGAAGAATTTTAAAAAGAGAATCATTAGTTTCAAAACCACAAACTAGACTCATTCCATGAACTCCCACCACCCTCTTAAAGAAGCTGTTCCTTGAACATTTCAATCAATTCTTCTCCAAGCAAGCTGGTAAAAAGATTCTCTAATAGAACATTCAAGCATTATTCCAAATGTTCTTCCACATGATTCTCTTAGATTCAGAGGATTAGCACCAAACTATTCCTACTAATGATCTGGATGAAAATACAGCTTATACAATCATTGTCAAAGTGGTAAAAAATAAGAACAAACTAGTCAAGAAAAGTTTGGTCTGCCTGACAATTTGAGCCTATTCAGACACTGGTTTATGATCATTAGACATCTCAGAGCTGTTTAAATAATATTTATTAATAATAGTCCTTAATCTGATTCTTAGTGCGATTAAGTTTATAACTGTAAACCTAATATAAACAACAGAACAGTGAGAAGAATGAGAAACTGATTTTTCTTCTTTTTCATTCTGTTGGCAAGCACTATCTGATTCTGTATCTGTTTCTGCTGTCACACTAGAAAAAAAATCTGGAATTTTTTTAAAAACTACCAAAATTACTAATACAACAGAAAAAGAGAGAAGGAAAAAACAAATTACACTCTAGCACTGGTCAGAAACACTGAAGGATTTGGATATCTAACAATACCTTCTTCCCAAGTCAGTCCAGAACCCTAGAATTTCAGACACTGGATACCTCAGGACATATCTCAACCCAGTCAAAAACATGGATGGAAGGACACCCAAGGTCATCTTGCACCTGACTGGAGCAAACCCACAGGGAAACTTTGACTGAGTATGCAATACAGAGTGCAGGTATGAGAAAGGTGGAGAAGAAGGAGAAAGATGATCTCCAGTCTTTGTTCCCAGAACAATTTCTGTCTTATTCAAATTATTGTTCAAACTTTAAAAAAAAAAAAATTAAAAAAAAATCTGTTCGTCATTGACTAAAGCAGATAGTGGTTAACTTGACTTTGTCCCTTACTGGCCACTTCTTAGCAGAAAAACAGCAACTTTTTATGCAAAGCCCTACTTGTCTCTGCCCACGTTTATGCCTTAAGAAAATCTACAGCATCAGGCCTCTCTGAAAACACAGCATGAGGGATAGCTAGTTCTTGAATTCTGATTAAGCTTCAGAATGATGCAAGTACGAAGCACATTAGTTCAATCAAGGCTACGTTCACCTTTGGGTGTGGCAGAGTTGCCTGGCTCGACATGTCTGGGAAGGTTACCGAAAAATAAAAAAGAAGACGTGTGTGGAGCACAAGCGCTCCAATAATCAAAGCTGACCGTGTTTTTTCAAGTACACAGTTTTGAACTTAGATGCCTAAATGCATTAAGGCCTCAAGGTTAGACTGAGTAGCCAGTTTTCTTCTCCAGTTGAAGCATGAGCTGATTTATGGAAAAGAAAACATAACAGACAGGACTGCATATATGTCCTCTAAAGTTTACAGTAAACTCTCTGTAGCTACTCAACAACAGTTTTCAAGGCGGTTGCACCTCCTGCCTCCTAGAATAATTTGTCTGGACCATTTTCACATATTTTGCTTATGAGCATGCCATGTGTAGCTGTGTCTGAAGCTGTCAAGGGTCGTTACACCTATTTCAATTTCCTGTCTATAGCCCAGTTACCCTGTCAAAATAATCTAATATCCCCTTCTGAAATTATTTATCCTGACGAATTCATGCTGTCTGTTCCTGGCTGAGCCTACTGTCTGGTTGACAGCAGGCTCAACATGAGTCAGCAGTGTGCCCTGGCAGCCAAGAGTGCAAACTTCATTCTGGGGTGCATTAAACACAGCATAAGTGGTTGGTCAAAAGATGTGATTATCCCTCTGTATTTAACGATGGTGAGGCCCCATCTTGAGTGTTGTGTGCAGTTCTGGGCCTCACAATTTAAGAAGGATGTTAAGCTACTTGAATGTGCCTAGAGGAGGGCAACAAAGCTGGTGGAAGGACTGGAAGGTATGTCCTATGAGGAGCAGCTGAGGACTCCGCATTTGTCTAGTTTGGAGAAAAGGAGGCTGAGGGACGACCTCATTGCTCTCTACAGCTTCCTGAGGTGGGGCAGTGGAGAGGGAGGTGCTGATTTCTTCTCAGTGGTGAGATATGTGAGAATGGTTCAAAGCTGTGACAGGGGAGGTTCAGGCTTGACATTAGGACACATTCCTTTACTGACAGGGTGGTGAAACGCTGGAATAGGCTTCCTAGAGACATGGTCAATTCCCCAAGCCTGCCAGTATTTGAGAGGCATTTGGACAATACTCTCAATAACATGCTTTTAACTTTTGGTCAGCCCTGAAGTTGTCAGACAGATGATTGTTGTAGGTCCCTTCCAACAGAACTATTCTATTCTATTACCATCTTCTGGTCCTGTGGGACTTTCCTTTCTCCTCCCTCCACTCCTAACCTCTTACAGTGAGGTTTTGCTATTTCAAAGTGGCTTAGAATTTCTCTTTCAGTGCAGTGACAGGAGCAGATAACTCTGAGAACACTACAAGTTAGAACTTTCTGGGGAACTTACTTTCCACCAAAAATATCTGTTTGCAGGAACTCCATCCTCACACCACCCTCTTTTTGAATCTAGGTCTTCATCATTCTTCCTGTTGACAATAATTTCATGTCAAAGAAAACAAACAAACAAAAGAGATGCATTTCCTTTAAGGGTAAAGGAATTTCAACTTTTTCACACGAGGGAACTAAACCCAAGAGAATTCCAATCAAGCTTTCTCTTCTGTGAGACCAAGTTAGAAGCAAATCACTTGCTCTGTGTTCCTGTTCTCTAAGCTATTGATATCATTATTTTGGTACACCATATGCATGACTTTTTAGCTATTGAAAACTTTTCTACCAATCCAATTATTCCTGAAAAAAGCTTTATAGACATACCTGAATAACAAAAGTTTTCCTTAAAATGCAGCATCACAAAACTATTAATTTCCTCAAAGATAGCTTACAGAACATTTAAGTTTTAGACTGTGATAGGGAAGAAGCCACACAATACAGGTTCCCCATCACTCTTGCATTTTATAGAAATATTTGTCATCTTGTATTCATTGCCTTCAAAATGTAGTACAGGACCCATCTGGTGCCTTTCTTCTTTTCTGTCCTACTCAATTACTTTGCCACCTCCCTCACATATAAAGCTTAAAAAAAAGAGAAAAAAA
>VYXH01002021.1:1867-15140 GCA_013397275.1 Burhinus bistriatus | reverse complement strand
AAAAAAACCAACCCAAAAAAATCATTCACAAGCTATTTTAAAGCAATAATAAAGGGTAGTGTCTGAGAGGGAACCAAAGGATTTTTCTAGTTAATGCAAAATCTCAAAACAAAGTTTTATGACTGCAGTTCAAGTGATCATATGAGAAAATATGGAAACACTGACAGTAATGGGCCCTCACAAGTCCCTGTTTACCCACCTCAAATAACCATGAAGACATCTATTAGTAGCGTTAGAAATATTATTATTTGATCAAATAGAGTTAACTAGCTGAAGATGAAAAGTAGCAAGCAGAAAGTAAGTTATTCGTTCAAGCAGAAAGAGTGTGTAAGATGACAAATACATCTTAGAAAACCCTGACAAGAGGGAAAACAGCAACAATAGTAAAGCTATTGAATAATATATCTTTACATTCTCTTACTAAATCCACTTTTTAATCACAAAGTTCCAGTAGGTAACTGCTTTTCATGGCTAGGTATACAAAGCAACAGATAATTATAACAGTTTACAAATGACTAGTAACTTCAGCTATATTTTTGTGAAACAGTTCTGGCAGGATGCCTGTAAACATTTCTCTCATCTGAACTTGTCCTCTATGATGTGCTTTGACTTTCAAGTTTGAGTAACCTTCAATATATAATGCAACTTAGTCAAAAACTTTCATCTGTTTTCTAAGAAATTGACTGTGGTACACCCACAATTAGGTGCAGCTGAAAATTCATTGTCTTTCTGTGAGCCTGCAATGCTTTCTGAATTTTCAATGAAACCTGAAACCATTTGACTTAGATTTTTTGTAAGTATTTGTAACACATATCTCCAGCTATTGCCCTTAGCAGCCTCACTTCTTAACATTCAGTTCAGCTTGAATGCCTGCAAATGATAAACAGGCCTAGAAAAGCCTATTAAATGAAAATTTATTCCCAAAACAGCTAACAAACATAAAAATTGCTGAAAAGGTGAAATGCTACTATATATGATGTAAGAAATTATAATAAGACTAAAAAGTTTGTATGCTGAGGGCAGGCTGAAAGCCATATTACCAAATATTCAGTGGTCTATACAAAGAGTTGACAAGCTTACTCCTCTGAAGAACAGAAGTAATTTACCTCCACACTGAGAACACCACCACTGAAATACACAACCTTAGCTGAGACTTCAGGAAGAGGGGAAGAAACACGATTTTACAAACATTGCTGTAAGGTAAAAGATCAAAAAGGCATAGAACGATCTTTTCTGTCTCACTGTGGAGAGGTCTGCACTCTATGTGACTATGATGACCAGATTTGTGAGAACATGAGAAGAAAAAAATACCTGTTTCTTTTTCTTCCTGAAGAGCATTGTGAAGAGACCCCAATGACTGGAACATCACAATTCGTGTTGCAAAGCTGCACACAGCCATACTATTCATGCTTCCTTCTTCTTCCACCACAGACTGAATTCCCTACTTGTGATGAGTGCCCTTCTCCCAGGCTGCACTGCAACAGGTAGTCAGCAAAGCAGATGTCCATAGTCCCTGTAGTCTCATTGTTAGAACAGATGCAATGAATTGTAGACAATAAAATGCAGCAAAAAAACCCAGATACTGGTGTGAACCAGACTGAGCCCAAAGGACAAAGAATAAATGGAGGTACCTTAAAACCAACCCCTCCTGATAAACTGGAGCAAGTTCAGTGGAGGGTCACTGAGACGGTTTGAGACTGGAGCACTTGCCCATGAGTTGAGACAGACAGCTGATCTTATTCAGCCTGGAGAACAGACAGCTTTGGGAATGTCAGTGCCCACGAGCTGATTACTCAAAGGACAGTCAGGTTTTTCACAGCCGTGGAGAGCATAAGGATGAAGGACAATCAACATAAACTGAATCAAGAGTGATTCCAAATGAACAGAAGGAAAAACATTTTTTTCATCCATGAGGACAGTCCAGCAGTGGTTATCCATGGAGGTGGTGCCACCTTTCTCCTTTCTTGGAGGTTCTTAAGACCTGACCAAACAAAACCCTGAGTATCCTGGTCTGAGCTCATACCTGACCTTGCTGTGAGAAGGAGTTGAACTAGAAACCTCCTGAGATCCCTTCCAGCCTGAATTATTCTGTGATCCTACAAATTTCCAAGAAACAGCAGCTTCAGAAGTTTCATTCATCAACCATAAAGTTGCCCGTCGTCATTCACCATTTCTTTGTCTGCAACATAGTCTTACTATTTATCCTAAGCAGAATAATGTACTTTCTTGTATTATTCTACCAAAATCTCATTGTTATCTGTCACAAAACCAAAGTAAGGTCAGGCCAGATTGAAAGAAATCTTTTCAAAATCAGTTTTCTCTAAAGGTTAGTTGCCAAGGATTTTGTAGTGCTTTTATTTTATTTTTTTTTTCCATTAAACAGAAAAGGCCTGAAACATTTGAAGAGGATTTTTATTTAACTTTCCAAAGATTAATGATAGAGGAGAACTGAAATAGGAGAGTACAATGCCAAGCTAGTGATGAAGGAAGAATCAATAGGAAATTACAGAGAAGCTCAAAGAGTAAACATATATTTGAGAAAAAATAAATTAAAGAAATCCTGAAATGCTTTTAAAGGAATCCCTGCATATCATGCAGTGGAGTGCTGGGCAGTATCTACTGTAGGATGAAGGAATGTGTACTCATAGGAGGCCAGTTCTTTGGCAGTATATGTGGGACTCGCAAGAAAATAAGAGAGATATTTAAAACATCTCAGCCTATTCACCTATAGTATCAACAGGAGGTTGTTACTGAGAGGTAACTCATGTCACTAAGAATATTCAGTAACAGGCCTTACACTAAACAAAAATTTCTACTTCTGAGCAGTTAATGAAGAATTAATGCATATTCTGTTATGTTTATAAAAAAGCTATTTCACCAGCTATGCTCCAGCCCATGCTTTTACAGAAGCTCAAAAGAAAGACAGACTCTCAAGGAAAACCACAGAATTGCTGCTTCTACATACAAATGTAATCCAAATGAAGTTTCAATACGTCTCCCAGAGTTAAAACAGGGTTTACCGTCTCTATTTCATGATGATACACCAAGGCAAAGAAAAAATGAAGTTCAAAGAGTTTAACACGGCGTCCCAGATTTAAGATGCTTGGGAGTGTCTGCGTCAGAGTACTGAACAATGCAAGTCACTTCATGGCTTCCTAATCAGAGTATATCTCCTACTGACCTCAGCAGCAGCTAAATACTCAACATTTACCCAAGAGAAATCGTGGGTGCCCCAGCAAATGAAGTCAATAGGAGATACACAGTTACTGTCCATTTTGAGAGATGGGGTGCAAGTATATTGCTCGCTATGCCACCTAAGAATTCTGTGGCCTATACAGTGAAAGGAACCAACACCTCAGAGCTTATTTATTTCCATTATTAAATAGATCTCTCTCTATGAAGGCATTTACAATACATAATTTCAAATTCCTGAAACAAAATGAAGTGGATGCAAGGCAGAGCACCGCCTCTTCCATCATGCAAATTAGATTCCTCCCCTGAACTGACTGACATTGAAGGAAGGCATCTTTTCAAACCACTAAAATAATACTGGGAAAACCCAACCACGTAGAACTCTCAAATTCCCTGAGAATTGAATATATCACAGAGCAAACTCAAACTTCACTAGTGTGCTGTTAGAACTTATCATTAGGTAAGCTCTCCAGGTTTAAATGTCGATGACCTTTAATTTCTAGGACAGCCTTCCCAAAAATAAAATTCTAACCTTTAAAAGACTGTGACCTATACTCTCTGCTGCCCCAGAACAGCAAGCTTGTCACCTGTGAAGTATTTTTAGCCTTTTCTACATGGTAATTTTAAGGCTGCTGAGCCATTTTGTCTTCTTGTTATATAGACTAGAGACAAGACACTGAGCTATTGATTTACTTTTCAAATACATGGAGCATTTCTAGCAGTCTTGGTAGCTGAAATGTTAGAATGTAAACAAAAGGCAAAGTGTGAGTGGAAGCACATTTGTTTTCCTTTAAGTCAATAATTACATTTTCACTCTTAAAGGCTTTGAAAATCTAGTTGCGTTCATGCACAAATGGTTGGCTTTTCTAGTCTTGATGATTTTTCCCCATTTAGTGCCTCTTATGTGCATAGAATTTTCAAATGTCTCATATCATTTCTAAGTATCAAAGTGATTTGACAGGACTAGGTTTTGCCCTGTAGCTTTAATATTTTAGACCACAGTCTTTCAGATGTTTCCACATGACACATAGGCAGAATTTTTGTGGAAATCTCTGTGGCAAAGCAATCCACCCAAAGGCACAGTCAGTTGCAGATTGGTGTCTAATATCTTATCAGTATCGAGTATAAATTAAAGGTAAAAAGTCATTGGGGAAATCACTGTTGAGAGGAAAATAGAAATTTTGAAGTGTTCTGAGGGATTACAGTAAATTTAGTGATTACAAATTTAAGTGTGAGGAGTCTTTTCTACTTTAGCACTACACAGTCAATTGATTATCTATATTTTAAAAAATGCATTGATGGGCAAGTATAAAAAGAAAAAAAGGTTACTGAACTAGTCACATGGGCAAACTAAAAGCAACCAATATACTCAATAATAAAAGCATTATGGTATAAGTTTAACAAAGCAAAGTGTATGCAAGAGATAAAAGTGCAGAAAACTTACAAAGCTCTATTTGTCCACTGCTGAAAAAGTGCATTTTAAAAGTCTCTATGAACTAAAAATTCCTGTTAGATACTGTTCTACAGCCCTGGATTCATAACATTCCCAAAAGAGAAAATTATGTTATAAGAATAAAATTCTGGGTTCTGATTCAACTGGTTTTAACAATGTGTTAAGCGCTGAATCAAAACTTCAGTCAAGTAAGCCTGTGCAGAAAGTGACTGAGCAGTCCATCCTGTAGAAAAAGCTAAATAATGACTGTAGCACAGCTATGTAGAGAACTCTACATTGTTGAAGATAATAAGTTTTGTTCTTGCCAGTTCTGTAAAAAGCATAACGACATACAGCTATGTCTCAAAATACGCTTTTCAGTTCAACAGTGGATGACAGAAAGTAAGTGCTGACTGAAAGGTTTTGCAAAAGGTACACAAGATGCTTTTAAAAATAGGTATATTCCTGACTGAGGCATGTAGCAGCAATGGGCAACTGTCCAAAGATTTTTAAAAAACCAGTTTGGATGACCATTCAAAGCTCTACTGAGATACTGCATTTCTTTGATGCCAAAAAAACAAGCTAAAATCCTCAAAAGAGCTTTTGTGTCATGTTGAGTTTTACTTTCAATTCAATCAAACATGTTTTTAAAATATCTTCTGCTGTGATATTTTTAAATTTTCATTTTCAGTCCTCAATCAAGAGAACAGCAACATAGAAGTTAACAAGTGCTGTTTACATTATAAACTGTCCGTTTTAGTCTAATTAATTCTATCTGCCACTCAATTAACAATTATGCTAAGGTGGTGATTAGGCTCTCCAACTCCATCATGGAATAAGTTTTCAAATGAAAAGATTCTGTCTTTCAAATGATTCATAGCCTAAATTTACGATATAAAGTACCTTACACTCCTCTACTTACTAACATTTGGATGACCAGATTGAACGAGAAAATTACTAATTAGACTTTGCTGATATGACAGCATGTAACAAGAGAAAGGATGGGTCAGTAGTTGCAGTACTAAAATGGAGATTGGAAAGACAGCGTTTCGTTCTTTCCCTTGGCTATTTTAAATAACCATTTATTTTCCCTGTCCTTCAGTTCCCTGTTGGAAGAATTAGAATTCCTTCACTGCCAACTCTTCTTTACCTCCAAAAGATTTGAGAAGTGAGCCGAGACTAAGATCTCTGGAACAAGAAATACACTTCATTTTGCTGTTTAGCTGAAGAGGTCGACCCAGGAAAAAGGATTCCTAGCCACTAAGTATATTGATACAAAAAACAGTATAGAGACCTTCCAAAATGAAACAAGAGGAGGGGGAAGAGGGTTGTAACTCTTCTTTGTTTCAGAAGACCATTCAACTTAAGATAATCCAAGCAAACAAAATGGAATGAGTAAAGCATATCTATCAATCCAGAAGAGAAAAGCAGGTGATAATGGACCTTAACAAAATGAACTGTATATTACAGGAGTGCCATTGGCAGGTGATCCCTCTCAATAATACTACTCACAGAATGTGTGGCAAGTTTTGATTAGTGAAAAGTGTTCATTAACATCTAAAGCAATAAACTTCCCAATACAGTTCTTCTTTCTGAATCTTATATTGGAAACACTAACAGTTACATAGAAAAATGAGAAGGTGTCATGTTATGAAAACAAAAGAGCTTCCCCTACAGATGTCGATAGGAGTCACTTGATCAAGGCCTTTCTGCTCACCGAAATGCTTCACAAAAAAATCTGTTGTTTGTTTGTTGTTTTTTTTTTTAAATGGCTGAAAACTCTGGTTAAATGTAGATATGTGGAATTCTAAATATGTGTTGATCTCTGTTAGCTCTTAGCTAACCAAGCTAAAAGAAAAGGAAAAATACAACTAATTTCAAAACCATTAAGTTATTTAAAATAGCTCTTGGCAAGCTCTTGACAAGTCAAGAAAGCAAAAGCTAACAGGAAGTTCTCAGTTTCAGCCATAAGCTCTGTCAATCTTTAAGTTTCATATTAGGTATGCATCTTCCACAGCACTTAAAATATCAAGGAGGCATTTTTATATATTAGTTATAATCATTTCACTGTACAAGCCTGAGAAGGAAAGCCTTAGACTGATACTATTAAAATACAGGAATCTGTTATTTTTTCCACTCTGTGTTGTACATAAAATGGAAAACAGTTAATCTTCAATATTCTAACGTTATTATTGTGGTGAAAACACAGACTTCCATCAATAAAGGAAGGACCATTAAAAGGGAAACATTACAGTATTTCATTATCAGTGCCACCAGAATTAGAAAATAGTATTTTGGAGTCTCGTCTTTTTTTGAATGCTATAATCATTTGAATTGTCTGCCACCAATGTAATTAAATTGAAGCTCTAAACACTGCTGAGATGGCATAATAAGGCCTCTTCATTCTAGTCTATGCGTTTGGCCACAAAGAGCTTTCAATTGTCAAATTTGGGTGTCTGAAACCCAAAAAATGTTAACAACTTTATATTTAAACTTCCTTTTATATTTTGCCATGAAATGTCTCAAGAAGAATCATATTAAGAACAGCAAAAGGCATACTGCTACGCACAGAGCATTCCAGTCCTCATGCCAATATCTACATCATGTTTTCAATTGTGAACATTTGTATAAGTTTCAAGAGGCCAACTGGAAAACATTCCACTAGAGTACGTAGTTCAGTGTTGTCAGTCAACAGCAATTCCTAAATACCAAAGGTCTGTTGAATCATGTAAGTGTCATGATTTATTATAGGCACAAAGGACAACAAAATAATGTACTACTGCCAGTTTTTAGAAATAAATGTTTGAGGATTTTTGGTGTAGCAGTAAAGACATACTCATCAAAGATCAAGGACCAGTATTGATCTTTGTTTCTTTATCTTATTTCCCATATTATCTCATTTGTAAGACTCTCCTCCTTCTTCCAAGTGATGGTCCCTACAATGT
Organism: Burhinus bistriatus; assembly: GCA_013397275.1. Lineage (NCBI taxonomy): Eukaryota > Metazoa > Chordata > Aves > Charadriiformes > Burhinidae > Burhinus > Burhinus bistriatus. The sequence continues at coordinate 7,571 of VYXH01002021.1, read as the reverse complement.
GAAAAGGAATTGTAGGAAAATGATGATTTGCCATCAGTAAAGAAATTCTTCCCCATAAAGATGGTCAGATGCTGGAACAAATACTCAGAGTGGTTGTGGACCCCAGCCCTGGTCATTTTAGACACTTGATTGAGCAAGGTCCTTAGCAGCATGATCAAACTTTTAAGTTAGATCTGGTTTCAGCAGATGGGGACTACAGGAGTGTTAAGTTACATGAGAAAAGGCTCATCTGCCCATGCCCAAGGGAGCATTGGGAACAAAACATAAAGACTAGGAGGGGTTATTGCCTAGCGGTTTGGGACATATTATAGGATGCAGAGGAAGTGCATAATGTGTGCATCTGTGCATGTTGCTGTGTGTAAGGGGAGTCTGCACCAGCAGCTGCAGTGGGCCTGCAGTAATTTCTTGGGGAATTCAGACTTGTGCACATATATATTTCCCACTAACAGGTGTTTATCCGCCAGAGAGGAGAACAGGATAAGGCCATTGATGCTTTTTTTTGCATTTTCAAGAGCACTGCCTTTTCTGTCTACGACCTGTGTGGCCTCCTGCATGTATGTGGACCATATACATGTACTTGTGTGTGCCTGTCGGGAATAAATGCAAAGTGTTGCTACCGATTGGGACAAGGGGCATGGAGCAACAGCATGCTACCAGATTCAGCAACCACTAACACAGAGGATCCTTCCAAGACATTTTTTCTCTGATTATGTGAGTTCTGAAAGAATCTGGAGGACAACTAGATGTCTATAGTGAATGTCAGGGAAAGTGACAGAGATGGAAGTTAAAAATGGCAGCTTCCCCTTCTGGGATGAAGATAGTGACCTCCAAAGAATGTCATACTCTTATAATGATGTCTAGATTTTAGGCACAAAATGTTGAATTTCAAGGAACAAGAAGCTAACCTGTATGACCTTTAAGATCAAACACAATACAAGAGGTTGTGTAATCATTTTTACTTCAGTTCTTTTGAGTAGCAATAATTAAACTTAGCTTGTGTGCATGTCTTTCCCTCCCCCACCCCAATTCAACAGTGAAGGTTAGCCTTGTTAACAACTAGTACCTGACTTCTTTTACCCAGCGACTTAAAAAACAGCATTTAGTTCAAAATTACTGTAAAGGTCCAAACTGCAAAGCCACAAGTATGAGCCAAGAAAAGTCCGTATACTACAGGGAAATTAAGCAAGAGTTCACGTAGTACATGAAGCAGGCATGGAAACAGGAAGCCTGCAGTGAATTATGTTGTTTGTTAAATAACATTTCTGCTATAGCTTCATACACCTCACATTGCATTAAGTCTTTCTAGAAGACAAAGAAAAACGACACAAGAGTCTCACATATATTTTCTCATATGTATTTAATAAACTTTTTGCTAACACTTTTATTCTCATTAAGCACTTTGGTAACTTTAAATGGCTCCATACTCATTAATGAATAAATACAATTTCTCTGATTCATTAGCAGCAAAGTTACTTTCTAGTTCCAGGGGAGTCTAAAAGAAAATCTGTCTTTCACCTGCTACAGTTCCTTTACATAACAATATCATGATAACAGTTCAGATATAATAGAGGTGTGTCTTTTTTCGGCTGCAGAAACATAAGAACAGAAGAATCACATAAGACTACGTGATTCAGCATTAAAATGGCAGATGAAATTCAGTGTACTTAAATGCATTTAATGTAGTTAAGTCAGTTAAACAAGTGGTAATGAACATGGGAAATAAAACCAGCTTTACATTTAAATCAAAGCTATAAGATTACCCTTGCCATTAAGGAGTAAAATCTTGGGGTTATGACACATAGTTCCATGAAATCACCAGCTTGATGTTTAGTAGAAGTCAAAAAGCAAGTCACAGATGAGGAATATTAGGAAAGGAACAGGCAACAAAATAGACAAGACCGTAACACAACGGTATAAATTAATGGTTTTTCCAGACTTCAAATCCTGTATGCATATCTCTCCTCAACACAAAAAGGATATATTGGAAAAAAAAGAATTTTCAGAGGAGGGTAACAATATGTAAAGGTTGGCTATATATGAGATCTGCTTGACTAGGCTAGGACTCTTCTGTCTGGAAAAGAGATAACTTAGGGACAAAATGATGGAAGTGTATAAACAAGCAATGTTATTGTGAGACCAAGGAGTCAGTCTCTTCCAGCACGAGTTCCAGGGAACTTCAAGTAAAACAGCTGAGGCTCAGATTCAAAGGAAATTAAAGGAGAGGGATCTAGAGTGCAGAAAAGCATAGAGAGCGCTGAGGATGCAAAAAGTTTTTATGGGTTCAAAGAGAGACTGAATAACTACTTAGGGTTATTAAGTAGATTGCCCATAGAGCTGGAAATGGTAAGAGGCTGAAGACTACTCAGAATAAGTATCACACGTGCTTGCTCTCTCCTTATTCTTCCACGCTTGGTTTCCAATTGCCCCTGCCGGAAGAGGATTCTGAGGGACAGAAATTGGTCTGAATCCATATACCCACTCTTAGATTTTCCCAGAGTGGGATAGATTGTCATCCAATGCCTTGCCTTGAGCAATTTTGTCTTAACATCCCACTCCCTTTCTGACGTCTAGTCTGGTAGCCCACTTAGAAAAATGTGATATGTAGTATTTCGGGCACTTAAAAAAAACCAACTTTCAATCCTGACCCATTGAAAGTTTGCATGAAACTATCAGCAGTGACCTTAAGGTCCATTGGCACACCAAAGATAAAACAAGCCAAGTCTTGTGCAATGATTCCTCTCAATAAATACTCAGAAGGTCAGCATGTGTTAAATGTAGGTTACCCAGATAGCAGTACTCAGTCAGATTAAAATTAGCGCGTACACGTGTACTAACCGCAGCTTCCTGCTCAGCTAGGACAGAATCTTTGTCCTAACTTGAATCTCTAAAAAGGTTATAGCTATCTTTCCAGTTTAGCCAAACTGGATATTCTCCTTTCCCCATCCCTATTTAGCACCAGTTATAGTGACTATGTAGCCATGCAGCAAGTCAGATCACAGTACTGATCTGCAGGAAAACAAACCTTTTCTTTTTTTTGCTCAGTTAATTCTCAGCCAACTGACTGAACGCTCCAGACACAGTGTGGCCACATACTCACTAAAGCTGATACAAAGTAGGGAACAAGGCTGGCCCTGTCAGTGACAGAATGGCCTTAAAACAGAATGACCTTCTGACTGTGACTTTGAACATACAGTTAATGGAAGTTTAATGTAGATATCCCCTTACTAATGTGGTGGAATGAATTAATTTATTCATCCAAATTAAACCTTACAGAGCATAAAAGTCCTTCTCAATGAGGCTGGATCACTATTTTCCTCTTCTCCTGGAAGCTTGAAAGAGGGAAGGAAAAATGATAATTAAGAATGCTGCTATGCCTTTGAAGGGAGAACAGCATTCAATCAGCCTATCAAAGAAAGTTGCATTTCATGTGCTGCTTCTCTGAAATAACAAAATAGCCCAAAATTGTAGATGACTGAAACACCTGTGGTGCTATTAGAAAGATTTACTGGAAGAGAGAGAGACAGCAGTTTCCATATATGCTAAATGGCACAGAGATAATTCTGTTAGAAGATCTATAGATAGGGAAAAAGTAATCAAACATAAAGGCATTTTAGAGTCTGTTAAATTGAAAAATGCTGGGAAAAAAACTTTTAATTATCATTTCAGCATTTATATGGCATCTCTTCCCAGCACCCTGGCGCTTATCTCCACTAATTTATTCAAATTCTCTATGCTATAACAACAACAACAACAATCTGATCAGGCATGGAAAGCTCAATACCACGGATAAGATTTTAAGGTTAAAATGTGGTTGGATGCAAAACAAAATAAAGACAAAAACAAACAGATGAAACCTAAAGTCAATTTAAGTCATTACACCACTGTAATTAAAAGTGTGAGGTTTTTTTATTCATGTGATGGATGGGTAATTCAGAAAAATCTCTGCACAGTATGGAAGAATTCAGCGTGTAGAATTGGGAAACATTACTTTTTGGTCTGTAAAAGTCTGATAACAGATGGTGTTTTAGAAGGGCTGAGAGCTAGAAAAAGGGGGAAATTCTTCCTGAAACAAAATAATCCTATAAGAGACAGCCTGCAATGCATACTTTTATTTGCTAGATGTTACATAAGTAATGTTTTCTTAAACATAAGAAGAAAACTAGTGTTTCAATAGGCAGCACTAATTTCAGATTACAGAAAAAGAAATACAATATTCCACAAAGAGAAACTACCTGGCTAGAAAATTTAATACCTGACTAAATGTACAGTTCTTTCTAACTCAATCACAACCGGGAGGTATGTTTGCAAGGCATCTCTCTATAACTACTATTAGATCCATCCTCCAGTGATGGGGTCTATTGCCCTATTGCCCATTACTCCACCATTTATTTATTTATTTATTTAGGTAACAATTCACTCATTTTAGCAGCTCTGAGCAAGCTGAAGCATGTAGTGTTTTGTAAATTAGTGCAGATGCATTTTATAAGCCATTTGCACAGTCTTACAGCTCTACACCATCACATTGGTGCTTCACTGCAGAGCTTGCTCTTAAGACACTTGCAGGAGCAGTGCATGAATTCTTTCTAGTCTGGGTTTCTTCCAGGCTAAGAAATGCTTTTTAGTAGCTAGTAATTTACAGTTTGAGATACTTTGAGATATTATCTTTTCATTCCTTATTCCTTTTGCTTTTATGCATAATAATATCCCCTTGCACCTTACCTGTTGATTTGGTTACCCTTTGTCTCCTACTCAGAACAGAATTTAAAATTTCACTGGTTTCTGAAAATTAACAAACTGTTTTAATTTCCTGAATATTATGAGTTGGAAACATGACATTCAGACTTGAAGCATTTCTATACAGCATGATCCCCTGCCATTCTCCATACTATCTTCCATTTAAGTAACACATTTGTTATTTCATTTAAACTCTATGTCTAAACTACTTGGTTTTGATCACAAAGCTAAATCGCAGCATACATTTGTGTTTTATTATATATGTATAATTTTTAATTAAAATACCCAGGCTATAATGTAAAAGTTGACTCTTGTTAAATACATTTATCTACTTTTAACTATATAGTTATATGTCAGAAGTAAAGATTCAAAGTCTTGATATACACAAAGCGGAAAACTGCCTTTCTCCTCTGAGAAATATCAATGGATAAAACTCAATGGATAAAACACTGATAAGCCCTAGGACTGTGGCAACATACAAAATATAAGTTGTGGGAAACCCATACTGAAATCTGTTGCCATGACAACAAAATCCTAACTCCATTTTCAAGAATGTCATGGTTTCAGCTGGGATGGAGTTAACTTTCTTACAAGCAGCTGGTGTGGGGCTATGTTTTGGATTCGGGATGGGAGCGGTGTTGACAGTGCACTAATGTTTTTGGTTGTTGCTAGGCAGTCAAGGCCTTTTCTGCTCCTCACACCGCCCCACCAGCAAGTAGGCTGGGAGTGCACAAAAGGTTGAGAGGAGACACAGCCAGGATAGCTGACTCCAGCTGACCAAAGGGATATTCCATGCCATGGGACGTCATGCTCAGTATATTTACACTTTTTAGCTTTAGCTGGGGCGAAGAAGAAGGAAGGGAGGGACGTTTGGAGTTATGGCATTTGTCTTCCCAAGTAACCGTTATGCGGGATGGAGCCCTGCTTTCCTGGAGATGGTTGAACACCGGCCTGCTGATGGGAAGTAGTG
>VYXH01002020.1:30696-71854 GCA_013397275.1 Burhinus bistriatus | reverse complement strand
TGAAAATTCCGTGGTTCCGTGATCATTTTCAGTACCCTATCTGAACTGGTCAAAGTACAGGCATATACATCAACTTCCTGTAAGTATGTATACAATGGATATGTGTCTGTGTATATTTATATCCTTAAACATAAAGAAAAGAAAAAAAAATTCTTAGCAGATAAAACCCATCTGAATATTTCTTCCCCCCGCCCCGTGGAAACTTAAAAGAGGTAGGATAATCCTGAAATGTCACGGTTTACCTCTCGTGTCTTATTGCAAAATTTTCAATTGCCTCAAGTTTATAAGCATTTGATTTTAGCTTTCTTACCATTTTGTTTACCCTAGTCTGCAGTTGAAATAGAACTTAAAGACACAATTCTCATGCTCTGTGGTCTATCAAATTATTTCAGATATAATCAGTCCATTAGTATGAGAATGAATCCATTTTCCTAAGTGAGACAAGACATTTCTTGTCTGCCCTATGTGTTGAGCAGCACAAGTTAGCAGAGCAAAGCAGGAAAATATAAGCTGCAGAGCTCCATATAATGGGATATATACAAATGTAGAAACAAAGGAGGCTAAAAACAAAACATCTCCTATAGAATGGCAACTTTGTGTCTGTGTGTTGGTGAGGGAAAGTAGCATTGCCTTCTTCATCTCTTAATACTGCTTCTTAAATGTCTTCTTTTTTTTTCCCCCCAACCTTTTTCCTCTGTTAAAATTTATGATTAAGACAGAGCAATGAAGTTACTTTCAATATTTTGATTACTGGTTTTCTTCACAAACAATTCATAGCATATGGTCTGTGCTTACAGAACAAGTTTTTTAAGTTTAGACAATACAGCAGTTCTGACTTCAGTGTTATTAAATGATCCTTTAAAATGCTATTAAAAGGCCACTAGTTCAGAAAGATGATCCTGAATTCACTTGCTCTTCTTCCTTGACACATAAGCTTTTTCACTTAGATTTGAAAGTTTTGGAGGTGAGCAAGCTTATAAAATATCCAGAACCTTGTGCTACACGTTATCTTACCCAGTTCCTATTTCCTGTGTCTGGAAATGTGTTATACCATCACCCTGGAAAAACCTTGAGAGCCTGCACTTTACTCCTCTTGCTACAACAGAAAAACATCTTGCTGGGTGCTGAGCCCTTCATGCAAAAGGCAGGGTATTCTCAGCTATTCATTTTTTGTGTACTTCAACATAAACGACTATGTCTGTCTAAGAGGTTATATACAAAGGCTTTTCCTATTTTTGCTTGTTTCTGGGTATAGTGGACTTTATCATAGGTGATGGAAATTTATTTTTAATTTAATTTGCTGAGGTTTTAAAATTAAATGGGGGTTATTCATTCTGTCACACCACAAATATATAAATATGTGTGTGTATTTATGCTCTGGTTTCCTGTCTTTCTTTTCTTGCCGCACAATAACGTAGTAGTCGTAGGATTTCTGTTCAAATAGTGACCTCATCACTGGCATTAAAACCTCATGTCAGTACAACCAGGACCCTTTAACTTGCACTGGCATACATCTAAAGAGGATTACTCAGATCAATGTTGCAACTATTGGCAGTTACTGACACTGTAATGCTTTCTATTGCTTGCTTCAGGAATGTTTTTCAGAAAAGAAAAACAGAATGCTTTTTACGAAGACTGATGCTTATTCCTGTTCAGATAAAAGGAAACAACTTCTCTAGTCATTCTGGGCATTCTCTTTTGCATAATCTAGAGACTATTTGTGCTTTTAATAGATTAACTACAGTTTATTAAGAAAATGTAATCGTTTCAAATGGATTGTGTCCAGGTCAGATTTTTGTCTGGCATGAGTTATTGTTGCTCTACTGAAAAAAGTGAAGACAATATGGGCCTGGACTAATAAAACATATATGGGTCTGGCCCGATAATTTTTTTTCTAGTTTATTCTCTGTTCTAATCAGGAAAATAGCTTTTTTTCAAAAAGCCCTTTTCCAGGAATTTCTAATTATCAGAAAATGAATGATTTTAATAGTGTCATATTTACTATATAATTGACAAGAATAATAAGGCACACACTGTGACTTCAGTGAATCCTTGTTTCAGAGAGAAGGGTAAGAAATGTGTGTGGGTTTTTTGGTTAATGTATCTGATTGTTTGAAAGAGTGGACGGCTGCAAAAGCTCAGTTCTGTGGCCGATTTAAATAATCTGTCAGTTGGTTTCCAAGGTGAAGTAATTGCTTCATTGGTAAATAAAGCAGCTTCAGGGTTTTAGAACACTAATGAGTAAAACCAAATAATAATAAAATATGTCATCGTTCACTTTTGGTCTGTCTAAAGTGTGTGATGCAAAATAGTGCTGTTTGGGGAAAACAGACCATCCAAACTGCTCTTGAAAATTAAAAACAACTAAAAATTTAATCTGCAGCAAAAATCCCAACCACCTTCCCTGCCCTCCCCAGTTTTGCTGAAATAGCGCTGCATCTTCTCTTTTATGATTGTGGCCATTTTAGTGCAGCAAATAAATGACTGTTAGATCTGCAAATATCAAAAGTGTAATAGCTTTAAAATTATACATACAAAGTTAAATATTAAAGAGCTGTTTGAACCCACTACTCTGTTAATGATGACTCAAGGCCTGGATCTAGTTGTCATTTCTTCTACTGAAATGCAGTTCCTTGGCTTTTTTCCCAGTCTTCTCTGTAACAGTGGTATATTTCTAATGCATAACCCTCTTCCTGTGCTCAGCAAATATAAGGCTAACTTTCCTGATGGACTTTATCTTTCTAATGTCTAGCACTTGAAGAACTTTAAAATCCAATAACCTGTAAAGCAAAATGAATCAACTGCTGCACCAAAACAGCTAATCTTTATCACTGATATGAGAATAGTATCTCCAGTGTGGCTGAGAATGAGCAAAAGTAGCAGTAAAAGAGAAATAAACATGTTCTTGGCCAACTGTTATTTTCTTCTCTGTTAACACAATGACTAATTCTTCTGAATGTGTATCCATCTGCTGAAACCAGCAGTAATATCCAAGAAAGTCTGCATTGGGATTTGCATCAGGGTGAGTGGCAACTATGTGGCATGGAAATCTTGGACGCTATTAATTCAAGTAGGTATCCTGGTTTTAAAGTTCATTGTTCACTGCGTACCAGCAGAGTTAAGTGTTTACCTTAGCGCTCTCATCTGCAGGCTAGTCTGGGTGAGACAGTGACCCAGTTCATAAATCTGCCCAAAGACACAAGGTGTAGAAATACTTAGCTTGGACATCAGAGACCTCACAAAATACCTAGACCAGAAAATTGAAGAAGAAAGGATAGCCATCCTTCCCTGCTGCTAAAGACTTACCCTGTGTGTTGAGGAATGCCATTGAGTATAAGTTGAAGGTTCCAATAGAAAAGTATCAAAGGAACTGAGAACAAATATCTATTCTAAGTTATGAAAATTGGGGAGGAAGGGGAGAAGAAAGAGGACATTTACATGTCAAGCATAATAAATGTCTTGTAATAAGCTCCCTTTATGTACTAGCATTGTTTTGCCACGCAGGTGTTTTCACAGTATTTTGAAGGGGATGAGGTGGTGAAATGACTGCTTTTTTACAAACAGCTTCTGGTAGACCTGTTGAGCCAAACTAAGTAGTAATTTATTGTGTGGGGTTACTCATGAATCGAATAGTCCTTGATATATATCCTAGGATGGTTCTGTGGTGGTTTGACTAATGTTACAGAAACAGAATAAATAACTGTAGATTTACAAAGGGCATCTTTATTACAGTTATAAAGAAATGCTGTGTTTTCACAGTACAAATGAAATGCCAGTCTTGGCATTCTTTGTGCTGGATTCTTTCTCGATGCCGACACCAACTGTAATGGTTTTTGTTTGATTGCTTTTTTGTTGTTGGTAGTGGTCATTCTACCAATCCTAAAGGTAGCGGTTTTGGAAGTATTGTCCTTTACAGCTGTCAGACTAAGAATCCCCTTTGTCCTTGGTGGGTATGAAAGAAAAATAGTATTTTACTAGAGATGAGTGATTTGTGAAAAAGGAGGCACTCTAAGAGGCAGTCACAGCTAGTTTGTAGGGAGGGATATAGTCATAAGGTAGTTCACTGAAAGAGCATAGTAGGAAAATGCAGCAACATCTACTAACGGGTGGCTGCTTCTTTCAGCTCTTCCTCTGTTTAAAATCTTAAAGGGGTTCTCTGTTCCCTTTTAAGATTAAAACTTTCCTGAATTCCTCATACCATTTTTTTTTTTATTTCCTTGAACAATCCTGTAAACTTGGATGTGAATCTGTAATGTTCAGCGTGCTTCCTATTCCTATCACTGATTCAAAGAACTGATTTCTGTTAGCTATTGTATCATTTCTGACTGAACATAAAAGCAATGATTTGGTTTGTAATGTTCTTTATCTCCCTTAGTTTTCATAAGCATAAAATATTTCCCCAAACATTATAAAAAGATTAAAATTCAATTTGAGTGCTGAATTATGCATCATTTTCAATTTGGCAATATTCTCAGATTTTTTGTTTCCCAGCTTTTTATTGTTAGGAGAAAATATCTACCATCGAATGTATTTTTAATAGATATGTCCTTGTATTAGATGACACAGTTAACATCTAATCCATTCTACTAAGATTTCTAAATATTTAATTTTACAATTTATAATGCCTAATCTTTTTGATAAATGGGATATTTCTATTTATGGCTAAGATTTGGGGGGAGCAAGCATATAAAAATTACCTCCAGAGGAGAGAAAAAACAGTTTAGTTAATTATTTTCCTTAAATGTACATGGTAATATTTATCAAGCTGCCAAAATATGAAAATAACAATCAGCAGAGTAAATCCTGAAAAGCATTAATCAAAGTTCAGTATGATTAAGCATTCTTAGTTTAAATAAGGAGTAGGATGTGAATATCCTTAAGATATTCAATGCTGCTAGAAATAAATGAATAATGTATAAAAATAATGAAAGCCTTAAAGCAGAGTAGAAGCTTTAAACATCCAGAGTTTTGCTCTAACATTTTTTTCTTTTAGTATTTCAGTTGAAACTACAGACATCTCTTATCTCAACTTTATTGTAGGCTGATCTCTATTTTTTTTAATATTGATGTATGAATATAAATAAATGTTTAGAACAGATTGGAATCAATTTGCTGCAATTAAAAAATATCAAACCCTAAGATGTGAATTTCTTCATTTTTATACTTAGATCTTCTTAATTCCATACTCTGAGACTTTTCTGGGGTTTGGCAAGGTGAGGTTACTTATTACTTGAAATATACTGAAGAAAAGAATCATTAAACTTAGGTGGTACTGTTTATATGCATGCCTATAGTTTAGGATTTTTTTTTTTAAAGTGACATATTCACACAACCAACAAACTTTGTACCATTATATAATCTTACCTTGATCTTCTCAGGCATACAGAGAATTAAATGAGTTCCACTTATTTGAACTTGATTCTGTAACTGCTGTAGTTCAATCAAAAGTATGCTGACTGCAAAGGAATCCATTGCTGGTCAGAAATGGATGGATTAAGAAAATAATCAGTTACACTGATCTTTTAAAAAGGTACATAGTTGTTGGAAAATAAAATCAAATTTCTTCACATTTTTATACAGTTCTTTCAGAGTAAATGTTGTTGCAACAACTCAGCTGCATGAGTTATGGGCAAACAGCAATGCATAAAATTCCTCCTTTAAATATGTCTCTGAAATGAAGTTGTGGGAGTGGGGAAGTAATGAAGCCAAAAACAAGTGAGAGGATTGCCACCACTGTAAGGTGTTATTCTCATTGATGAATACGTCTTCACACAAATAGTTCTTTAAGCGTAATGAATTGTTCACAGAATAAAATGCTGGCTAGAAATGGCAAAGGTTCTACATAGTCTTGCATTTCTTTCTTAGCACTAGCCTGAAATACCAACATGTCCAAAGAAAACAAATTAGTTCGGACTGTCTTACCTGTAATCAGGGAAATCTCTTATGTTTTTAAAGACAAACAAATACGTCCAGTCAAGCATTCTTGATTCCATCAGTCTTTAATTACTGGAAATCTCATTGAGACGAGTGTACAGAACATGATGCGTTCTGTTGACATGGACATTGGACTTGGATCATGGGATAACATTTCTCATTCTTGCCATACAGATGTTGTCTAACTTATATATGATTGAAAATCAACTCTGATTTCAAGATCATAATTTATCAAATGCCTATGCTGACCCTCATGTAAGCCAGTGATTTCACTGGCTTAACTTTCCTTGCTCCCAGCCTTGCCCATTATTAGGTGATCTTAGTCCCTTTGCTGGTGTTCAAAGGGTCTTTATTAAATGTGATTTGGCATGTAGGATCAAGTTTTCTCACTTTTGACTTTCTTCAAACAATTTTCCCAAAGAAGATAAAGCATGAAAAAGCTACTTTTAATAGTTGAATTTTACAGCTATTATACCATTCCTTACGTGTGTAAACATAGGGATTTCTGGCTTCTTGATACGCCTGTTATTTATTAGCAGCTATCTTTTAAATTTAATGGCTATGAAGCTTCTGAAATAACGTATGATGGTAGTGAAAAAAAGAACAAAAGCATGCTAAAGATGTACACGTGAGTTCCTTTTGGATAATTTTCTTCTTCAGAGACAGATCTTAATGGTACTACTGTCTGCCAACCTCATGGTATTTTACATAGCCCTTATGATTTGCCTGCCTTCCCTGCAACTCAGATCCCACTTGAAACCAGCAAAATCCCAAGCCACTATATTATTCTTATTAGGAATTAAAGGCTTAAATAGTTTTATGCTTCTTTCACTTGAGATCCTAAAATTATATCTCATCAGAAGCTATATCTAATCACCAACTAATGAGAAATTTAGATTTGTAAGACATTTGACACACAAAAAACAGCAGACAGACTTATAATTGCTGTCCAAATAATTAACGAAACTTTTGTTTGGTTTTGTTAAAGCAAAGAAGTCTATTTAACCTTTCCACCCCCTGCCACATTCTTCCCTGCAAACGTGTCAACATAATCAGCTTAGCCTATTAAACTATGTAGTATGATTTCATAGCACGTGTGGGTGGTGTTAAGGAAGTGTAAAGTCAAACTTTAATAAGTCTGCAAGTCATTGTTATCACTAGGGGAGAGGTAGTCCAGTGTTGGTATCATTGGCAGTTGAATTTACCTCCATGGGGACAAGTGTAGTGACCTAGACTAGTTGATTCTGCTTCATCTTCAAAGCATTTTTGGAGTGCCTTATCTATTAACTAAACTTTGATAGCATTGCTTAAGTTTTTTTAATTTAGAATGCATATTTTAGTATGTTCAGTTCTTAAGTGGATAATTTCTAGAATAATTCTATACTTTTTATATTTTTCAATGACAGACAATTCTTTCCTATACCTAGTTGGGATAAGGAATCTTGCTGACTAGTGTAATGACTAAACTAAACCCCAGAAGCAGTCATACTTAGGACGTTTGTTTAGAAACTTCCTTATTTAAATGGGTATCTATAGCTCCTGTTGAGCAAAGGTATAGCTTTTAAAATATGTCTTTTGAAATCCTTGTTTCTTTGGTTAGGAACTACCCTGTACAGCAGAACAGTCATGCTTCTGGTGTTAGAGATGACCATTTGATGAATCTTTTGAAAATCTTGCATGGGTAATGCAAATAAACAGTTATGTTCTATAAAAAGTGTTGAAGTGTTATCACAAGGTATCTTTCACTTACCCTTTTTTTTTTTTCCTCTCTTCTTTTTCCATTTAAAGCAACAGAATTCTTGTATCAGTGGAAGTGGAAAAATAGAAGGGTTTTTAAAATGCCTTACTGTGCCAATAGCCCATATTCCTTCATTTTGTTATGTGTCAGTGTCAAATTTTTTTTTTTTTTTCATTTTGAATGTTCTGGCTGTTCTCCATCACAGTAAAAGAGACATTTAAAAATGCCATTATTTCTCATGAGTGAGAAGCTCTGAGTTGAAGCACTGGTTCCAATCAGAGACCTGAAGACATATTTGGATCCAATGTCACTGTGTTGCCATCTATAAAAGGTATTTGAGAGCATTCCGTGGCAGTGTCAGTACAGTCCAAAACCGTGATCAAAAAAGGCAATGAAACGTGAAGAATTAATAGGAAAATAATAAAAAACAAGAAGAAAATATCAGCTTGCTACTGTCTAAATTCTTGCCAGTGTTAACACCTTTGGCCCAGGAATTCCCTAAGCAGCAGATTGCTGTAAACCGGGAAGATCTACCACAATTCTTTTCCCCTTATCTGTTCATTCTCTGTTCTTATTTGCCTCCCCTAAGCACCTGTTACTGGTTACAACTAGAGGAACACACTGAGTCAGACGGGCATTTCCTCTAATTGTATTGCGGTCAGTCTTAGGCTGCCTGTTAGTAACAGTATGATAAGCATAGCTAGCGAGAAAAGAATGAGCGTGTGCAATGCATAACTGCAACAATGCCAACTGTGTATCACATCAAAACATTAAGGCAGCTGTAAAAAAAAACCCCAAATGTACACATTAAACAAATGTTTGCAAATTGCAATGAAGTAATTCTAGTGTAAAGTTTCTATCAGGTTTGAATGGAATTTTGAAATATTTAATATGAACTTTATTACCGTCATTGTATAAAACACAGTGGTTCATCACAAATGTCCTGTTTAAGTGAAAAAGCCAGAGAACGAGAAGCATGGGTGGAGGTCCCAAGAAATCTGATCTTAGAAAGAATGTGGGTTATTTAATTTCTTGAATAAAGAACTGATTGAACAAAGGAATTTTCAGGTACATGGAAGTTGATAAGAGGAAGGTAGGAATACGCTTCTCTGCTTACTGGGGCTAGGACAAAGAGTAGTATTTTGAAATTACAGCAAGGGAACTTCTGATCTATTGCTATTTTTATTTTACAAAAACTTCTGATGTATTGAAGATGATTAACTACTAGACTAGATGGGTTAGGGAATTGTGGCATTTCTATTAGTGGAAGGTTTTAAGCAGATGTTGAAAAAGGTTTGCATTAGGAATATATTTGCTTAGAGGTACAGCTGGAGTAAATATCCTCTTAAGACACCTTCCATCCTGTTTCTGATTATTTTATGAAGGATTTGAAATTCATTGTATTAAAGGGTTACAAGCACATGGAAGCAATAGGAAGTCTCCTGTGTGATGTTGATTAATGCAATTTCCATGACAAGAACAGAAATAGCAATTTGAAGTCTCACTGTTTTAACAAGCACTTTTCCATGGAAAACTGTTGTCAGTATGTCACAAGAAATGAAAAAAACATTTAAATATTGCAGTCTTCTCTCAGTTTTGCATCCAGTTTCCCAGACACCACACAGCATAAACTGTAAAACATTAAGAAAAGGCTGTTTGGATATTTCAGCATCTAATTGATTGTCCTTAAGATAGATGCCATTCTTCTGTTTAAGAAGTTTTCAAATGAGTTAAAAAGACATTTTTATATCATTTACTTTATAAAAGATCTGTTTATAAAATGTCGTGCATGTCTCCATCTGCACTGTTTTTCTTTGGTGTCATTTTTGACAATTACTTCCTAAAACCATATAATCTAGTTCTAATGTAACGGTGTTTTGTTTCGTTTGCTGTGTTTGTCCTGTTATGTCATTCTGTAAGATGAGCTGTTTATCTGTCTTTCTGAAGAGCCTATGTTTTGAAGGCAAACTGCCTGGAATACT
The DNA here is from genome assembly GCA_013397275.1 of Burhinus bistriatus. Taxonomy (NCBI): domain Eukaryota; kingdom Metazoa; phylum Chordata; class Aves; order Charadriiformes; family Burhinidae; genus Burhinus; species Burhinus bistriatus. The sequence continues at coordinate 62,200 of VYXH01002020.1, read as the reverse complement.
TTAATCAAATAGAAATGTAAATAGGAAAAAAAACCATGTCAGTCCTTTTCTTTGCAACTTAAAAGTTAAAATCTCTTTTCTTACTGGCATAATATTTGGTAACACAAACATATTAAATCTTGTCTAGGGTTTCCAAAAGTAAATCTTGTATTTACAGGCATCTTCCAATTAATTCCCTGCTACTAGAACGATGGCTGTTGCATTTTCTGTGTTGTATCTGCAAGGGGAAAACCCAGGTATACCCCAAAGTTCCTTTTTGTTGACTCAGACATAGTTTTCTCTGGGAGTTTTGGGTCATTCTCAGGTACAGTCAGTTAAATCTATGAGGACTTTAAAGATGAGAAAGCCGTTGAATTTATCAGTATTCAGAGAGAGACTTCTGGCAGTACAAAGCACTGGAGTGGCATACTCTTAGTACCCTGTGTACCTGAGCACATCAGCTTCACTGGGCTGATTTTTGAAGTGTCAGAATCTTTAAATGTCTTTATTTTTAGGCCCTTCAATTGTGAGAGCAGCTTGGTATCCTATTTGAAAGGTGTTGTATTTGCTGCTGGTCCACTGGGTCTCCATATGTTGTTTAGGATGTGAGTGTTTTTTCTGAGGGGTAGAATAATTGTCCTTTACCAAGGGTGGCACTGGGTTATAGCATTGCCTGTAAGCACTTCAGGTTGAAAAGGCAATTCATGATTGAGATTTATTCTGCCAAGTGTGATTGTGAAAAAAGTACAGGAAACGTCAGTGTGTTTGGTTTTTTCTTTTTGTGCAATTAAAAAATGATGCTCCATGTAAATGCAAGAATTTCTGCTGACATCAGTGTCAAAGAATTCAGCTTGACATTAGGGAATTTATATGTCTACGCAAATTCTACTTTACTCTTCTTTTTTTTTTTTCTCATCATTTGAGCAGGGACTGGAGTATAGGCATCTCTTGCCCTGGTCCTCAAAGTGTCCATCATTTGATGACAAAATGCATCACATTTGCAACTTCTGATCTGAGAAGCTGAATTTTTCAGCAAATAAGCCAGTCAACAGGGAGATGCAAGAAATGTCCAGCCATGTTTCTAGGCCATGATAATCTTGATCTTTCTCACAATATCAGTTTGCATTTCAATCAGCTTCTTTGAAAACTTGTAGCTGTTGAAGGCTGTGATTTTGTTCTAGGCACAAGCTGAATTTCTGTGTGTTTCTGTAAAGCTCTCCACTGCAAGTAGAAGAGAATAATTTCTTCTGCATGTGCCCCGAGACTTGGTGAGTAACAGAGAAAGGTTCAAACACATCCTGCCAGACTTGCAAGTAGATGGATTTCGTATTCTAAGATGGAGAGTAATAAGACCATAGACTATAGGCTTTGTAACAAGGATGTTGTCCTTCAGATGGCGATTAAGACCTGGCTATTTCAAGCATACTTGAAATTCTTATATTTATCTTGACTTCAGAGAATGGCATTTGCATAACTGCATTTGATTAGAATAACTTTCTAAGTTATATTGTGTATTTACTGTAGGCTTATATTGTCCTAAGAGCCAGCATATGTAAGTAGTGTTGGCTGACAGAAGAGAATTACACTGGGAGACTGCTGAATAAGGGCTGGCTGGATGTTGCACTCAGCCATTTTTGGAAGGAAAACAGTTACTGAGCGATTAAAGATCTAATGCAGTACGGTAGAAAACTGAGTAATTTTAAAAACAGAGCTGAGTGTAACCCATGCGTATTAAGGACAGCAGGAAATACTCCTCCCTTGGTGCAATGAGAAAGCCCTGTAAAGCACTCCCTGGGGCAGACATTTTCAGATTCAGGCCAGAATCAGATCCAGATTCAGAATCCATTCAGGATACTGTGGCTATTTTCTGACTTTTTTTGTTGGCTGTAGCTAAATATCACAGCCTAAAGCTTTGTTAACATGACTTTTATAGGTGTGCTTTATTCTACCACTTAACTTTCTAAATAATTCCTTTTAAATAGACTTAAATAATACAGTTCTTTGTATTTTACTTATTATTCTTTAGATTTTTTTTTTTTTTGCTATCCTTTACAATTTTTCTTAGGCCTTCCTGAAATTAATTGATACTAGTTGGGGAGTTGATTAGATTTTCCTTATGATTATGCAACTGTCTAATCTTTCTGGCAGCTGTTAGCCAACCCAATTTCTTATAAATTACAATGCGATATAAACTCCTGGCTCAGAAACCTTTGCGTATTTTATACCAGGGGAAAAAAAAGAATATTTCTTCTGTATATAGTAAATAGCAAGGGTAGTTTCCCCCGAGGGCTCCCACTTATGTGGTAGTGGTTCACTAAATGTTCATATCTGATTTAGTAAATTCTTGGATGATAGCAATCAGGACTCTGACTGGTTGAGTAATGAGATTCTGATGACTACTAGCTCCCTGATGATAAGTGCTTCAAAACCATTAAGTGCTGTAAGGTTCATAACGTGAAGAATGTAGAGAGCCCTTAGTATTTAAAAATTGTCGTAATTGTTTTTTATGGATTTTTTTTTTATTGCAATAAATGAGGTTTGGTTTGCCTTCTAGTTTGTAAACTCCTGAGAATAAGGATTGTCTTTTTGTTTGTGTTCTTCTCATCACTGATTAACAATGAATAATAGGATTTCTGTATGAATGCAGGGGAATCATGGCAGAAGGGTGGTTAGCCTTGGCAAGTATTACAGCAGATGCATAAGCAACCCACACATCACAAAAGTATCATAGCAGTTGCATGTATTCTTTCAGATTTTCATTTCTCTTAATGACCTTTCTGCAGAGAGTGGATACATTAATGCAAGCTTTTCCATATAGACATATTTTGCAATATTGCCACAATTATATATTTGATGCTATACAGCCAGCCCTAGTGCTTAATTTAGGTGTTCCTTTTTCATCAAAGCTGTTTGATCAATGAATACACAGTTTTTAAAAAAATCTTTTTAAAGAATAAATGGCAGAGATTGTGATTGTTATATATTCTGTTTATCTGTAATTAATTTCATCATTAGAATGCCATATTGTAACAACTATTGAGAGCTAATTTCCTGTGATCTATTTTTTAGGTTTGCAACTGAATTTTTTTACTGCTTTCTTCATTTCTGCTAAGCCACACGTTTTAATATCACATCTCTTGAATGTCAGTATCTTCCTTAAGAACAGAAACAAAGTAAGTGAGAGAGACCACTGGTAGAGAAAATGCTGGCATTATACTTTTTCTTTAAATTTTAACTTTTATCATTAAAATTATTTCATGCTTCTTAATTCAGTAGAATAGAGAGCTTAATGTGGTCTTATTAGGAGCAGCTAGTGTTTACAAGGACTGTCAGCTGCTTTTATGAACTCTTGAAGCCTTGCTGATGTGGCAGCAGATGAGTTCAGTGGAATTTAATTTGAAATAAACAATTAAATTCCCTTTTATGAGATTATTAAATTAATATAATAAGTATTTAATTCATTTTAAATTAACAAATTAATAAAAATAAAAGTGAGAAGATTGATGGGTTCCACCACATTCCTAGACTTTATGACTTTACATTAAGCTGGGTAGTGAGCACTGAACGTCAAAATAACAGCAATTGAAAGTAAAGCAGCAAAAACGATAAACTACTGTGCTTTAGAGAAATGAGGCATATCAGCCTTTCTTTATTGAGCAGGGACATTTTAGAGTGCCAGAAATAAGTCGCATCACTTATGTTTGTGGGTTATATGATGTTCAATTTTATGTTAATTATTTTTAAGGTAGCTGAAAATTAAATCAGTTATTATATAACTACCCCTTTCTATTCTGTTTTCAGACCACCATTAACTAGACCACCATTTTTCTTTCTGAAAAAATATTGCATACGGTTCATATATGTACTGTTGTCGTGAGCTCAGGAGTCCATTTATGCCATGATACAGAGAGCCCTCTTATTGAACACACTGTTAATGTCTTGGGATGCAATCTGACTATAGACTGGAGTGAACCAACTGTCCAATAAATAAAGGGAGGGACTATTTCATACTCATTTTTGCCCTAAAGGCAATGATTCCACAAGCGGCTCAAGCTACTTGGCTCTGCAAGTTGAAGCCTGAACATAAGCACAGCTATCAATGGCCTCTACTCCATTCAGTTGCCTGATTTTGCAGGCTGGCCCTTCTGATTGATGGCCCAGGACCAGTCTGGTTTTCATGGTTTAATGAAAAAAAAAAACAGAGGTTCTGTTAGATTGTTTATGTTACAGTCGTGTACCTATGCTGAGGATGATGGTATTAAATTAAACTTTTCAGTCCTCTGGTAGCTATCCTACTTGTGTGCCAGGAAAGAGAATGGAGTGCTAACAGCTTTTAGGGCTTCTGCATTGGCAGTTTGTTGTTTAGGTGAGAGATGACAGAGCGACCTTAGCAAAATATTGTTCTGTGCTGCAGAAGGAGGAAGATAAACGCTTTCTCAGGTTTTTTTCCCGGGGCTCTGATAAATCTCACAGTGGATAAAGTTCTGAATCTGGTAGTAGTATGGTGTTAGAGAGGTGAGCTAGGCTTATTAACCTGGTGCTTTCAAGCCTGTAAGATGTTCCTGTACACCATCTAACTTCTTTGGTAGAACTATTAGCTTGTGCTTCAGACAAATGAAGAAGCAGAACATGGCATCTTTCATGTAGATGGCAATAACTGCATGGATGCCCTATTCCTTCTTCTTGTGGAAACAGAATTATCTTTATGAAGTGAAGCTACTGAAAAGGCTCTCCAGCTGCTCACATGTTCAGTGTTTGTTTAGCTAAGTTTACAAAATCAATAATCCTTTATTAGGAATTACCAGAAAATCGGGGGATGAAGGCCAAACATCTGCAATACGATATTCAGGGATAAAAGTTTCCCATTTCCCACTTAAAATCCATTGCAAGAGACTTGGAGATATTAGCTGGTTCAGCTCTATTTGAAGCATTAAAAGAGTTCTTCCCTCTCAGGAAAATCTTTCAGAAAGACTGCTGCTAGCAGTTCTCTGTAGTTTGTGACAGTAAGAGGCTTTACACTTAAGTCTAACCTATGTGGTTTTCCTGTCCTATTTTACATTGGATACAGAGGATAGAGTTAAAAAATTAATAACAATAAAGAAAACTTGAGCCTAAAAGACCGAAAAGGAGCAGGCATATTTTTAGGAGACTCAGGCTTCGTAGTCCTTCTGCCTGAACAGTCATAACCTGTTACTGACTGGCAATTCACCAACTTGGAGTGATTTCTGTTGTTTATGTGTGAATCAACTGCTTGTTCATAGCCAATGACTATATAAAAAAAGTCAATTGTGCAATTGTGGGTAGGAGTATGGGAAGCACGTATTCTTCAAGGATAGTAGAGGCTACCTGCACCGACAAACACTTTTAGGATTCAAGGGAGAAATAGCTGACCCCATTACCTCATCCCAGTCTACCCCTTCCTTTCCCTCAAGCATGCATTGGAGGGCCAGAAGGTCTTCACTTGCCCAGATGCCATAATCCCAGATGTAGGACCCTCTGTTTTTTAGTGAAGCTTGCTGCAGTGATTTCTGTCATGTTGACTGTGAGGTCTCAAATAGCCCAGGTTATTTTCTGTGTGAATCCTGTTTTTGTATTTTGTAACCTTTAAGCATACTGTCATCCTATTTCCAGTTAGCTTTATCACAATACTAATACTGTCAATTATCACCTGTCGTAATTTTTCTAATGTAATATTTGGAGCTCACTAAAACGTTAACACAGATATCGTGTCATACGTTTTCTTACGGGTTTTGACTTGGCCTATCAGCCTATAATCTTCATGATAAATCTTCTGCCTGCTGTTGTCATTATACTCCTTCTTATTTTCTTATGATTTCTAATACTAGACCTGCCAGAAAAGAATAGAGAAAGGCAAAGCAATTGTGCTTCTGGAATGAAAGACTGTAACTTATAGATATAACAGAAAAATAAAATAGAAAATACACTTAAATAGGAGGAAAAATCAAGCAGAAAATAGAAAGATGCAATACAATGGTGAAGTGAAAGCTGTAGAGGGAAAAGATAAAACATTGATACCGTTCTAAGCAGAGTTGTGAAAACCACTATGTTCCATTTTTTCTTTGTTATAAAGTGAAGGATTTTTTTCTTTTGTTTTTTGTTGAGGTAGATCTCATTGAGTATTACAATACTGTGCTCTTGTTCAGGCTGACATAATTCCAAGAGGACATTAGTTGAAAGTAAAGAATAACAGAAAATATTGTAGAAACTCCAGAAGTGAGGTCATTTAAGACATTAATACTCTGACAAGGTTTTAGGCTGCTAAAATGTCTTCGGGTAGACTGTGAATTACGACTTACACTGAATCTAAATTCCCTTTTTGTTTTTTATGTAGTTGCAGCTTTCACTAACAGTACCAGTGGAAAAGCTGAGTGTTTGTGAAGCACTTTGAACTGGCACTAGTACTAGCTTAATCTTTCACATGGAACACATTTTTAGGAGAAGCTTTTTACTGTTTTCTAACAGGTCCCACATCCCAGTGAACAAGCTTGAAACATACTATGGGAAATGGGCTGAAGTACAAAAATAAAAAAAGTAGATGCTTGAATAGAATAACAAGGATACTGAATGATAAAGGGTTTTATAAAATCTGGTAAAAGTGATCAACTCTTCCCTCCCCTTTTTCACGTGTAAACAGTATTCTAACATAATATAATAAAGATACTTGCATTACAGAACAGTGTCCACGTGGTCCTACACCTCTCTCATTGACAAATGGCAGTGTATTTTAAGAATAGTGGATTTAGAGGACTTAAATATATTTCCTTCAGTTTTGGCTATACTACTTTTCTTCTAAGAACCATGGCAAGAACAATTCATAGTTTCTAGGCTGCATCACTGTTTCCCAGGTAACAACACAGGAAATCGCAACATCAGTCACTAAGCCCTCCTTGGAGCCTGTGACAGACAGTCAAATTGCCTTAAAACCCAGCTTTTTCAAAGTAAAACATAATTGATGCAAAGGTATATACCAAGCAGAAGCAACAAAAAGAAGTTTACATATCCAGGCCTATCTAAAGTATATCTTTTGACTATAATGCATTCAAACAGCATCTCCTGCTTCCTGTAACATTTCCTTACAACTCCTAAAAAGATTAATTTCCAAGCATCTTTACCCCCTCATTCTGTACTTTCTCTACAGAGGGATCTCTAGCAGTTTTATATTTGCTTTTGTCAGGGTAAAGGCCTGGGAAGAGATCAGTTTGCTGCCCAAATAGGCAGTCAAATTATAGTTAATCTGCCTGTATTTAAAGCACCACTCTGTTATTGTTTTTATTATTATTTGTATCTTCTAGTAGACTTGTTTGAATTAATTGTATGCAGACAGACAGGCAGAACTGAAGTGCATATTAGTGTCATAAAAAAAATACAGATATCTGTTCTCATTTCCTGAAACTTTTTAATAGAAATAATAATATGAAATATGTATTGCACTTAATGAATAATTAAAAAAGTTTAATAACTTACTCTATATAAATAGGAGCACAGAAGGTTTTTAGTGTTTCTGCCATCTTAGGTTATGTTTCTTGACATGATTTGTAAACTGACCAAAGCAAAATCGAGAAACTTCATGTCAGGAAAAAAAAATTCTTAGTCATATCTTAGGCAGAAAATCACAAAGTCCTCTGTGTTAGATGAAATTTCACTCGTAATTTGAGTGAGTAGTAAGATAGCTAGAGGTCTCTAAATGCATTACAGTTCCTGTTGACTTTGAGAAAGAATTTTGATCCCGAGGGACAGCAACTTTTAAAAATTCAGTCCAAGTTCTAGTATAGTTTTGAAAATTTCAGCCTTTGTCTTTATAATAATGTTTCTACCAACACTGTGTTGAAAAGGCACCAAACTGAAAGTTCCTATATCAAGTCGTAAGAGTGAATCCAAATTTAGCTAATGCTACGAAAGGTTAGCTGGACTTTTTGAAGTGACCTTGTAGCAGCTCTACTATCTCTTTTGGAAACAGATTAGAAGCATGTTTTTTCTTCCATGTCTTTTGCAGTTGAGTTTCGTTGCTTAAACTGAATTAAAATAATGACAATATTTATTTTAAGTACAGGGAAAGGCAGCAATCTTTAGCTAGATAGAGCAGAATCCTGTTTCACATAGTACCTTATGGTACCTGTGTTTTCTTTCCTCTACAAAACATAGGAGAAGGGAGAGAGCCCTTTAGCAAAAGGTTGTGAAAAACCTCAAATGAACGAAATGTATTTGTGTGGTCTGATCTATACTGTGTAGCTGCCACAGTTCCCAGTATGTTAATTTAGACAGGTAGAACCTAGAAAGGCAAAGTTTGGGGCATGTGGTCAGCACAGCATAGCTCCTCGCTAAATGAGTTGGAGCAAGGGTTAAAATAAAATCAGTATTTTCTCCTATTAGCTTTTCCACTTTCATTGGGAGCGTGTGTAAGCTCGTATTTGTTAGACCAAGGTGGGGATACAAACCTGACTCAGTGTCCGACTGAAAGAGAGAGATCTAGTCACAGAAGTACTGTGCTAACAGCTCAAGATTGATTAATTTCTGTCAAATCGTATCGGTGATTTCCTGGGCTGGAGGTTCCTGTCAGATCATAAACCCTGCCACAGCCACGCTCTGGCTTACCCCTGAATGTGAATGTGCTTCAGAGAAACCAAAGCTCAAGGCCTTCTACATGAAGGACAGCACGGTGTCTCATGATACTAAGCTACTGTAATGCTGCCAAAGGGCAGAGAAATGTAGAAAGAGTAGGAGCAATCATTTATTCAAACTAAGAATTGGAGCATTCTGTATCTTCTAGAACACATGGAAATAAGGATTGTCAACACAGAATTGTCTAACTTTTAATGTTAGAAGGCAAAGTTAAACAACATTCATGTTCTGCTTGAGCACTCTGGTAATTGAAAGTGTGTGCCAAGGAGTTAGTTACTGGAGTGCCTGCAGTTTTTTGTGTCAGCCTCACTGATCTTTATCTCTGGTGGTTGGGGAGGTTTGGAGTTTTTTGGGGTTTGGTGGGTTTTTTTGTTTTGTTTTGGGGGGTGTGGGGGTGTGGATATAAACAGTTGAATCATCAAACATTTCTAGGAAGAAAGCTTTTCAACTTGCCTAAAACTCTGAACACTTAAGATCTCTCATCACTGATGTAATAAATAAAGTTTTAAAGAGATTGCTAACATAGCCTTACCAGCTATTCCATGTCTGAATTATGGCAGTTGCAAAAGTGAAAAGGGGAGAGCTATCTAGTCGTTGCGTAAGGAATTGTGAGGAAGGAATATCTGTAAATAAGAGGTATTCCAGTGCTTTCAGATGTATTAGCATACATCCAAAAAGCATGTTTTTCCCTCAATAGAACATTTTTGAGTGTGGGATAAATCATTCCTGTGAAATCGGGTTAGCGGTAGGCAAAAGCAAATTAAGCTGTATCAGAGACTGAGGTATGTTCCTTCATACGTGCCAGAACTGTCTGCTGTGTGGCCAATTGCTTGAAAACAGCTGCCTTTCTATACTGCCTGACTTGTTATCTGAAGGACACCGTGTGTATTTTAGAGGTCTTTTCTTCACTTTGTATTCAAACTAAATTCATTTAGCCACTGTACACCATGAATGCAAAGGTAAGACTTTCCCTACCTTTCTTTAAAACATCATTAAAGGTAGAATTGTGGTGAGAGGTAGACATTATATCTGTATAAAATTGCTCTCTGTATAAAACCAACAGATTTTGTATATCAAGAAGTGAGTATTTTTTAGGGATGGGGAAAAAAATTTTGAAAGAGTATCATCTTTCCTGATTTCCTCTTGGCTTCATTCAGACTACCACAATAAAGAGGGAGTGTGTGCATGTAGGTATTATTTTAACCACTAAAAATTCTTTCCTACAAACACACCTTCATTGCCTACAGATAAGCGTAGATACATATTTGAAGATCCTTTCTAGTCTGCTTGCAGAGGTGCTTATAACCGTATTGAAAAATTCAAGCTGGTGAATGCTGTGAGGCATTTGTGGAAGCACTGCAGAATTTGTTCTGTGCTAAAAGCACCAGTAACAAAATAGCACTTAGTCTGTGGGCAAAAGGGCAAGCACCCTGGAAGAATAAATGGAAAAAGAATTACATCTACACCTTTATGATCATTTATATAGCAATAACACTGCCTTGGCTGGCTGGCCAGCCATCCAAGCCCCCCTTAAAAGTGCCCAACTGCTCAACTGTTTCAGTTGTATTTAGCAAGATGTTGCTGTAATGATGTAAAATGCATTCTAGCTGTGATCACCTTGTGTTGTCCCCCTCACCCAGCAAATTTTACTGAGTGGTAAGAAGTTAAAAATATTAAAAACATTATGAATAGTTAGAATATTCATGCTTTTTCAAGAAGCCTGAATAAAATCATTAACATTTGTTCACTGCAGTTCTTTAAAAAAAAATCCCAGTGTATGTCCCTTCTGGAAGCAGTATACTTGGCTCTTTTCAGAGTAAACCAAAGATCACAGAATACTAGGTTGGAAAGGAACTACGGATCATCTGGTCCAACCATTCTTGGCAAAAGCACGGTGTCGGTAAGGCGGCCCAGCNATGACTTCTTTATCTCTGCTGGTGATGCCCTTGTTGATGCAACCCAGCATCCTGTTGGCTTGCTTTGCTGCTGCAGCACACACTGTTCACTCATACGGAGCTGCTTGTCCACCAGGACCCCCAGGTCCCTTTCCACAGAGCTGCTCCCCAGCCGGGTAGATCCTAGCCTGTGCTGCACTCCTGGATTATGTTTTTCCAGGTGCAAGACCTTACACTTTTCCTTGTGGAACTTCATAAGGTTCTTGTTAGCCCACTCTTCCAGCCTATTCAGGTCCTCCTGCAGGGTGGCTCTCCCTTCCACATCCCCACTCAGTTTGGTATCATCAGCAAACTTCATCAGAGTACACTTGATCCCATCATCCAGATCACTTATGAAGATACTGAACAGCATTGGGCCCAGTATCGATCCCTGGGGGACCCCACTTGTGACAGGTTGCCGGCTTGAAAAAGAGCTATTTACCACCACCCTCTGGGTGGGGCCTGTCAGCCAGTTCCCCACCCATCGCACAGATAACTTGTCTAGACCATAATGCATCAGTTTCTCTGGGAGGAGGCTGTGGGGAACCATATCAAAAGCCTTGGAGAAATCCAGGTAGACAGTGTCCACTGCTTGCCCCACATCAACTGAGCAGGTTACTTTGTCATAGCAGGCAATCAGGTTTGTTAAGATATGTGACACATGGATATTTGAGGAGTAAGAAATTAATTTAGTCCTTCTAGGTAGCTGTTAAGCGTTAGTAGCAATCTATAAATTCATTCTGACTTAAGAGTTGGAGAACCTCAACATTGACAAACTATATTGCCCTCCATGTAGCAAAACAGGTTGAAATTTATAGCTTTGTTTCCAGAGGGCTCGATGTGTGTCCTCAGTTCCGATTTACTTCCCAAGCTAGTGGGACCCTTGGTTCATCCAAGCAGAAACAGAAGTCAGTTGAAGAGTCTTTAAGTTACATTCCCATCTCAGCACCTGTGATCTTTTCTGAAACCAGTGCATCCCAGAGTGCCCACAGCAGGTTGGGTTTGGGGATTGGCCTTCCGTGTCAGCATGCTGCTGGCAGAGCTGAAGAAATTGGGGCACATACTGTATTGCTTACATTATGCACAGCCTAGAGCTGTGTTCCTGTAGGACAGCTCTAGTCTCCCATTACATGCTATCAAACATAATGGATATTGCAAAATGTGCATGCTGAATTCTTAGTTCCTATTAATCTGGGGAAAAAAATGTAATCCCCTGCCCACTTGGAAATGACAATAAGGTTTATCTCTGTTATCTGAAGAGCCATCACTGGTGGCTTTGCTGTAAAGCATTAGTGTAGCAAATGAAGTAAACAGCACATTTATGCTAATTAAATTGACTGTAAAGTAAGTCTTTCTTAATATTTCATGTAACCTGTCTTCTGGGACTGACTGCTATTAAGTGTAGTGGTATTCCTACATGTTTTCAGTGGAAATAAATGTGCCATGAAACCTGTTTGTTCTGGAGAAGAACCAGGTGCAAATAAGACTGTCAGCTGGGTATTTCCAACAGCCAAGGGCTCCTCCTCCTTTGGTGTGGGACACCTGGGCCCTAACGAGGCTAGGTGTGCTGGCTGGGACACCCGGCAGCTGAGGGAATCCCCTCGTCCTCACAGGGGTGTAGCTGCCTTCAGCGTTGTTTGAACCTGGGGTCTCAGTGCACCACATTGAGCGCAGGTGAGTCCTCATGTATATTTTCTAGACTTTTCTTCCTAACCTGGGGGGGTGTATGAGGAGAGCTGGGGGAGTGGGGAGGAGCAGTCCCCGGACTCTGAGTGCAGGGTGAATGCTGACTGCCCCACAGCGCCCCAGGGGCTTGCCGGCTCCGTTTGCTGATGGGAGGCAAGGCATCCTCTCCAGGCACTGGGACAACTTGCACCAACCCAGAGCTGAGCGTTTTGTGCTTAATGCCTGTGCCGGCAGATGATCCAGGTCAGTTAGGCTGTGAGTACGCTGAGGAGATCGGGCTGGGGAGCAAGAAGCAGGTCAGCTGCTGTGCAGCCCGTGTCTCCATGTGGGGAGCCTTCAGCTGAAGACCCTGAGCTGTTAGCTTTGTGTGAAGGGAAAGCTCAGGGTGGATGTTTGTCCTCAGCATTTCCCCTGGACCTGCCTTTCAATCTGCTGTTTTACTAGATTGTTTGTCATTAAAATGCAGGAGAAAATCAGACCTACTGCATTATCTTAGCTGTACTGAAAATGTGTGAGGAAAACTACCATTGTGTTTCAGGGAGCTTTAATTGAACATACTTATTACGTGGTCATTTTAAGGACAAGAGAAGGCTATTCTTCCTAGAAGATGAGAACATAACCCATAGTAATATGTTAAGTACAAAGGGAATGAAAGTGTAAAAGTGAGGGGAATGGGGTTTTTTGGTGGGTTTTTTTTGTTGTTTTGCTTTGTTTTTTGGGTTTTTTTTTGGTTTTTTGTTTGTTTGTTTGTTTGGGTTTTTTTTTTGTTTTGTTTGTTTTTTTTTAAAAATCAGTAATTTCACATATGTCAGTTTTGGGGTTTTTTTGACAAATAGTCCTTACCCTGTGTTTCTTTAGGTTGGTGGAAGGGGTGGTTCTTGGAAAAAAAATTACAGCTGTATAATAGTAATGTTTTGTAGGTTATGAGAAAGTTTAATTTTAAAAGTTTTATGATTTGGTTTTTTTTACTTACTTTTGCTTCAATTTCCTAAAGCTGTTATTAAAATGGATGAAGTGCTATATCTGAACCTTTGAATTGCTTCAAAGGGAACAGTGTCATAACTTTGCACTTTCTGCAAGCTTTTCTTCATTTTGCCTGCCCTAGGTTATGGATGAACATACTTTAAGGATGGTGGATTTTAGATGTTTTCATCTTTAATTGGAGGAGGAGGGAGAACTCTTTAAAATGGTCATAAAATTTTTAATGTAATTTTCAGCCCATTTATATGTTGATTTAGGCAACAACAGAAGCATAGATTCAGCTATGTAGGGTGCTAAATGACTGGAGTTTCCACGCTGGGGTGTTGATCCAGAAGCCTGTTATGAATGCTGGAATATTTGGCTTTTACAGCTACCTAGAGAAATTCTCTTTATAGTTTCACATGGCCTTAATTTTGGCGCTCTTGTGATGCAAATAATACGTAATAATATGGATGTTGAAATAATTACTTTGCACTAAATGAGAATATACCCTGGAGCACTTTGTGATAACTCTTGTGCTTAAGTGAATGTATGTGTTGGCTTCATGGGATGGTGCAATTGTTTGTTTGTGAAGAACTTGATCAACAACGTTAGACTGTGACCTGGTTTGTGTTTTCCTTCACCAACCAAATTCAAATCTGGCAAATGTATGTATGGCAAATGTGTAAAACAGTAAGCTTTAACATTCTTTAATCAACTCTTAACCAAAGTTCAGGCAAATCTTTTTTTCATGGGGCTTGGACTAGATGACCTTTAAAGATCCCTTCCAACCCAAACTATTTTATGAGTCTATGAAATATATTTCACAGTCTGAACACTTGAATGTGTTTTGTTTAGGTTTTTTTCTCAATACCCGTGACCACCTGCCGTGATAAGTGTGTGTAAATACCAGCATTTGACGTGTATGAAAATGAAGAAGTAGAAATTTAACATTTACGTTTACAGTCTAAGACTTTTCTCTAGTGCTAAGTGCAGCATTTGTTGCTGTAGTTGACCACCTTACATTCCCAGACCTATAGCTTGCAGTTCTTGGTTTACATGACTACATCTGACATTTTGTCTTATGTATTTCTCATCACTGCACTTCAGTAATCAAAACTGATAACTTCAGAAGAGCAAGCTCTTGCTACTCTGCACTCCGACATTCCTTTTGACCAGTTGTTTCAGTCTTGTTTTTACTGAGATATTTTTGCTGAAATGTGATGGCCTGCTATTTGTGTTGAGACTTATGCAGGATAAATACAAAAGACATGCTCAGCTATGTACTCTGAATAATCTGACAACTGTTTATAGGTTTTTTTGAACACTAGGAATTTTGTAGTCCATAGTGTTGAACAGAAATTTTACGTGGTAAATTGAGTATATCCAGGGCAATGTTTCCTCTTAGAGTCTGCAGTCGGGCAGTACCACCATTGATTTTTTATTTTTTTTTCAAGATGTAGCGTGACTAAAGTTAGAGCCATCCCAGGATCTTCAAAAATTTCACAAAATTTAACTTTGCAACCTTTCTGATGGGGAGTGAGATTCCTTCTTCCAAGAAAATAGAAGGAACCAAGTGTCAGGAACAGCAACATGGGAGAGTTGGGCATGTTGTTGTGCCTACTGCAGAAGAAAGAGTAGTTAATGTTTGTTGTCTGAGAGGTGCTGTATCCCCAAACACTCACCATCCTCTTACGCAGTCTCACCCCTTCTTTTACAACTGTGAACCTGATACCCCTGAGCTCTGGCGTGGGCTAAGCAAGCTCCCCTAAGTAATGCTTCAGTTTGCCTGTGGCATAAGTTTTCTCTGGTTAAAATCAGTAAAGTGTGCTTGAGAAACTTTTGTCAGCATGCATGAACCTGTCGGGAATCACCTTGGCTTCACTGTGCTGTCGTTACCTGGAAAAATCCCGTCTGTGTTGGAGCTTGCAAGGTGTGCTGCAAGAGAACTTGGAGAAGAACCCAAACACCAATGGCAGGCTTCCTTCTACCCCAGTCACAGCAGCAATAAGCTTAGTGAAGGAAAATGGGAAGAAAATGTGCATTTTGTCAGTTAGCAGTTAGATTTAGCAAGCTTTACCAATACTTAGAGGGATGCATATTAAAAATGAAGCCAAAACTCTTCCTCTAAAAAACATTAGTATGTGTAAGCAGCTGAGCATCTGGCTTATAGGACAGATGCTTTGCTTTGGGTAGCAGGTGATCTGCTTTGCTTCTCTGTGATTAGTTGGGTGTCAGGATGGACAGAATATTTGAATGAGAGAAGAATGAGAGGAACTGTTCAGAAGCAGCAAAAACTATAGCAAATTTTCTATACTGAAGAAATGGCTGAGTAAAGTGTGAGAACTCGATAAATGGAAGTGAAAGGAAAACATATTTGGATTCATGTAACATATTTTGATTGGTATAAGCAAATAGATAATTTGAGATGGGGAAGAATAAAAAGAGGAATCTTCATGAAGAAGGAGAAAGAAGAGGAAAAGCAACAAAATATAGCAAGTTGCCAAATTTTTAAAACATACTTATTGGTAATTTTATTTTTATAATGTGCAATAAACTGTAATCATGATTGTAGTCTCTGGAGTTGTGGAGGATTTGAGCACAACAGGTATGGCATCTTTTTTCTTTTAGGTGGTGGGTATCTTTCTCTGCATCCTGTCCTTTAAATTAACCCTGGCACTACTTTAAGAAAAAACTCACCTTGAAAAATAGGAAGGTTAACACAGAATGGAATTTTAGGTTTAATTCTGCTGTACTTATTTGTGTTTTACAGAGTCCTAATGGAATACGTAACTGAACAATTGAGATTATTAATTTTAATTATTTTAGTTGTAACCTGCCACTTTTAATAGACTTCTCTACTAAAAGTACAATGCTAATATCAGGAGACAGTGTGAGGGGTATTATTTACCTATAAATTTTTAACCCTATTGATTTTAATGCTGTATTATTAATCTCGTAGACAGTAAAGGCTGGACATGAAAATTACGGTGCTCCTATAGTACTTCAGAAAATACTTCATTAAAAAGAAAATAAATGTGTGTGGGCAAATTACATATCTTAGTCAAGCACTTTAGGTTATTTTCCACAGAATGGATGCTTACTTTTGTACTTGAGAGCTGTTACAAATATAAAATATATAAGAAGACAATTAACAAGAATCCCAGAAATGTAATGGTTTGTCTATTGTATGTTTAAATTAGGTGCGAAAGCAGTTCTTTAGTAGTAAAAATAGGTTCCCTGAAGGCTCTTTATGTCTTTATGGGTTTAGTTATTATTCAAGCCTTATTGATCTGAACAGAATTATACAAACATATTATCTATTCTCCTTGAGCTATAGTACAAAATTACCCGTATAATTCATAGTACTGCTATGCAGTGTTTTAAAATTAGGGGGAAATGTTTACAAATCTTCTTTGGAACAATTTGCATTCATTGAATTACTAATACAATTTTATATAAATACTTAACATGGTGGTATGCCGTGAGTTGTGTGCTAGCTGCTTACCAGTGTTGCAGAGGGGAATGTGGTTACGTGTGCCAGTTTAGGGTTGTTTTTAGGGTAAGGGATAAGCAGTATGGGGGATCATAAATTACCTATTTCCAACCCTAGTATTTCTGCACATACCTCTACATTTACGTGTACCCCGTACATGCTTCAAGTATCTGATACAGACATTTATAGATGTATTCTGTTTTGGAGTCCTGGGGCAAAGTTCCACAAGGAAAACTATGCACCCACTGATAATACTGTCACCCCCTTATTGGGTATAACTGAGTCTGAACATGCTGACAGCGGTATGAAATCAGTGGGTTTCAATCCTTTCTAGTTTCAGAAATGTTTGTGTCTGTGTGTTTTAGGATGAAACCACAATAGAACCTCATTACTTTGTTAGTGTTTGCGGTCATAGGAATCTGTCATATGAACACAAATGAAATTCAGACTTCTGCTGCATGTAATCAGTGGTGAATTTTGCAAGGACGTGGATGGTAGGCCAGTTAAGCTCAGTTTGCCTTCCATGTCACTGCAATTTTGGAAAATTCTTCTTACTACTTTCTAGGGTATGTACTGTTAAATAGATGTTTGTGTTCATCCCAGAGGTGGCTGCATTTGAGTGAAATGTAGCATGATGCTGACATAGTCCTTAATATCTCTTAGACTATGCGGCAAAGTATTTCTAACTTGTTTAAGATGATGTGAAAGATGCCTAAGGTTAAAGCATTCTATTGTCCCAAGTAGTATTTATTTATTGTGTCCTCCAGCACCTTAGTTTTACTGTTTTAAATTCTGAAACTTAGTTACAGGTCAGAAGTAAAACTCAAAAAACAAATGGATGTAGGCTTGCATTTTTGTATTCCTTTTAAAAATGTGTTATCTGTTCCTTTAAATATGCATTACTGCATGCACTGCATGCTATGAATTTACAGTGTTTGTGGCTGTATGTTGCCAAAATAGCTAGTAAAGAATATGCTGTTAATATATGGGGTAAAATAAGCAAAAATTAAGGACATATCTGACTTCTTCAGTACAACTGAATTTTGTCTATCCATATGGATGGAGAGACACTTGCAAACATAACATATCAGTGGCATTGTTTTTAAAATTCTTTACAGTATCTCCTCTAGATCTTTCCAAGTACAGTCTTACTTGTGTGTGAAGTATTGGTAAACAATGTTGAAATGAATATTAGTACTGTAAGTGTTGAGTTTATGTATAAGCCCAATAGAAATCTTGGGAAAAAAATAGCTTATAACTGTATTGTAAAAAGCTTATAAAAGGATGTTTGTGCAGAAGAGCAGTTTTTAAAATGTCAGTATATTTTTAAGGATTTTCTAGTGGCATAGGTGCTGCATATTTCAATCCATGGAGCAAAAGATGTGGTCTCTTCTGTCCAGCTTGCTTGTCTTGTAGCGCTTGGAAAATCAGTCCGATGATGGCATTTCATGCACCAGCATGTCACTTTGCTTTTAGGATTTTTATTTTTTTTTTTTTTCCCTTTTTGACAACATCAAAACTTTGGATGAGGTTTTCTTATTTTTGGCAAGCTATAGTTTTTGAGGACTCCCCTCACTCTGCCAAATGCGGAAAGAGAGATATAAACATTTCCCTGCATGCACATTTGGTGTGTTCCACTGCAGAGCTGGCATCCCCAGGAATGGTTTCAAGATTTATACTAACTTAAAAGCAGATTCTGTAGAGCTGAAGATATTTCCACACAGACAAATGGAATGCATATGTTTAAAATATTTTTTAGGTCAGGTGGAAATTTTGATATTGTTTTCAATGGCAGTATGTTTCCTGGTTTTATTTTTTTTTTTTCCTGTTTCCAGGTTTTTTCCCCCTGTCTTATGTGAATATGAAATTCACATTATTATTGGAAATTAATTCCAGGTTGACCATATTCCAAATTTATGAAATGAAATTATTTGGAGTGAAATGATTGAAAGCACCTTGAAGGTGAACCTAGAGTTATGTACAAACTACCTCTGAATGTTTGTTAAACCTTAATTATAATAATATTACTGGGGATATAGTTCTATCACAGAATCCTTTCACAACCACATTTTTCAACTGAGGAAGCTTATATTGTTTTATACTGAAATACATGTTGTCATCTCCTTTCTGTGATATAAACTGTTCACTTTTAACTATTTGATAATAAGCCCTATTAATAGAATTGACACGCTTCCCTAAAGGAGGTGTATCATATCTTTCTTGCAGTATCTGGTGGAATAAAGATATTTTTTTCCTTCGGTTTTATCAATTTGACCCTGAACCTGGAGACAGTCTGAATAGATGGGGTTAGAAGAATGTTTAGGCCAAGTTCTCAGAATCTGAAAGTGACAGGTATGAAAGGGAAGGCCAGTGGCCTTTTTGGCAGATGAAATGCATGATGTTAGTGTACACACTGAGCATCCTTTCAACATTCTGTGCATAGTTATATCAGAGGAAAGCATTCAGCTAGATGCTTGCTGCTACCAAAGACTTGTATTCTTGCTCATATCTCTGCAGATTGGAACACCATTATGAGTTCATAGAATGGTTTTCTGAATTGAAATAACTCTGCAGCACTAAAATTAATACCTGTTTTTTTATGTTCATGAACTTAAAGTAGGTACAGTTATCAGCCTTCCAAAAGAAAATTTACCAAACTGATGAAAAATTTCATGTTGGTCCTTATTTGAATCAAACATTAAAAACTAAAAGTGTGACCCATTTTTCCTCGCACATTTGACACTGGATAAGGACAGAAGGCCATGAAATAAGAAAGGTACCATTTTCAAGGCAACATGTTCTCTAAAAGGCTCCAACTTGTGAGTATATTCTAGGATTCACTCCAGTGTACTTAGTGCCTCTCTTGCAAGATGAAGCTTTGCATTTCGGCATGTCTTTTTTCCAAAGTAATGCAGAAAGCATAACTTTTTTTTTTTTTTTTCTCATCTTGGAATCTTCTCGTGTGCTATTTAGACGTCACAATGTTATATCCATGGAAGCATATCCAAAAGCTGTGGGTGTAAGATTTCTGGAAATTAGATGAGGGGTGTCGATAATAGGCTTTGGATGATTTAAGAGAGAATGTCAGAATAGAACGTTGCAACAGGATAATGTCCTCCCACTGCTGGATGAATGTCTTAGCATTCCCTTGCTATTCATAGGAAATAAACTTTGAGGTGAAGTGGAGACATTTATTTCCAAAATGGGAGTCATTTATCCTGCTAAAGCATTGTATTCCAGGGACTCTATTTCCATTATATCCAACAGTTGATGATGGATGATGCTGTCATTTGACAGATACTGATATTGTAGAATGACAGTTGATCTTCATGTGACTTTTTTGCAAAATATGTATACGTAGTTAGAGTAAGAGAAATGTTATTTCTTAATTTTCTTGGATGATGGATTTGTGTTTTGCTTTTAGCCATCCAAAATTACTTTATCATAATACAGTAAATTTAAATTTTTATTTACTTGTTAATAATTATTTT
The DNA here is from genome assembly GCA_013397275.1 of Burhinus bistriatus. NCBI lineage: Eukaryota > Metazoa > Chordata > Aves > Charadriiformes > Burhinidae > Burhinus > Burhinus bistriatus. The sequence continues at coordinate 42,014 of VYXH01002020.1, read as the reverse complement.
AATTTTTTTTAAGTTTAATTTAATTTGTCACACTGATTAAAGTGTAGTTATAAGCATTGAAATTTTTTCATTTAATGGCTAACTGAAATATTTAATATAACTGTAGCACGTAATAGAGATGTGCTGTTACTTAGTGCAGTAGTGGTTTTCTGTAGTTCAGAAATAGCTTGAGCACTCGCTGGCAGCTGAAAAATTATAGTGAAGACAGGGTTGTGCTTCAGCCTGTGTGAATTCTGAATCTGATTTCAGAGCTGGACAGACAATATTCAGCTATATAATATTAAATGATCTCCTAGTCAAGGTGTGGTCTAAGTGCTTTTGTCACTGATATCTGAGATACCAGACGGTAACTGAGTGTAACTTCTGTCCCAAAGAAAATTATAGATTGAGTCCTGTTGGAACAACACGTCTGCGCACTTGAAGGAGAAAAGGTAATTGGGAACAGCTAGCATGGGTTTATCCAGAGTAAATCATGCCTCACCAACATGATTAACTTCTATGGTAAAATAACTTGGTTTGTGGACAAGGGGAGGGCAGTGGATGTTATTTACCTTGACTTCAGCGAGGTGTTCAGCAGTCTTTCTCACAACACGCTTGTATCCAAGTTAGCGTGCTGCAGTCTGGATGGATGGACAAATAAGTGGGTATGTCTAGGCTCACAGTGCAGTGACCAATTCATCCTATTCTGTCTGGGTAAAGTACCAAGTGGAATAATGCCAGTGTCTTTCCTGGGACCTGTCCTCTTTAACATCCATAGTGGTAACCTGGTGGAGGTCAATGAGTGCACTGGCACGGAGCTTGCAGATGAAACCAAATTGGAGGAACCAGTCATTATGCTCAAAGCCACGGCAGTTATTCAGAGGGATCTAGACAGGCTTTAGTTTCATACCATAGATAACTTTCAAAAAGGCACATCTAATTCTACATTTTACAAAAAAGAGGGATGTTTTATGTAGAAGGTGGCCTACAAAAGTTGTACAGCTAGTTTAATTGTTTCTTTAAAGAATATATTGGCAGATGTAAGGCCAGGCATGCAAATACCACTCTGCTGTACCACTCATTCAAGAAAACTAAGAAATCCTGTAGGATGCCTTTTCAGAAATATACTCTGGTTAAATATTGTATATGTGAAAATTCTTTGCATTTTAAAAGACTTAAAATATTGCATAAGGTTGATAGTATACAAATTGCTTTAGAAAGGCTGCTTTTCAACATTCAGTGTAATATACTGAAGGCAAGACAACTTCAAAAAATAATTATTCACTGAAAGCATATGGTACTGCTTACCTTATAGTGTTCTCCTAATTAACATAACTGTAAAAAGACGACTGTTGAAATTTAGATAGTAACTCTGATTGTTAAAATCCTAATTACAGCAGTGTTAACTGCGGCGTGGGTAATACTGTTTTATTATTAGTTCCACATCTGAGAATCAGTTTATTCACTTTCAAGGCATTTACACACCAATTTCCATGCACTTTTTTCGAAGTGAATATGTATAATGACTAATGAGCCAGCTAAAGCATTTATGCATGATGACTGTGGCTATTAGGAGAAAATGGAATATCCATTTCCAGTTTAAGGCTGTGGAATATTATGAGTTTAGGAAAATAAACTAGGTTACCTGTTTAAATGTGTAGATGTTGCAAATTAATTTACACAGTGCTGCGTTAGAGAAACAGCATTGTTTTGAAGGGAGAAACAGTGAACACAAATACAGTTACAGATGAAGAAAGTTGCAGGTAGCCTGCTTATGACACTAACCAGCTAAGCATGGTTTGCAGTTTCAAGTGTACAGGCTTTTGGCCAGTTTAATTCCAAGGCTGGTACATGATTGCAGATATTTTAAATTAATTCTAGAGATACAGGGAAAGAAGGAATAACAGTTTGTAACAACCACTGGCTTGATATATTTTGAGATAGTAAAAACCATTCCTTGTAGGGATGGTTGGGTGAGGGAGTTATTTGAGAAGGACTGGAGCTATTTCTGGAGTCAAGCCTACTTCTTTTATGAGGAAACAAGACAAATGCAGGCAAGGGGAGAAGCAAGCAACAATAAAAGAGAAAAAAAAATTACTATTTTTTTTTTTTCATTCAGACTTTTACTGTAGTACTAGTGCTGGAGAAACAGGGGCTCAGGTCACAGTCTTATCAGACATTTTGTGACCTGACAAACTTGAATTAACAACGAACTATTTTGGTCAATGCTTTTGACTACCTCATTGGTCACAGGCTCAGAGCAGTGTTGTGAAAGATGGTCTTGTCTGGATAAAACTGACACTTGCTAAACAAAAGGAAAAAAAATACAGGACAAAAGGAAAAAGGTAAGGTAGAGAAAGAAAAAAGAGAAAGAAGGGAAGGTAAACCAAACTCGTATTTTAGGACTGTCTGACTTCAAATTGAATTGAATATGTAATCTAGTCACACAAGCTGTTTTGATCAGGACAATAAAAGTTCAAGGGTGTTATGAAGAATCCAAGGATACTGTGGGAGTGGCAGCTATGGTGATAAGGCTTTCCAAAGGATTCCAAAAGGAATTAATGTGTAATTTGCTATATGCTGTCTTTGCAGATTGTGATCCAATGTTGGACCTAAATCACAGATGCCAATTTCAGATTCCATGCTCTTCTGTTTAATATTGTTTCTATGGTTTTGTCTATGTAGTACATTCCTTGCTTCCAGTTGATATAATATTTTATGTGAATTTTAATAATTTTGAATATTTTTCTGTGGTAATTACTGCTATAAAGATTCCATAGGAAAAGGTACCAGAGGGAAACTGATGACTGAATTGGTTCAAACGAAAACATCAGATTTATTTTATTTTTTTTATATAAAATTAAAATCTTGCGGAGGTACAGTGGAGGGCAGCTGACAGAAAAGATTAATTCCACTTTGGAGTTTTTGGTGATAAATTCCTGTATTACTGAAGAATTGTCATCACTTGGGGTAGCACCTGGATATTCAATGGATATTTTTGGTAATATAATTAACAATCAAAGAGGATGTGTCTTTTGTTAATATCTACAGTTCCCCCTCCCCAACACAGTCTTCCTTTCTATTCGTCTTCTCAGTCTCAGTGATTGTCGTTTCGTAAGATCCTTTATTCTGGGCTCCAGTGCCACTGAAGAGCAGACAGTATTTAATGACCTTCTGCATCAGCAGTTTCATCTCTTGAGAAATTAAAATTGATTTGTTTTGTCTTTGATATTGAAATCCTAAAGCAGACCTTTTTTTTCTTACTCGAGTAATAGTAGCACCTGCAGGAAAGACTGGGGAAGAGGACAAAAGTTCACAGGTACATTGCAGAGTTAAGACTACTTTACAATAAACTGTTAACTAACATGGTCAAAAAAAAAAAATATATATATCCTGTCACTAGACAGTTTAAAATATGTCCCTGAAAAGAACAAACACTTTTTGTCATCCCTGTAATATTACAGGGGTTCTGTCTGTGTAAAGAAAAAAAACCCTAGTTTTCATATGACTTTGTTTCCTTGTGTATTTCATAAGGCCTAATTCCTGTTTATTCTTATCTGTCTTATCTTGGAAAACTGTCAGGTTAACCTATAGGTATAAGAAACATTATGCTCACCCTTAAAAGGATAAATTAGTGTTTGACCTCAAACACCTTACAATTTTCTGTGATAGACCGCAACTTTCAGTTTATTATTTTAACAGATCAATAGGTACATGAATTCTAAGAGGAAGCCCAAACTCTCTGCCTCAAGTTAAATTTGCCAGTTTTTTTAATTAGTTTTATTGTCCTATAAGGTTGAAATTTCTTTAGGAGAATCAAAGACAGGAAAGTAATTCACTGGAGAAAAAGCAAATGATGCAGAAAATGCCAATATCAATTTCCTAAACAAGTCATAACTTGAATGCCAAGAATCTTGTTTCCAGCACTAACTCTAGTAACGTGAGTAATCTAAGGCAAACTCGTGCTTTAACTTAAAAAGATGACTGAGATAAATTAAACCTTGCTGAGCTGTGTGAGATAATGTCTTGAAGAACAAACAGACCTTTATCCTAGAGGAAGTAATGTTGGTTGTAGCGTGATGTATATTTTAAAGGCATTATCAACAAGGTGGATGTCCAAGTGCTGAAAATTTGTTTAGGGACATTTCCAGTTGTATTTCTCTACTGCATAGTAAATTTGAAGTTGGATGGAATCTCAAAACAGGCCTTTAAAATGAAGAAACTAGTTAACACAAAATAAAAATTCCTTTGTGTCTTCTACTTCAACTACTTTATACATTTTTCATTTTAAAAGCACAGTTCATCGCATTTTGTGGATCTAGCTGGGAATTGGGTTGCTATAATAATTTGTGACTCAGTGGTAGAAGAATGAGTGTAAAAGTACTGAAGATAGTGTTGATTTCTTCAAAGACAGATGGAGAGTATATATGAAGACAAATGTAAGGTTTCAGGTTAGCCTAAACCAATTTTTTTTGTCTGCTTATCTTCCATGAACTTCACTTCTCTGTACCTTGAGAAACATGGGAAATTAAACTTTTGTGGCTGTGTAGGCTAATCTTATGGAAAAGTGTATCTGCAGTCCTTAACCTAGATTGACTTCTCGGAATGAGGAAGTGTGGTCTTCTGAGGCTCATTGACAAGATTAGAATGTGGGCACAGTTACCTGAATATTTTGGTGGTGTTCCTAAAAGGGGTGAAGTAGCTTTGAGGAAGATTAAGATACCATTGGAAATGGATTGCTGGTGTAATTCGTGAAAAGGAGTAATTCCTCAATAGCAAAAGCAGTGGGGGAAACTTGATTTTTCTTACTGTGTGTTGACATTTTTGAGCTTTAGGGTGTTATCAGACATAGATAATACTTCCAATAACACAGCTCACTCCCTGTGCCTGCCTTTCCTCCACCCTGAATTGCTGCACAGTTCAGTCCTACCTACATTTTCATATGCTTTAGCTGAAATCCAGGAAATGAGAAACATTGTAGATCAGACATTTGTTTTCTTCTTTTAGTTTCTTGATCACCACTTTCTACAAAGTGGAGTTTTATTTCTTGTGCTTGAACAATCTCTAAGGAAAGAACAGTTATCTCTGAAAGTCAAATGGTTCTGATCCAGTAATCCATAATGGTATTAGAAGTGTGCTAAAGACAGAGATATCTACCGGGTAAGACATAAATTCTAAGCGTTTTTGGTTGCTGGAGTGCATTTTTCACAAAGTGCAGTATCCTGGTCTGCTGCTTCAGTTTGGGCTGCATTTCAGCAGGAGCAACCTTCTTGCTCCCTTCCAGTCCTTAGCCTAGAGCTCACTATTCCAACTGTAGGTGAATTACAGACTTTATTTCCCAACACGCATGCACATCATGAAACACAAATATTTCATATTAGCAAAGTTTGTTGAGATCATAGGGTGAGATGTGTTGAAGAAAGATAAATAACATTCTTTATACTTCATGTTATAAGAGTGCACAACAGTCACTCTAGTCAGAATATCTAGATCAGCCTTTCCTGGATTAGCTATCCAGAGTACCATATTTATTTCTCATTCAAAACACCCACTGCAGAATTTAGCAGACTTTGTGTTTACATTTGTAGTATTTCAGACTAAAGGGATTCTTCTGTGTTCCAGAAGTTTAGACTTGCTATCAAAGACTTGCTGTTTAGGTAATATTTTTCTAGCTGTGCTTTCCTCATCAGTTTTTATTGTTTTCAATTCCTTCTTCGTTCTTTTTCTCTCTTTAGCAGAGGGCCGTCATATTTTGTCACACAAACAGATGTCTAAAGTCTTCTGTTTTTAGAAGAATGCATTTGTATTTGTGTGCAGAGGATCTTTATCCTCCAATAAAGAAGGTGAAGTCCTTTTTGGGTTATGTTAATAATCCCTTATGAGGGAGAGAAGCAATTCTTTGCTAAGAGAACCTTTTACTGATTTATTTTCTAGTGTCATGTACTGTTCCTTCTGATGTTATTTTCTTCCAAGTTTTAGAACATGCATACATACACAGAGATATCATGGACTATCTCAAGTTGGAAGGGACACATAAGGATCAAGTCCAACTCCCTGCTCCTTGAAGGACTACCTAAAACTAAACCGTATCACTAAGAGCACTGTCCAGATGTGCCTTGAACTCTGACAGGTTTGGTGCCGTGACCACTTTCCTGGGGAGCCTGTTCCAGTGACCGATCACCCTCTCAGTGAAGAACCTTTTCCTAATGTCCAAGCTGAACTTCTGCAGACACAGCTTCATTCCATTTCCCTGTGTCCTATCACTGAGCACCAGAGAGAGGAGATCAACACCTCCCCCAGTGCTGCCCCCCTTGAGGAAGTTGTAGACTGCGATGAGGTCACCTCCCAGCCTTCTCTTCTAGCTGAACAGACCGAGTGACCTCAGCCGCTCCTTGCTAAGTTTTGCCCTTGAGACCTTTCACCATCTTGGTCACCCTCTTCTGGACACACTCTAATAGTTTGATGTCCTTCTTATATTGAGGCACCCAAAACTACACACAGTGCTTGAGGTGGGGCTGCACCAGCGCAGTGTAGAGTGGGACAATTGCCTCCCTTGACTGGCTAGCTATGCTGTGCTTGATATACCCCAGGACACAGGCGGCCCTTTTTGCTGCCAGGGAACGCTGTTGACTCATACTCAATAGATCTCTTTCCGCAAGGCTGCTCTCCAGCCTCTTCCCCCCCCAGTTTGTATATCTAACCAGGATTACCCCATTCCAGGTGGAGAATCCTGCCCTTGCTCTTGTTAAATTTCATATGGTCGGTGATTGCCCAGGTGTCTAGTCTATCCAGATCTCTCTGTGTTTCATCATTAATTTTCAAATTAATATTCTCCCCTTCTTTCATCTACCACAATTCTAATAGCACTAATGCAGTGCAATTACAGATTACAGTTGCTGTATGTTGAGAAATATTCAGTATAGTATCTGAAGTACCCAGCAGCCTTATAGCCCTTTTAGGCGTTGATCATAACCTTGTGAGGCACGGGATGCATGCTAGTCATGGTTTATAGTTGGAGACCTGAGACAGAGGGCTCACAGCTAACTACCACCCAGTGGACCTTCCTGTTTTTCTCTGAAGAGTGTAGTCTCACATGCTGCTCATTTTCATTTCAAATATTTCACTTACTTTTGAAGCATCTCATAATGTGTAACTTATTGGAGGTAAACCTAAGTTCATTATTGCCCTTTTTTCTCCTACAAGTTTGTGAACACTTCTGCTGTCTCATTCAAGCTCAGTGTACAAATATGATAGCAAAATCTGGACCCTGTATCAGTTGCACCCGATGTGTGTCTCTGTCCTTTTCTCAGTCAAATATGGATATTGCTACAATTTTCTGTCTACAGAAATATGATGTACATGTAAATTTCTTGGAATCTAGTTCAACTGTGCATGTTTCAAGGCAATATTTAACATACTTAGTATAGTAATGCAGCCCATCTGATGCAATGATCCAAAAGCAAAAATAATGTCCAATAAAGTGGCCTAGAAAATGCTTCTCCAGGCTTTTCTCCCGTTCTTGTATAATTTTTTTCTGCTGCAAAACAATAGTTGTGATATGCTTGCTATAAAATTCCCTTCAGTGAATCCTATCTTCTTTAATACTCATACCCCTCAGAAGGGCCCGTAACTGAATCCCACAAACACTAGCTAGATGCATAAAGCTTATATAATGTACTAGAAGGAAACAGGCCCAGTATGTTTACATTCACAGGTAAATATATTTTACAAATTATTTTGAATTTCTTGTGCCATTGCCAAAACTGTTATGAGTGAAAAAATAGATCTAAGAAATCTAAAACCAAAAGTGACTTTTCTGTTACCAGCTTATAAATGTTTACCTTCAGGATTCCAGATGTTTGCATTAAAGAAAAGTGAAACTGCTTTTACTTCTGTTTGCACTGCATTGGACTGTGGCTTAAAGTTTAATCATATTTCAGTTTTAAAATATGTTGTGTTCATATTTTATTTTTGAAGAGGCTTTATATTGGATCTTTACTTTAAAGAGAAAGACGTTTATAAATAGTCATTCATCCAAGCAAAATGCCCTTAGATATCTAAATAGAAAGATTTTTTTTTATTTTTTTTTATCCTCTGATTATTGCAAATTAAGTTTTATTATGAAACAGTGTTCAATCACTGAGCATAAGGGCAACCCGCCTTGTGGAAGTAGATTAGATGTGGTTTATGAAAGGAAAATATAAATAAGCTTTTGGAAAATAATCCTGGTTATATACATGCAGCAACAAATGAAGTTCAGGACTGTAAGTATTCATCCCACAGGAATAAATCAGGACAAAAGGCAGCTAAGTGGAAGAATTTGTAAGGTGTGCTAGTGAAAAAGAATTTTCATTGATTTATAGCTGAAATCCAGGTATTGTTTACAGAAACATCAGCTACTGACTTGCAGCTAATTAGCAGCTAGCAGACCAGACAATAGTTGGAATAGGATGGAATTTGAGAAACAAAATTTAAGTTTCTAGCACTCATTATAAACAAGGTGGTGTGTTTCAGTTTCTAGAAATACTCCAGCTTAATTGTCAGCCTGATGTGTGTTCTGTGCATTGTCTTAAGTCTTTTTTATTTACGTATATAGAAGCATATATGTATAAGTAAACATATATTTGTTTAAAGAGATACTCTAATTGGGAAAGTGTTGATTTTTTGGGGAAGAATTTTGGGATTATTTCCTGTCCTGTCCCCTGCTGCCCCCCTCCCCCTTTCCCCCAGTGATTACAGCTTCCATTGAAAATTAGACTCTTTAATCAGGTAATTTAAAAACCTATGGATTCAGAGCAATAGATAGAAGTTTTTCTCATTCTAAAAGTCAGGGAGATTTGATGGCAAGTAATATGTGGAGAGCATGGGAGGCTGCTCTTGAAGGGTAAAGAGACCCAGGACAGCTGGTTGATCTTCAAGGATGCCCCCCTCAAAGCCGTCCATTGTGCAGGAGGTCAAGGAAAGTGTAGATCTGATTTTGCTGATATTAATATAAGCTGCTGAGCTTGAATTACTCCTGCAACAAACTGCCCTATGCTAATTTTGAATTTCCCGGACTGAGGAAACTAGCCATAATTTTGATCCCACTGGTGTGGGATCAAACAGGAGAGGTACTAGGTCAACTACTACTAAGTCAAACAGGAGAAATGGGTAGATCGGGTCAGAGACCCTCAGTGTTTCTAAAGATGCCTACTGCAATATAAACCTGTCCTTCACAAGTGAAAACCTAGTGAAGTTACTATTCGAGGCCTGGCGTGACTTCCAAACAGAGTAAGAAACCTCTGTGGATGTTTCTTGGATGCAGACTGCATTCGAATACATAGCAGAATGAATTTAATTGGAGGTATACATAACAAGGTTCCACTCTACTGCAACTAACATGCAACTCACCTTGTCTATGTAAATTCCATGAAATGCAGTGCAAAATGGACCAAGTATGCAGCCTTTAAGAGGTAATGAACTGAGTGTGAATCAAAGTCTGGTAATATCTATAACAGCACTCCAGTTACATAAAATCTGCTATTAAAGTGAATGCACCAGAAAAACAAATGGGCAGAAAACGTAAATAAATGTAAACTCTTCCTGATCTGTTCAGTGAAGCTCTTCTGTTAAAATATCCATGGGAACAGCCAAAAAAAATAATAACAAATAATAATAATTCTACTCTATTGAAATGAGAGTCTTTACTTGCATGTTGATGGGAAACCTGAAAGAAACCCAGAAACCAAAGGCAACTCCAGGAAAACCAAGAAACAGTTTAAAGTCTCATGCTCAGTTTAGGTAGTCATACCTTTAGTATGTGTTTTCTTGTGCAATGCTTCGTTTGCATAACCAATTAAATTTTTTTTGCATGCATTTGCTCCAAGATATTGCTCATTTCGGTTAATGACAGCTAAATTATGACCTTTGAAAAGTTCGTATCCGACTATGTGATGTAAATAATCATAATCTGTATATATATAATTTTGCAGGAAAGCAATGGAATAAATAGTAACAACTACTGATACATAGATATATGCACATGCACTCACTCAGAAGATACTAGTTGTCTTTTTCCCCCTCTTTTGTGAGCAGTGGTAGAGTTTAGCTGTGGTTATCGAGAGGGCCTTATGCCATAAAATCAGTATGTGTGTCTCATGAACCTCATATTTCCTCATGTGGGTAATCTTTTTTCTTTTTTTCTTTTTCTTTCCCTTTCCTTTTTTCTTTTTTTTTTTTTTTAAAGAACAGATTGCTCCAAACCCGTTCAATAATTATATAAGCTTGGGAAAGGTATAGGCTCTGATGTATCTGAAGCTAAATAATGTGACATTTGCAATCAAGCTCAAAAACTCTGGAGAAACATGGTAGTTGAACTCTCTACCAAGGAATGAAATTTGTGGCTACTGAATACTTTCAATATTCAGTATGTAATCATAGTCAAAGCAAAATGGTTCCTCAGTCTTATGGAAGGACTAGGGGAATCAATTTCAAATCTATAATAAAATTTTATTAATATTCTTGATGATATCACATTTCTTGACATCTGCCAGTGGGTTCCTGAAGCCTTAGTGGAGATCCCAGCTTGCTGCATAGTATGGAAGGAGCTAATGCTCATTCAAAAATTTCTACTGTAGTATGAAAAATGGGAAATTTTTATGGGCACAATCACAAAAATGAAACAGAAGGCAAGCACAGACCCCCAAGAGTGTAATGAAAAAAGAAATTTCCTAATAATCTTTATTCTTTCCTATAAGCTTTGAAAACAAAAGCTCTTGGGGAGAAAAACAGACTCATCTTGTGGTGCATGTTACTCAAATATAACCTTATTGACATAGTTCCTCTTCCCTTCCACACCCCTGAAGCTAAAAATATACTGACATTAAGTAATTTGGGTGGTGTGTATGTAATTTACAAACACATTAAAACTGAGACTAGAAGGAAGCTACTGATTGTCCAGCACAAAGTTCATGTGGAAACTGATGTGATCTATGTGCCTGCTGGCCCACTCACTGAGAGCAGAAAATTTGTTGGAATAGATACCAAATAAATGACTATAATGATACCGTGGATATTCTTCTCACTGGTAACGTACAAAGCTCCAGGAATCTGTCCTTCCTGAAAGTCACGCTATGTGTGCACTGACATCTACAGAAGTTAAATGAGAAGAATAAGGGGAAACAACTTTCTCATGAAAAGAACTGATGGAAAAATAGTGTTTTACCCTGCAGGAAATTTTGTTGTTTCTTTTTGTCCCACAGAACAACAGAGTTAAAGTGGTGGTATTTTTTTTTTTTTTTTTAGTTTTTTTTGCCCCAAGTTTTTCCAAAGTGAAACAGTCTGTGGGGTTTAATTAAGTC
>VYXH01002020.1:0-30643 GCA_013397275.1 Burhinus bistriatus | reverse complement strand
TTTTGTCCCACAGAAAAACAGAGTTTAAGGGGTGGTTTTTTTTTTTTTTTTTTTTAGTTGTGTTTGCCCCAAGTTATTCCAAAGTGAAACAGTCTGTGTGGATTAATTAAGTCAATGTTCATCTCTGTATCAAGTTAGCGCTTGCATCATTGTGCCTCCTGCCTTTCAGTTCTGTGGACCACACTCTGGAAATGTTAGTGGTGCAGCCACAGAGACGGGCCAATGTCTCTCTTTGGAGATGTAGTTCTGCAATGGAGGTCATGGAGCCAAATCAAGTAGGATTGTGAAATTTTTCTTAGTTTTTACTGTATCCAGATCGATTTGTTAGGCTCAGTTGAAATGGAAGTTAAAGTAAAATGACTTAGTTCTTCACTGACGTGCACTTCATGTTTGCATTTGGGCAACTCTCTCCCCCCGTCAGAATTCTGTATTAAATAGCAGTCATGTTTTACATTTACTTTGTACAGATGTAAGTGATTATGGCAGAAATTAAGTCTCTTGTCATACCTACCACTGCATAGCAAATAAGACTAATTACTTCATATCATGCTGATTTTCTCACATCTGTGTGTTTGGTGATGTCAGCAAGCATGGTATTTGAGTGTATCTAAAGGAATGAGCTCCTTTTCTTGTTTGTTTTTTTGTTTTATTTTCCCCCTCCCTTATTCCACAATGCGTCTTCACTTTCCTCTTAATGTTAGCAATAAAAAATGAAGTTGTGATCTTTGCCTAAGAAATCTGTTTCTTTTGATTCCTCAGACGTAGTTACCTTCGGGCCAGAAGCTGTATATGATATATGATCATAGGAACTATTGTGTCATGCTGTTCTTTTCTTGGTCTTACAGTGGGTAGGTCACAAGCTGGATCTGCAATGGTAGTTGTTTGCTGTTTGCTTCATTTCAAGGCGTTATTTGATAATGCTTTTTTCCCCTGTGTTTAAACCAGTGGTGCAGCTAATGTTTACAGTGCTTGCAGCACTACTTCTACATATACAGCAAAAAAATTTAGAAGTGATGGAATGCAGGCAGTGTCATAAAGGATTGTCCTGGTTAGAACAGACTTAAATAATTAGGAACAAAAGAAAATTAAAGTAGTAACATTTTTTCCAAGGAGGTTGTGGTTGTGTGTCCAGTGTGTGTAATGTTATGAAATGTTACAGATTATAAGAGGGCTTTTTTGTCATGTTTCTTAAGCTTAAACATGATTTACAATAAATGTTAAAAAATATTGTATTGATGTGTATGTAGTAAAAATCATGCCATTACCAAAGATCTCTCCAAGTTATGATAAAGTCTACGAGTGTGCCCATTCACAGTGAGGAACATTGTTTTTTTCCTATTTTTATTATACTTTGATGCAAAACATGTTGTTTTGTTAGACTTACAGCTTCCTTGACTTACAAAACAAATATTTTAAAGACATTTCTCAGAACTGCGTTAATAAGCATCTAAATTACATATCTTGCCATGTAGAACAAATTGGATTTATTTTCATTAATATCAAGGAAGCAGACAACAAGCTGAATCTCAAGTGATTTAAATGAACATAATTATTTGCCATTTCTTTTGCTACTATAAACCAGTCTTTATTCAATTAAACAACTCATAATCATGTGCCCACTATTGCAGTGGAGTTCAAAACAGCTGGTGTCAAAATTAAGTAGTTTTCATATACATTGTATGCAGTAGTTTCAAACTATCTATTACCTTAACCATGGCAAGTGTTCTAGTGCATTTTTTAAGCCTAAGCAAACACACTGCTAGTGGTTCTGCAAAGTTTTTCTCCTATGCAAATTTTTGAAACATGAATGTTTCTGTGTATGTTTCGTTGAATTCAATTCCAGTTCTAGATTAGGCTGCTAGAAATAATCTTAAATATTTGTCCCTGTTAGGAATGTGGAGAAAAATGCAAAATAAATCACAATCAAGTTTTGATTTCTTTTTTTTTTGTTGTTGTTTTGAGGAGCTTGATGGGGACTAAAAATCTCATCATCGCTGAAATCCTTAATTACTAACTGTGCTACTGTTTCATTCAGAGCTTTATATTACTGCTGTGGTGTCTTTACTGGTCTAATCAGTGTTGAAATGGTGAGGTATTTTATAAAATACAGAACAGAAACACTAACATTTAATGCTGAGAGGTGTTTTTTCCCCTCCTTCCAATTATATGTTTCTAAATGGAGCAAGTTCTCTTTTATGGGAGACCAGAGAAAAACCTCTCATTTCTGCTTCTTCAACCAATATGAATGAATTTGTTAATTTTTGTTTGAGAATGTTTACCCAGAACTTCTCATTTTTGCCTTATACTTTAATGTTTCTCGCTGGTAGTTAATTGTTTATTACTTTCAGTATCACTCTGGAGATCCTAGATGGATTAGAGCTTCAGTGCAAAACATTAACATAATAAGTTAAGTCTTGTAATGATACAGAAGAACGTGTCCCAAAATGATGAAAATAGTTCTCCCTTAATGTTGTTATATGCAGAGACAATTTGTGTTATAGCTTTTTAAAAACATATTCTGCTACCCACACTACAGAATCACAGTTTATTTAAAAACAGCAGCTATAGCATTAGCTGAATCTGCTAGGAGAGTGAATGCTTTAGCTATAAGATGCAAAAGAGATGAGAAATCTCTCCGTATCTTGGAGCCCACCTGAACAGCTAAGATTGCAATACCAAAGCAATACAGCTGTGCCTTAGAAAATTTAGTGAGATATAAGAAATATGGCCGTTCTCTACAGGGACAAATGGAAGACTTCTCTTTCTGATTGCTCAGAAAAGAGAGAGGAAAACTGACTTGCTTCTCCTAAATAAGATGAAATCCCTGGAAGTTACAGCATTTGGATGAAATATAATTCCTGTTTCTTGATCAGGCTACACAGACAATTGCTGTAAAAATATTATTGCTGTTGAGATGTTGTGTTGCTCTTCCAACTAAGGTTACTGCCTCCACAGCTGAATTGATGGAATTTATTTTGGGGTATTCTTAGACTCCTGTACAGACCAGTGGTCTTATTTTTTGCTTTTGAAACCATTTTTCTTAAAGAGTAGCTGCATGCCAAAGAGCATGGTCTAACATATACTTCAGTGGCACTGACCTGGAAAGGATGCTTGAAATAATATGGAATATATCCGTACTTATATCAGTTCTTTAAAATCCAAGCTTGAACAAGTTTGGGTTCCATACTAAGCCAGAAACTGATCTGGACTATGTACTGAAAATTTAATCTGCTTTGTGGTTATCTCTTCTATCTCTTTCTTAAATTCATAAAATTATACTTTCTGGATTTGTTTTTCTACTCCTCTGCCTTCCAGTTAGGTTCAGAAACAAAACAACATCCTGGGGCATGTGCCATCACCAGTTTTTACCTTCTACTATAAATCACCTCTTTCTGAGATTTAGTATTGAATAATAAAATTGAGATTCTTTTTTTATGTGGGAAAGGATGATTAACTCTTTTTGCTTGACTTGAGCTGTTTTCTTACATGGGCAGAAATAGAATATAAAAGGCATCACCACTGTAGACCAGTTGTCTGCTTTTGAGTTCGGCATATTCCATAAGGGAAATGTGTATTATTTTTTAAGATGAAAGATAAAATAACCTGAAACTGAGTGTGCAACATTATAGCATTTCATGTTTGTTGCAGGCAAGTGCTTCTAGGGTACACTTGCTTAATTTACAAGTAAAGCACTTCAGAATTTCCTGTTACTGTTGTTTTGTCAACACTGCAAGCTCAGCTTGAGATGTAAATCAAGCTGTGTTCATTCTGGTTCATGCACCTTTGCCAATAAAATGTTTTGGGAACTGAAACTTAGCTGGCATCTCCTGGTTATTTCGAGATGGAATCCAGCTTGCTTTTCCAGAATGGTCCTGATACTTCAGAGTTATTGCAATAAATAGTAAAGATGCATTTTTTGCTGTTTGTGTAAACAGAGCTTGAAAACACTGAGTTGAGACAGTCACTCCCAAGAGTCCTTCCAAAGTCTGTGGAAGCTGTGTCCTCCATCCCTGCTGCCAGCATTTGCACCAGGGCTGGTTGGAGGGCTCAAAATCACCTGAAAACCATAGCTGCTGACTGTTGCGGCAGGTAGCCTAGGGAAGTTGTTTTGTTGCTACAAATTTTCTCATCTGAGAGGAGGTTGAGTGTGCAGTATTTTGTATGGCTATTTTTGTCTTCTGATTTTTCACAAACTGCTGAGAATGCATAGTTGGAAACCATAGGAGCATGGTGGTTAGGGTAAGGTTTGGAGCCCACAGTACTGTCAACTGGAAAGTCTCTGGGTCTACAGCCAGTATCAGTCAAGACATTGGATTTGCATTGTGTTGCTTTGAAAAAGATCACTTTAGCTAGCAGACTCCTGCTGGAGGAAGAGGCCTCTTAAAAATGTGTCAGTGTGGTCACTCTTGCATGGCACAATAAGGTCAGCAGTCTGATATTGCTGTTTTGTGAGGAGTTATATTTAGATTTACCCTCTGAAGTTATTTTAGTAATATGTTTTTTATGAAGAGTTTATGATGGGAGGCTTGTGGCTTAAAATAATTTTTAGTAAACACTGAAAGAGGCCCTGAATTTTCACGGAATTTATCTTGTCACAACAGTGTGGGGTTTTTTTTTAATAAAAGACTTAATGTTTTTGTAAAAGCGTTTTGTCAGTAGTTTATCAAGTATGTTTTTCATTAACCAGAATAAACTAGTTTGTAATTCCAATGCCTTTGTGAAGTTCTAGTGAACACAGTGTGTAGGGTCCTCAGCATTAAAGAGTCTTTTGATTTCTGCTTTTTAAAATGTCCATAATTATGTATTTTTGATAGTTCATAAATTGAAAATTGTATTTTTAAAACAGTTTGTTATGTACTTGCATAAAACTAAAATCAAGTTTCTTGTAAGCCTTCTGTGTTATGCGAACGCCCTACTCAGACCAGCTCGGAAGAGGGGAGCGGCTGTGACTCAGATTTGCAAATCCCCGACAGTGAGGACTAAGGTGAGACAAGTCTCAAGGTCCATATACGAACATTTATTAGATTCCCACAATGATTAATATATGTCTTAACTAGGTCCGCAATAATTGGTTAGGTATACAACAATTTATGACAAGCGCTGAGGTACACCTTGCATTACTTAGCAACAGATATATGACGAATTATGGTAAGCGGTACTTAATAACAGATGTACAATGAATTATGGTGAGTGGTAAAGTATGCCTTACATTACTTACTTAACAACTTCAAAAGAAAAGAGAAGAGAAAGAGAAACAGAGGGATAAAAAGAAAGTGAGAGAGATGGAGATCACCAGTCCTGGTTCCAGCATTGGTCCAGCCAACGGGGGGGGTGTCTCTGGTTCGTAGAAGCGCTCCTCTGTGTAAAATCTCCCCAGGGAAAAAAGTAGTTCCAAAAAGAGAGTGTGTGAGTCAGTCAGGAGCACTTATTCTCCCCTTTTATGTTCGCTGTATCAGTACGACCCGCCCCACTATTACGGTGACAGTTCCATCTCAGGTTTCCCACCTCCCTGGGTGATGTGTAGCATGATTTGAGTGGAGGGATGAGTGCTATAGTCACATATGTTTAGCATGATCTCGATAATCTTCATTAGCATATGCAGGGGGGTCAACTTTAATATGTATTTCACGGATGAGGCAAAGGTCATCATCGGGAATAGTAGCCTTCCGAAGAAACAAAGAACTACACAGATTCTTGTTATCTTGTCCTTGCTGAGGAAAAGCAGAGCTGTTCTGTCTCCCTCCTCCAGATCCAGGTGAGTTTCTTTCCCGCCTGAGTAAGCAGGTGTTAACCTTATCAGTTCTTTGAGCGTAAGGCCTACATTATTCGCCCCATGACTATAGCAACATTTCAAGGTACTTGGGAGTGTTTGAGACGTTCCTCAGTGAAGCCCAGAGAGCCTCCTCCCCCTCCCTTTCGTCTCTCACCATTTGTTTTGGGGAATTTACAAGTTGACTCTTACAGCCAATGAATACAGTACTGTAACATTCTTCCATGCCTGGTAATAATTTTCTTCTATTTACATTTCCTCCAATGGCACCCTAGAATTTTCTTTGTTGTATGAAATTAAAATGCCATTTAACTGTCCTCTCAGACTACCTTTTCATTATGTGATGCTATAAATCAGCATCATCAATATTTTAGATCAGGAAAACTGAACCATAGTTATCTGTAGGCAGTTAATTATACATAAAACATAGAAATTGGATTGAAATACTCAGATTAAAACAGAATAAAGTTAACAGGGGGTAAGGGGGGGGAGGCAGGAAATTTTTTCTCCTTTCAAATAGAGCTTAAAAAGAATGATTGAATCCTTGAATAATACTCTTCAATTTTCTGCAGCTTTTTCTTATACCCTCATCCTCAAAGGGCATAGAAAGCAAAAAGACATTCATGGGACAGATCTCTTACGTTCTCTGCAAGTAAGAATGTATTCTCTTAGCGCTCAAGATAAAAAGTATTGGTGCACTGGGACATGATCTTTTGCGAAATAGTTGGATGTCAGTAGTATTTTGTCAGTTGGTATGCTTACTTTAATTAATAGGGGTGACTATAGTGTTTTGGGATATTTGAATAGATGTTTCTTTCTTTAATAGTACATTGCTACCGGCAGCAACCCCAAATTATCCTGACTTGAGGTTGTTGCGCTCGTAGAGTTTGATCCTACAAGCACACCAATAGTTGCAGTCACTTGACTTTGCTGAACTCTACTCATTTAAAGTCCATGAAAGTAAGTCCAGGTGATCAGTGAAGTGACTGGAACTTTGCTGGGATGTTTGAGTAGTCGTCCTAAGCTGTACATGCTTCTGTTCAGATGCCAGACAAGCTGCTAAATGCCGTCTCCATCCAAACTGCAACTGTATCCAAACCTGGTTCACTTGTGGTTGCAGAATCAAACTCCTAAATAATAGCCTGTCAAAAGAGGTTAATTTTCAGATCTGGTACTCATGACAGTGTACTGTTAAACTGTATAGCATCAATTTAAATGTCCAAACATATAAAACAGTTTGCCCTAGAAATTAAAATTAGCATGTAAACTGACAAAATGTGTACTGACATCTAATTATGGTGCATAACAGGGTCTTCTTCCACTGTACTAATACCTCTCATTTTTATTTTTTCAAATCTCATTAATCTGGACACATAAGCTTTATTCTCTTTTGGACTGTTATTTGCTAAGATTATAATTTTGCTTCATAAAATCTGTTATGGTTGATTAGCAATTTTTACTGAAAACAGTTTTCTAGTAGGCTAAATAAGAACATTATCCAGATTCTGTCTTATCTTCATTTAAATGTTGAAGCCTAAGAACACTTTTGAAGATGATTCTCTTTAATTGAAGTATCCTGTACTGTGCCTGTTTAGCTGCCACTGTATTTTCTGTTAACGTGCTTTCAGTAATAAGAGCCTTAGGGTGTCATCTTTTGGTTCTATTCTTTCCGTATTTCTGATTGATGGCATTTGTAGGAGTATCGATTTCATTTAGCAAGGCATCTGCCATTCTGCTGCACTGGTGGTGTTGTGGGAGTTCAATTTTCACTTACCCATGGAGTGCCTGAGCCTTGGTGGCAGAGGCTACTTTTCTAGAAGAGCCTGAGCTCCCTGGTATGTACATGCGGTAATAGCACAGAAATACTATGGAGTGCTTTTGATGAGAGAGAAGGGGTGCTGTGAACTAGATGGTATTGTAAGGCACTGTAGCAATGTAGTTGTCTGCTTTTTACCATGCTTGTCTGTAAGAAACATTTTGTTAGACATAGGCAGACTACCAGACTCATCATAATTCTAAGGTGACTTTACTCTTCTTGGTGGCGACAGAGCAGGGTCTCATCAGGGTGTTGAAAGATGAACACTGATGCTTCCAATGAAGTCTTTAAGGACTTTTCTTAGTGACTTCAGAGGAACTAGAATGTGTTGCCTGGTGGGATATACCACTTTCTGGTGTGCATGGGCTTGAAGATTGAAGGAGCATGAATACAAAGAGAAGTAACACCATATAGTTTGGGGAGAAAATCTTAGGGAAGCAGTCTGGGTAGGAAGATATCTGATAATTGCACTTCAGGAATTACAAAACAAAACAAATGTCCAACTTGGATATGAAGGATTAAATTGGCAATTCAAAAGTAACTCCAAAGGAGATAACCAGAGTTGGGTAGGGTAGACCAACTGTGACAGATTGTGTTGGACTTGTACTTTAAAATGGTCACGAGTTTCAGGTGTGATTTGCTGTGTTCTAAGATGAGTAAACAGGATGTTATCAAATGTAGTTCAAGAGTTGTAATAACTGCAATTACCAAAAGAAATGCAGTTTTACCAAACTGATTTGAACATCAGTATTTAGAAAGAAATCTACCTTTACTAATGGCA
The DNA here is from genome assembly GCA_013397275.1 of Burhinus bistriatus. Taxonomy (NCBI): domain Eukaryota; kingdom Metazoa; phylum Chordata; class Aves; order Charadriiformes; family Burhinidae; genus Burhinus; species Burhinus bistriatus. The sequence goes on along the minus strand of VYXH01002020.1, from coordinate 22,276 downwards.
AAATTTACTTACAAAGTTCACAGATGTTATAATATAGAATTAATCCGTTTACTGTGGTCCAATATAGTAAATTTAATTTCCATGCTTTCTGTTGATCTTAAATAAAAATGGGCACTGCTGAATTGTCATTGTATTAGCAGAAATACTTATAGTAAAAAGATGCCATACCATTATAGGGAGCCTAGGACAAAATAAGTTAGAAAACAGTAAAGAAAAAACCCAACCAACATTTCAAAGACTATTCACTGTAGAAGGCACTTCTGATTCTTCTACATTTTATCTACTAAAAAACGTATGTTGATATAGGGCAATATTTTTACATGTCTCCTATAGCTTATGAACTTGCATAGTCTTAAATGCCTGTATTAGAGATGTTTGCATTCTGTTGGGTATTTCTAGACTTTATTGTATACCAGTCAGTCTGTAGCTGATACCTTGTTCCATAATTAAAGTTTTTTAATGTTCATGGTAATTTCTAACGAACTGCACACAATTGCATTCTGTAATAATGGATGATGGTTATTTGATAGTTCAAGTGAATCCTCTGCAGCCACTGTCTTCTAAGTGACTGTTTATGACTTTCATTATTGTTGGGATATAATCCAGCTAACCCCCCATGCAACACTACCGGCTGGAAAAGCCACATATTCTTCAACATGATAGTGTAACTACCCGTACAGCTTCTTTATCCTGGGTCTGTAAAATTACATTCATTGAACAACAAGTTGTATTTTGACCTCAGAGTCCTTCTGTTGTTATTTCTACTTTAGTTCAGTTTCTCCTAAGAATATGGTATTAACAGCTCATCCTTTTTTGTAATTTTGATGTTTCCTAGGGTTGTATCTTAAACACAGATTAGATGACAATATTTACAGTGTCTGATGAGGGTTGTAAATCTGAGGTTTAGCATCTTATATTAAGACTTCTGTTTATCTGTAAAACTAGGAAGACAATGGAAAAGAAAGAAGAACTGTCTTCCCAGAAGCCCACTTGGGGTCTCAGAATTCAGTTTCCCTTATGCTATTTTTAGCTGGTAACATTTATGCTCTTAACTCCCTTGGAAAACGTGGGGTTTTTTTTCTCATGAGTTTGTAGACCACTGCTGATTTGATACAGAGAAAGTTCTTTCTTTTGTAGGAAGATTGAGTCACTAGATTTACCATGGGTTTTTCAATGTGGTTTTGTGCAAAAAAAGTTGTAAGGAAAGGCTAATGGTAGTCCAAATGTCTTTTGTTGATACAGAATTTTCACATCTTCCTTGGAAAAATGAATATATTGTCCATACCATTAATAGAAAATTAAAATACATAACCATATATTCTCATATATATCCGCATATTCTCTTATTTTCTTGATTTAATAGACTTGAGTGTTTTTCTGTGTTTTATATGATGCTTGCAATTTTCCATTTAATCTGTTGCACTTACAAAGGAAGTGCAGTACAGATGTGTTCTCGAAGTATGTAAAAGACGATTTAGAAATTGGCAAAGTGAATGAAAGGAAATCAAAAGGCAGAAGTTGAATTGTTATCTTCTCTTTTTATGGATGCCTGGAAAGCAGGGTCAGTACAAGTAACTGTGTTTGCTATGGGAAAGTTCTGCTATATTTATGTTTAATCTTCACTGTTTGGCCTTTTCCTATTCAGCGTTGTTCCCGACAGTTCTGACTCTTCTGTTTTTTATTATGTATTTTTTGTTCTCTTTGATTTAAATAATTTATATTCTCAACACATTTTACCAGTTGTTTACCAAATGCTAGATGTTAATGAAACCGGCAGTAACCTTAATTTTTTATTTTTTTTTTTACATTATCCTGTCCTGCCTTTCCTCTAGAAACAGTTTCGAGCAAATAGTGCAAGTATAGGCCTGGATATTGTAGTTCAGTACTTATATATAAATTGAGAATAGATTAAGGTGTACATCCTGTATTTAGAGTTTTCACACAAGAACAATAACAGAATCAGTGGAAATAGAAGATTTTTTTTCAGTACCTGTGAAAGCAGGAGCACTCTACTTTTGAATGAGGAAAAAAGTAGCCTGTAGCTCCCTTATCAGTCAGATTTTGTTTGATATAGTTGATAACAGAATCAAATCAATATAGTTTATTGAAGTCTTCAGAGTTTTCTAGATTATGGGATGAGTTCAAAGTCTAAACCATCTAATTATTCAGTGGCTGTAGTTTAGTTTTTCCATTGGAAAATGAAGAGTCATTCTATTCAATTTTAATGGCAATTTCATACTTTCAATGGAGAAGTTTCTCTGATCTTGAACTGTCCTTCCTGGTCACAAGAGGGCAAAGAGAGTCTTAACATGAAGGATAGAACAGGGATGAGTACACGATGTGGGCAGGCAGGAGGCTTTCTTGTTGTGGAGTACTCAGGTGAGGTCTCCAATATCCAAAACAAGTGGCCTCCTCAACAGGGTAGGTTTTTTACCACTTTCTTCCCTTGTTATATTTTGCAGAAATAATGAAATATTTATTGGAACAGGAAATTGAACCTTCCCTTCCTCTATCCCAAATAAGTGCCCTCACCAGTGTAATGTAGAGCATGTTTATCTTTCTCCTCTGAATTAACCAAATAAAAACATCTTCAGCAGCAGAATTTATAGGAAAAAGAAAATTACATTGAGGCCAATGCTGAGAGATTTCACTTGGAGTGCAGGAGATTGAGTTCAAAGTTTCTCATCTGAATCAAACAGAAGTGAAACTTGAGACTGAATTACTTATGTCCCTAATTAATATGATGATTCTTTTCTTCTTCCCCCATTTCTGGTTTTTGGGTATTTGGTCTCCATTTCATCCTTCTACAAGACACAGAAAAGTTTGCAATGTCAGACTCCTTCCTCCTACAGCATGCTCTCACAGGTTAATTCTCATTTTAATAGGCAGTGCACAGTAATACAGCAGATAGTTCTAGGCATATACAGATTTTCCAGATGAAAAGTTAAAAGGTAGGAAGTAGTTTACAGCATCAGTCTACTGGAATTTATTTAATTGCACCTGCCGCAAATATGGTCATTTTTAGATTTTGCTGTGAGTGATATATGATGATTATTTGTGTCTTCATGCGATCTTTTAATTCCTGAGAAAACCTCAGCAGCTGGGAAACTGGAGACTGGAGTACAGTTAATATTGCTTGTCATTGGATACATTTGGAAATAGAGGTTTATGAGAAGGAAGATATTCTGCTTTTTTGTTCTTTGTTTCAGTCTGCTTTTTTAGAGAAGCTTAAATGGAAAAATGAAGTGGACACCTAGGAGCTGCTAACCTAATTTTATACTGTTAATGTCCTGTAAATATGGGGTCAACCAAAAGTTTCAATAGAAACATTTGAGAGATGGTCTTGCCAGGTATATGAAGCAAGCAGGAGCTGCCAGGTAACTTACATGACAGACACTTCAAGAGTTTCTTAGGCTTCCAGGCAGATTTGGGTGTTACTGTGTGTACGATGTCATTGTTCAAGTCTCATAATAGTGTGAGAATATACTTATTTCTAAAACAAACACAAAAGAGTTCCTAGGATCTTTATTCAGATTTTTCAGTCAGATTTGAAAAATGAAATGAAAGAGGGTAAGAAGGAAAGTTAATGGTTAAAAAAGTAGTTGTTTCCTAGTGGAGTGTTTTCATCTCTGTATGAAAGTTAGTAGGCTATTTCATAAAACTTCACTTTGGGACAACCTTTGTGCTTTATCCCAGGAAATTAATGATTCCTATAGTAAATAGAATCATTATAATATTATGGAAAATCCTTGTGCTGCGTAATAGTTTCTTCTATTAAGCCATCTGTTCTTTCTTTGATATGAGCGTATTTTGGATAGGGACACTTTACTAGTCATTCAAGCATCCCTCACTGTGGCTAGTCTATTACACTAATTAAAGATCAGCTTCATAAAATAAAAATATCTAACATCCAAATCTGGAGCTCAACTCTCCCTTCGGCATGAAAGACCAAATGGCAGGAAGTCTTTTCATGGATTTCAGCGGAGATTTTCCTTCCCACTTAATGTGAGGGTGATTTAAGGAAACAGCACGTAAAGCATAGTCGGCAATCTGTGCTCTGATTATTTAATCCAGGCCAGGGCACATGCACTTTCTGTGCAGTAATACCTTGTATCACAATCTGTGCTTCTCAGTGGGTGAGCTGGAGAGCTGCAGGCAGTTCAGAGCGCCGCTTTCCTACCTAGGGAATCCTCTTCTGGACGCTACAGCATAGTTCTGTCTCTGTCAGAGACAAACCTTGGTATCTCCCGTGTCATATGTACCACAGCAGGTCATAATACTGATTTAAAGATTTGATTAGTTTTAATCCAGTTTTGGAGATGTTTGGGTTTTTGAACTGTTGGTGCAATAACTACATATGTCCATGCATTTGGGGAATTTGAGCTGCTGCATGGCATCTACATGCTTAAGAAAGGAGGGGAGACCCTTTCTTAGTGGAAATGGGGAAAAATCCTTCAGCACCACATTTTTTACATCCAACAAAGCAGCTTCTTAGTAGGCTCCACCTTTCTGCTTCACAAACTTCCAGCTATCCTCTTCTTGGGGCTGTGCTGTGCTGCTGTTTTCTTCCCTGGGACACTATGCACCAGGGTGCTTCCCTTTAAGTGTCTTTGCTGTTCTTATCAGCGTCACTCTCCAAACAGGTCCATGCTGGATACCATTTCCTCTCCTACAGCAGTATCGCTTTTGTTCTGATGTGCTCTCCTCACGTCGTATGGTGGCCTTAAATAGGAGGAGAAGGACTGCAATAGGCAGAAATGACCTGATTATAATAGATCAGAAAACATTTACTGAAGTAGATGCCTGTCAGGAAGTTCTATAAGGATAATCTCTTCCCTATATTGTAGAAGTGCATTGACTCTCATGGTACTATTTTTTGGAACATGAGAAGAACCTTCTTCAGGTTGATAGTTGAAAGGCTGAGCATCTCATAAGTCTATGAAAGATAGCAATGCTGTGAAATCATAAGGCTGGTAAAACCATTGCAAGTTTTAGTAATTTTGACATACAAAGAGATGACATGACATTAATTAGTTTTGTATCTTTGCCCTTACCCTGTGATTGAAGGATACTTTCCTCACTGCAGAGGTGGAACCCTTGGTTCAGCATAACTTGTATGCACTTGAAGAAACGTATGTGATTAAATGCTTTCCTGAATCAGAACCTTACTGAAATAATTGTAAATTTTGCCTTACTGAAGTTTAACTGATTTCCTATTATCTCTTCTCCATCCCTTTCAAGCCTTCCTGTAACTCTAAATCTTGCCATCTGCCTTGGTTTTTTTGCAGTATTGTTGTCTACCTCATCATCTTTGATTTGCTCTTTGGGGCTAAATAAAGCAAAGTAGGACAAATTTTATTGCTGCCTGTGTACTTTAAGTAATCTTTTTTTCACTTTCCCCAGCCCATGAGGGTCTGTGGTGGCTGCAGATGGGCAGAGAAGGGACCATTTCCTGTAATACAGATTGACTGTGTTCAGAATATTGTGGGCCATCACACAGCATCCCTGGGATGTGCTGTGTAGGATGAGATGTGTAGATGCTGTGTAGATGCATTCTTCATCTATTTGCAGTAGTTTTATTCTTTCTCATTCCCTCCAGTCCTCCTTCATTAAAATAAATTAATAAATTAGAAAAAGTAGATTGTAATGAAAAAAGAAATGGCTTTAAAATGAAGATCATTCTTCTTGAAATGACAGTTTAGTTTTGTATCCTTTGAGATTATGCTAGTGAAAAATGGGTCACCCGAACTATGAGTGTTATGTAGCTTTCTGGAATTAGAAGTTGTTCTGGACTCCCTGCTGTCAGTATTTGTAGGGCAGTCCTGAGTCTCATTTGCTGCAATTCTTTTGCTGCCGGTAAAGGAAACAAACTATAAAAGGATTAATGTGAGACAAGACACAGAGGAAATGACAAAGTGATTTTGAGGGGTTGTAAGTGGCAGTATGAAACAAAACTTGGTTTTGACACTGGTTTTGAAACCACTCTGTAATGTGAATCAAAGCATAGTAAGATGGGGCCTTTGGGAAATTCCCTTCTAAAGCAGGCTCCTGATCAGAACTGAAATGTTAATAGGGAACTAAAATAGTAAATTCTTAAAAATCCCTGGAATGTATTAAATATTTCACTTTCTGAAATATGCCAGGATATTTATTAAGGAATTTTGTTCTCGGTGTTTTTGTCTCTCTTAGGGTACATTTCCACCTAGTAAACTTCTCAGACAAAGTAGACTAATCGGCACTAAATCTTGCAAAAAGCTAAGATTTATCCCCCTTTCCTGCTAATTTCATGTGAGATGAAAACAGGCAGGTGAGTAGCTAAAGAAGACAAACACCTTTTTTCCTCTAGTATTCTGTGAAAGTTACATGTAATAAAACTGAGCTATTTTATTGTCCTGGAAACTCTTCATATGGAGTGTTTGATATATGTATTTCTTTTAAACTTCCATCAAAATGAATTAAATTCACTCAAAGGCTCTGCAGAAAAAAAAAATATTAAAAAATCTCATTTTGATACCAGCAAAATTGTATGAAAGGAGAATTAAATATTGTAAAATTGCTAAAACCAGAGTGCTCATTACATTGAAGAAAAGTGATAAAATATAGTGCGAGTTGCATCCTTTAGCAACTGTTATATTTTATTGGATCAATGACTCTGAAGAATATTTATTGCTTAAGTACTCTTTTGCTGCCCTTCTTGTTCCCTCCATTGTTCTTCCACATTGCTGGGGGAAAGAAAACCCACAGAATTTGAAATGTTATCATCATGTTGCAGCAAAGACAGTTTCGTAGCAGTAATGAAATGAATTCCATTCATATTAATAAAATGCTGTTTAAACCATTTTATATATTAATCATTAGGACTCAAAATTACATATCTTTCAAGCCTGGCAAAACTTGACAGGGAATTTTCTTTAAAGGTCAGCTGCAATGAAAACAAGAAATGAAGGTTCTGAAACTCCACCTTGTAACTTTTGCAAATTGTCACTTCTCTCTGTGGAGATATTGCCTCCTTTTCCACTGCAGAAAAAAGTGTATGCTAGAATAAGGTGGCTATAAATTGCATTATGAGCTTTTGTGACACTGTGACCTTAAGCTATGCAATACTGGCAGTCTCCTGGAGCCCATTGTTAAATATAATTGTGTAATGTACCATATATAAAAATATATAAAGCCTTGTACAGTGAATTTACAGTGAGGTTGTACGGTTTCCATTGAATCTTGCCTGGCAAGATTTTAAAATACAATGGAGAGGTTTCAGGTGTGAAATTCAAGCATGATGTATGTATGCTGCTTGGTACAGTTCATTACTTAAAAGACTTCCTGCTGGGAGTGAAGAATTTGTTATGAGGAAAGGTATTTGCTATGAGCACTGTTCAAGTAGTGATACTCCGTAGGTAGTATCTCTCCAAAGGTGAGACAGAGCTGTCTGAAGACCGCGGCACCGGGATGAACATCCAGCAACACAAACTTTTGTAGTACTTTGTGACCTCTCGAACTCAGACACATTAGAAGCAGAGCACTGACTACAAAGGGACTTTGTACTCCCAGCACCCCGGTCTGATTCCTTCTGGGAATGCAGAGTGGTAGAGACAAAAGATAGTCTTCCTGTTTCTGAATACCATGGGAGTACTGGATTGTCCCCTTGTCTTCCTGGCCTAGTAGTGGTCTTCTCCATAAAGATGAAGAATCCATTGTTGTTTCAGTAAGTCTCTGAGGGTACGTCACTACAAATATAATATCGTGTGATACACAGTTCTGAAATAATGCCATGTGGCTTTCTATGGCGGTGTGACACATTGCAGTGCTGAGCAGAAATCTGAAACTTGCAAAGCAGTGCTAGTGTGTAACTTCTTACTCCCATCCAAAATACCTGCGGTCTATTCCTGCAGGTTCGGTAGAGTGGTTTTGCTACTAAAGAAAGAGATACAGAAATAATCAAATAATGATTTTTTAAATTCCAAATTGTTTTTGTGAATGTTACCTATGTAGAGGAAGCCTTTGTAAGGTCATGACCTTGTTCTAATATATGCTTAAAATGTATCTTTTAGTATATAATATTTGTGGTGTAACAGTATAAATCACTTGTGATTTTCAATATTGTCACCATGTTGGATGTATTTGCTCTCTGTCACAATTCATTGCATTGTGTAATATAATAGGGATTTCATTCATCATTTCCTTCCTTTGCCTGTTTTCATGGGCCTTCTCCAGTGCTTTTCTGGGAAATCTTTGCCCTCTTACTTGCTAATGGCCATATTGAACAAATGCTTGATAAGGAATGCGAACTGCCATGTTAAATTATTTTTTCCTCTCTGTGAACAAAAGAGGAAATAGCTTGTGCTTTGCATTAAGTAACCTTTCCAAATTTCCAGAGACAGTTGCAAATGATTTCAAGGTTTGTTCAGAAGTTTAAAACCAAATACGTTTTTTGGCCTTTTTTGTGTTCTTTTCAAATATAAAAGATAAGAATTCAAAGTACGATGATGTCTCGTATGCGTGGAGAAATCAGGGATATCCACAGTTTATGTTCCAGTATGTAATATTTTGATTTTTAACTTGGTGTATTTCTCAATAATTGGATATGAATTTTGTGATTAGTCAAACTTTAAATACTTAAGTTTATGTTTAAGTTCACATTGAAATTTAAATTCTGAGCCCTAATAAAGGTTATTTGTTGTGAACTTTACTGTCTTGAAAAGATGGATCATCTTGAGTTTAATTGTGCCAATACATTGAGGCTGGCAGATGCATGTGTCTTCATGAACAGATACTGTGTGTGAGAGCCAGCTTCCCCAGAAATTTTCATAATGCACCCCTTTATTCTTCCCTGGGTGGTTTTGACCACTATAATTATTGGAATTTTGCAAATAAAAGCTGATTCTTAGAATAATACAGCAGTGGGAAATTCCCTGTACAAGCAGGCTGGTTTGTGATGACATCTGGACAGATGAAGGGAAAAAAGAGACAGCATCTGTGCATTTTTTATTAATTTGGACAGAAGACTGTCTAGAAATTAAAATAATGAACAAATACTTAGATATTTAGATGTGTTCATGGGCATATTGCCTTTAAATGGCACTTTGGAGATTTCTATCGAATATAAATGTAGCCTATGAGAAAATAAAATATAATATCTTTACAACAGTATACTAATAGGTGGTTACAAAACTATGCCTCAGAAAGCCCAGTGCTGTTGTGGCTACTAGGATTATATTAACAACTACTTTTTGCTGAAGCTGAACATTTGTAAATCCAGCTTTTGCCAGATCTTTGTCAAATCTCAGACATTTTGCTAGGTATAAGCTCCATGGTCCTGTAGTATAATGATTATAAAACTATAACTGTCACAAATATGAAGTATTTTTCAGTAGTATGTGTACCAACATTATCTCCAGAATTAAAGTTCGTGGTTTGTGCTACTGATTTGGGCTGTTGAATAAAACTTACCATAAGCATACCAGAACTCCTAAGGATCATCTTCTCTAGCCATGTGAACACTTCTTGCATATTTAAAGAAAAATGCTTCTTCAGCCATTTAAGAAGTGTAGATTTCTGAAGTGTCATTTTCTTATTTTTAGTTTTCCTCTTGACGACTTCTTCTAGACATTTAATAGGCATTTGCATTTAAAAAAAAATTGTGTACATGTAACGTATGTAGAGTGGAGTGTTGTTTAGTAGCTTTATTTCATCAAAGCAAACTTTTACTAAATTGAGAAAAAAATCTACAAAGTTTCTTTAATTTGATATATGAAGTATCTTGATGAGGATATAAAGCAATCATGGCAGAAAAAAGTTTGGTTTTGACTTTTTCTGCAAAGTTCTCTTGTCTAGGATGTGATAGCAGGTGGTGACACAGCACTAATTCAGCAAGAGCTAGGAGATTTTTCAACCAGTTTTGAATGAATAATTCAATGGCTTACTCTTGAGACACAAGGGCTGTTATGCATGCAGTTCTCCGACACTGGGTTTATGAGTGAAGTGACATAACTTTCCAGATATGATTAAGTTATTTGATAAAATCATGTCAGGAATGAGACCCTTCTCAGGTTATGCAGAGATAGTCAGTTCTGGCCTCTTCCAGTCCTGTGGCTAAATAGAAACTTTGTGTATTCACAGAAACCTGTTAAACTTGTCAATTCTCTACAAGACCATCAGCACCTATCAGTAAAATCAGGGCTTCTGACCATGATTGAGATGGCCTTGTCAATATTTTCTTACGTTCTTCTATTCCTGATGATTTTTAAAATGTGTAGCAATTTAAGTAAACTTAAGTTCTTATTTTGGTGTTAAGAGGAAAAAAATTCTTTGTGGTGAACAAATGATTTCCCATTTTTTTTACATAAAGATATGGCATAGGCTTTTTGCTTAAATGTTTTCCTGTATCATTAAATTTTGCTGGCAGGCAGTTTGTGTTTCTGTAAGCTATAGTAAAATAGATCACATACCAGATCTGATGCTTTATACAAAGGCGAGAAGGGCTGGGACAAGTAAGTCTTGTTTTTTAAACAGGTATCTGGAGTGATTATAGGTGTTGCCACAAAACAAGAACTGAAATGCTAATCTTAAACATTACGTTTGTCCAGATATAGTTAGTTTGTTTGTTTATTTTTTGCTTTGCTTTCCCTAGTAGTTAGTTTCTAATGTCCCTCTTGTTGATAAAGGCATTTCTGTTAACTAACTTGAAGTCACTTCTATGAAGAGCCACAGAGAAACAATTCTTAGAAACAGATTCTCTGGTTATACACCTATTTGTATTTCTTGGTACCAAGCATCACAAAGTGCTACTATTTGGGGGGGTTTCAGTTTACCAGTTGTTTCTCTTATAGCGCTGGTTTGCTAAATGTCATCCTCCTCCATGTATAAAGATCTCTGTTACAGTAAACATTTTAATTTCTTCAAAAAGTGTTCATATGTGTCTAACTGCAAGTGTACAGCATTTTTATGCAAAGGCTTCCTAGCAAATAAGTCATCAGAAAGGTCAGTTCTATTTAAAGTTCCTAATCTTTCAAAGGCCTGAGAATATAGAATCACCAGACTGGGGAGAAACACATAGATTTTAAGTATACAAGTACACTTTGTTTATTCCAAGTGTGAAATAGTATAGTAGCAGAGCAAAAACAAATATAACCAACCACAACTTTCCATTGGTCTCAGACATTGAGACTTCTTTATGATGATGTGTTACAGTTGGGGTCTCAGTTGGAAAGCACGAGATTAAACAGCTTAAGTCTTTCTGGCTGTTTATCTTCACCTTTCGGGAGGTGAGCTACAGTGATCTGTGGTTATGGTAGCTAATTTCAAAAGGTCTTCCTACAGCTATTTCAAAAGGTCTTCCTACAGCTATGGTTACATCGCTTGTCGCTGCCTTTTACCCCGCACAAAAACCCCACTTTGAGGTATGAGTGCCACTCACTGAGAATTTCTCAACTCTTCTCTGGCAACCCAAAATGTCATTGTCTAAATGACTGTAACTGCACTGGGAATGCTGGTTGGATAGGTAATGTTTGCCTCTTGGGCTTCGAATTGTATAATACCTAAGCCACAGAGGCAAACTGAACCCAGACAAAAACTAGTTTCCTTACTATTGTTTTGCTTCAGCTGAACTATAACCTAGACTCATAACTTCAACTCTCTTGAGCACAACCTTGAATTGCGGACTGGTTCCAAAAGTTGGTGTTTTCCTCCTGAAGAAGAAATGAACCTGACCTCTTACTTAAAAATGTTGACCTTGAGTCGGACACAGGTGATCCTGAAAGAGAACTCAGAGGAAAGTATGCTCTTTTGAGTCCATGACTAAGCAAAAGCTCCATCAGGAAGGTGTATTGTACGTTCTGGTTAAGAAGCATGGTTCAGAGATAGGTAGCTGTAACCTAAGCTGACTTTGTTTCCCAAGGGATTTTAGGATAAAATTCTGCGTATGCCTTAGCTGTCATCTAGCATCAGGTAAACTTGTGCATGAACTACTAAAATAAAACATTTTATCATCACAGAATGCACTTGGCTGTACTTGCTATTTGGAAATCTAGAATGAGTCCATAACTAACTAACTAACTAAATAAACCATGGAAAGTAGCACTGATCTTTTGGGCAGAAGTCTGGATTATCACATTAGTAGGAAGAACTGGAGAAGGATTCATAATGGCAGAAACTTCCGCTAACTTCTTCAAACTGCACAAGTTGGGAAGTGTTGAAGCTATCTTTCTGCAATTAAGACAGACAAAACCGAATCAGTCAAATAGAGTAAGTAGCACTTAGATAAACCCCGATCGTTTACTTGGTTCATGGTCTGTGCTCTGCTATGGGAAGATGATCTGTCTTGTCAGTGAACGCAGCAGACAGTAGCCTCTGTCTCCTTTGACTGTGCCTTGGAATTGTAAACAATCTCTGTATTATAAGGCTGGTAAATAGAACCCATTATGAACATTTAAAATATTTTCAAATGTCAAAATAACAAAGGTACCTTTGTAAGCTGAACTGCATTGAGGATAAAATTCATGTGAGCACCTTAGTGTATTGCTCTGTGGCAAGTGAAGGCATTATGTGGGTGCACTGACAGTAGCAATACAAATCGTGCTGTAGTGATGCAAAAGTATCCACTAGTGCAAAATTTGATCATTAGCAGTCACAGAAACAAAACAATAATACAGAGGGCACAGTAGTTGGGTGTTCAAAAGGTACTGCTCGACCCTCATTGCACTAACTTAAAACCAGTTTCGTGAATGAGGATAACACAAGAAAGTCAAATGAAGAGGCAGAGCTAAGTAGAATACGTAGCAGCTTTAAATCTTGAGTTTAGTTAAGTGGCAAATAATTTTATATACTTTAGTACCAACTTTTAAATGTCAAGTTTTATAAGACCCTACAGGCATGAGGGCATGCACCTCAGATATTTCTAGAGCTGGATGACAGATATTGTCTCTTTTATATAAACTTCTTTTATGAAGAAACTTTAAATTCAAAGCTTTTGGGCTTTTACTTTAATAAAATTAAGAATTTTCCCCAGGCATATGTTTTTTATTCTGTCTTTATGCCTGGGTGCTCCCCATCCCCTCCTAGGCTATGTTACTTGTCACCAGCACGTTCACTAGCGCGAGATCAAGTTCCTCAACCTCAATCATCATCATTTTAACTGAAGCTTATATATGCAGCGCCATACACCTCTGTTGTGGAAGTCAAGCTCACAGTGTGCTTCCTACACATTTTTTTGGTCAAAGTTTTAGATTGGTCCTGAAGTACAGATCGCCTCCGTGATTAAAGCACGCAAACTGTGATGAGTGCTCTCTGCTGAGTAACATTCCTCCTGCTGTGAACAGTCTGTGCTGTACGTGTCTGCATGTGGGTGCATCTGAATATGTTGCCAGCATAGTACGAAAGGGTTTCAAAATACTGCCCTTCTTACACAATTCTATCTTAATTTTTGGCAAATGGTAATACTTAGGTTGATTTGTAAATACTGAATGATTTTTTAATTATGATTGCTTGACCAGAAAGAAATGGCTTGGCTGAAGTAATTTTGAAATAACAAAACATTAAATCAGATGACTTACTTTAAAAAAAAATAAAAAAAAAGAAACCCACCTGTTTTCAGTGATTTTTTTATTTTAAATTTTTTTTAAGAAAAAAATGCATAATTTTTCAGTTTAACTGCTTATCTTTAGATTTGGACTGTGAATCAACAGACATACATTATTAGCCTTAGCATAAAACATACAATAGCACTAGATTTTCAGTGATACCTGAAGCACTTATATGGAATGATAGACTCATTAAGCCACTTTGCAAGTGAGCAATGTTTGGAACTGCTAGTTTAATGAAATACATAACGTTATTTCAATAGCAGTGCAACAATTTTAGGATTACCTTAACATTGGTAGTTAAATTCCTGATAATCTCATTTGGAGTACAGGTCAAATGCTAACACGTTCTCAATGCCCAAGTTTTACCTTTATGGTAAAGGAGAACTCCTAAAGGAAATTAATAAGCAGGAATATTAAAGTCAAGTTTAAAGGACAGATTCCTTTATGATCTCTATTTGTTTTACTGCAGTAAGCCCTGATTTATCTGTTGGTTGTCTATGTATTAAGGTATTTATTTAATAACACTGTAAACAAAAAATGGCAAAGGCTTATTTGTCTGTTCTATAAAGGCTGATAGAATTTCAAAAGTGCTGTCAAAGAGTATGTTACTGATAGCAATGGCCACATTGCTGCTTATGTTAAATACTGGTGGAGTTCATGAATAACATTCTTGCTTCAAATAGATCCCATGGTGCAAAGGATGAGAGGGCAGATCTGTACTGTGTGTCGAAGAGTATATTAAATATACAGTGGTTTTTGTGATATGCTGGACCAAACCACATGGCTCAGTCAGATTCACAGGGGAAATTAGAAGTTGATTCATGTTTGTCCATTGCAGAGGAAGGTAATTGGGACAGAATATCTCCTCTCTTCTGGTTTCTTTGAGAACCCTTTCCCATTTCCTGGAAGCCAGTGTTACACGTTTCCCTTTGAAAAGGCACATTGGAATACACTGACTTAGCGAGCTATTCCATAAAGGAATAAAAAGTTCTGATCTCAGCAGAGATCTCTGATCACTTACCTTTTTTTAAGCAGGCTTACACTAAAAACTGAAGAGGAACGAATGTTTATCTATTTTCTATTGACTTATTACAGTTAGGCTGAGTAACAGCTACCTACTCTTCATTATGTGTGTCTACCCATAGTCTTCCATCAGCCTCAAATCTGAAGGTGAAGGTCATGCATACGTGTTTCCATAGCCTCCTACTAGCTAGTAGATATGGCAAAAATAATTTGGAGGTTTTGTTTCAAATTACTTCTTCAGGATGTAGACAAATGGTATTAATCTGTCAAAACATTTCTGCTTATATAATTGCTTTTTTTTTTCTTCCCCCTTCTGAACTTGTCCCAGTAGAGAGCATGTGCCTCAGTCCCCTCTGATTTTTCTTTTCACAGAAACAAATGTCATCAGGACACCATTTGCAATTCCCCTTGGTGGCAAAGACAACTTCTGGGCATCAAAGTCATTTTCTTACACATGGATTAACATGACATTGTGTTTCTGTTGCATTTGCAATAGGTTTTAGTGTGTGGGGTTTCTTTGTGTTGAAATGGTTGTCTCTTCACATTTGTATGTTTAATTGTGACCTCAGTGACACCTTCTGCATCTCCTGCTGTGATAAATACTGGATCACAGAATGGACACAGCTTCTAATTTCCTGCATTCAGGATATTATCCTTAAAATTTCTAACAACTTTCAAATAAACAATGAATTCATTATTACACTAATCTGGTTCTCTGGTCTCAAGTATAACATATCCATTTGAATGTTCTTATAAACTTGAAAGGCAGCCAGCAGTTCTGTTTTCTGTCTTCAGCTCATTAATGACCTTCCTTGTTTATAGTTACAATTTAATTCCCTCATAACTTATTTATGGTGCAACCTACTGTTAGTGTCCATACAGCTACTCAAATTTGAATTTTATGTGAGGTGTGGCATCTAAGATTTAAGACCGTGATGTATAAATATATAGAATAGATTTCCTTAGGGAAAGTGATTGAAAGTCTCCCCTTGCTACACTGGAAACAACTGGAAAAATGCTAATTGTCTTCTATTAGAGGCAACTGAAATGTGGCAAATACTAAGTGGGCACTATGTGTACTACAGAGCTTTTAGTGTTTGAGGTCCATTAGAACAAGTAAGGATTACATGTTAAGCATGCGTTGGACCTCTACGAATTTACAGGACCTAGATGAGGTGTTCATCTTTTAGTTTGGCTGAAATGTATGATTTAGTTTGCATTTCTAGCTCCAGATTTTAAATCTGTATCTCCTTGTTGATATAACGTAGAATAGATCAAACACATTTTTAATGGACCAAATCCATAAGCTTCTTACTGCTATATGCTACAGAGATAAGCAAGCTGCAGTAAATAACTGCAAGATGATAATACATGAGAAAAATCCAAGCACATGTTATTCTTCCAGGCTGAGATATGCACTAGTGAAGCAACTATATGTCAGTTTGGTTAAGTGTTGTGAATCCCGCCTGTATAGTAAGGAGCTAACATTTACTAATAGCGAATGTTTTCTTTTATAAACTTACTAAATTAATGTAAGCCTTGCTGTGAAGTTAAAGTTGTTTGCAAGCAGCATATGTATCTCCAGAGCAAGAAGACAGAAACATCATGGAAGCTGCTGAACAACCATTTTTCATCTTGTAGAAATGAGGATTGCCCTCATGCATGTCAGCAGTCTCTTTTTGTAGTAGTATTGATTTACTGAACAAAAAAATCTTTTTTCACATCATCCCTTCTTTCTGCATTTTTGTAAATTTTTGTGTATTCGCCACTAGTAATCTGTGAGGCACAGATTTGAGAAGAACTGAAGTGCACAGTGTCACGTCCTCAGAAATACAAAGAAGGAAAATCCTTAACTTTGCTCTGCCATAAGTGACAGGCTCAAAAAGTTACTTTAAGAGTAAGAATATGCAAAATTTTCTCTAACAGAGCTTGGTTATTCTGTTGTCTTCAACTGTGGTATGTTGTCTATCAGATAAGGAAATAAAATAATACCTTGAGACTCGGCAAATCTACTTCTGTGTGCCTAAGCCCCATATATTCTAACAGGAAAGAACAGTGGTTGAGGTGAAAAAGGTGAACGCAAAATTTTTACAAAGTAGTTTTGTATATAACTAGTGCAATTTCTGTTTGTGAGTCTCTATAATCAACACTGCTTGGTGAGTGGATATGTTTTCAGAGCAGCAAAATCACAAAAAAGAAACCCCAATGCCAAAATCAAATAGTACTTTGTTATGGCATTGTGATACTTTGTCTTTATCAAGTCTCAAAAATGTGACAAAATAAATGCATTTCAGATAGCTAGTGTAGCCTGCTGCATCCCAGGAGAATGGGCTGTTTGGTTCTTGTGGAAGAACCCAAAATGACTGGACCAATATGTTTGTGGCCCATTGCTTATTATAACTTTGTTATGTTTTACCCAATCTATCTTACCATCACAGTGCTGGTGAATTCCAGTTGAACTCAGGAAAGGTGTTTCAGCTTGTCTTTAAACAGAGAAATCCCAAATTCAGAGTCTCTTCTTTAAATGTTTCAGAACGCGATCGCATTTCACTTGGCTGTGAGAAGGGAACGATGAGAGCTAGGATGACAGAAAAAGTATTTAGACTGTCCAGTTGAGCAACACTTAATGGCAGAATGCATAAAAAATAGACAAGAAAGTTGTTGGGAGAGTAAAATTCCCCAAAGCACTCTGTTTAGAGCATCTTACCTCATTTCCAGCTCTTTCAGCTTTTTTTTTGCTTTCCAAACTGCATGTGCAAAGTATATGAAGAGTTGCTTCTGTTCCTGCTTTCATGGTCTTATCATACTACACACTACAGAGATGAGCAATCTGCGGTGAATAATGAAAAATGGAGGCACATATCATTCTTCTGGGCTGAGGCATGAGAGTAAGTTCTGCTCTGTCTTACACTGTCAGAGAAAGCCAAGGTACATTAGGCATGGATGTAGTCCAGGAAGTCTGGAAAGCAAAGTTGGAAGTATCGTTATCATGGTACTTCCATTCTTTAACTTCTAATACAAATCATTAAACTTAGGAATTTCACAAATTGGCAGAGGGATACAAGGTTAATAGGGCCTATTTCTGTTCATGGGTTGCATTAGTGTCTACAGATAAATGGCACTGATAAGTAGGAAATAAATGACAGACTTCATACCTAAAGAAGGGGTGTGTCCTTTGTTTCCTGACAGTGGACACTTCTGTAAAATGTTGAGGGCTCTCTAAGGTGAATTGCCTTTCCTTGTGATAGGAAGTATTGTCTGCTAAATTCTGCCACTATGGCTGTGTCTGGCAGGATAAAAGGGAAAAATTCCCCTCCAGACTCTCCTTTCCTCTTCAGATAGCTCAGCTATTAGCATTTTGGGGGGCTGGAATTAACATTCATTTGGGTGTTCCAAATGCCAATGAATTTATCAGTTTTTAAGCTATAGTGTTGGTGACAGCAAATTGTTAGACAGCGTTTGTGGCAATATCAGTATCTTCAATATTCATGATAGCAAATAAAAGTAACCCAAGAATAGTTTAGGTTCATAAAATCTATAAGCAAAATTTTCTTGAATTTTATAAGGAGCAGAAAGCACCTCCTGTTTCTTAAGGAGAGTTAAATACATACTGGAATCTTGAGGTCTCATCTACTAGTTTTGAATTGTCTGGCATGTGTTTCTTCTGCTCTTTGGTAAACTGCTTATTGTTCATGGGAAAGGGAGAAGGGGAAAAACTTCTAACACAAAGTGACACATCCTTCCACTTTTGAATCTCTTCGGCTATCTTTGTATTCAGTGTAGCTGATATCTTTGCTTTGGAAAACCCCTTTGTCAACTTTGTAGAGCATCTTTTGAAAAATGTTCTGTGTTTCCTGTGGCTCATTAAACGCTTTACTCTGTAGTTATCCTAGCCTTGTTCAGATGTGAAAAATCTGACTAAACTTTATTATAAACTTTGTAATCCAGGTACATCCCTTGAATTTCCTCATTACTGATAAACAAAATCCTCTGTAACTATGGCATCAATCTAGCAGGATTTTTCTGCATAAATTGCAGAAGGACAGAGAAGCAACCCTGAAATATTTTATGGAGAAGATACAATTTGAAAAAAAGAGAGCAAAGTAAATAAGCACATAGCTAAGCAATCTACTGTACACCTGCTTCATATCAAGATTATATCTAGATGGTAGATGAAATATGCCGTATTTCCCTAGTTTGTGGAAAATATGTGACCTTACTTAAGAACTTGTCTATACCATTGTTGCTTCTAGTCTCTGGTATTAGACCCTCTGATAGCTAGTCTCCCTTTCTCTACAAGGTGTAGCGCTGGTAGTATTCACTCCAAACACAGCCTGTGAATATTCTATACGCTGAAGTCATATGCCTGAAAGAAAAGTATTATTACCTTGCCATTTGCAAACGTGTTGATATGTTTCTTATTATTATGACTATTATATTTCTCTCAGGGTGCATATTGCAAACTAGGTCTTGTAAATAATTTGCATACTGCCTTGTCTGCTTCTAAGTGGGTCTATATGGCCTTTATTATGACCAAAGTCTTGGAGGCATTGATATATTTTATTTTATTTTTTAAACTTTAGTCTTTAATCAGTCAATACGGAGTGGCTAAGACAGTTAAACTTCTTTTAAAGAAATAAGTACTGTTGTATTTGGTGTGATTTACAGTTCTTTTATTCAGGTTGTAAAATGTGCCTTTCCATTCTCTCTGTTGCTTTTTTTCCCCTTAATGCAAAATTAAAATTATATTACTTTCCTCCATGCTTATAAAACTCATAATTTGTGTAACAGTGTTTTTCTCCATGTCACTCATGGTTTTTGTTTTGTTTGATTTGTTTTTGTAGATAAAGGAAATGTCCTTTCTAAAATGGCCTTGGATTAAACTAGGCTCCAGTCATACTAAAATGTAAAGGAAGAGATGGGTTTTGTTCCAGAGAGCTTTTCAGCAGAGTAGCACTTGTAAATTGCGTGGTGCTAATGACTAAGGGAAAATCTCCTTTGGAATAAAAGGTCATCTGTGGTTTTTTTCATTCTGTTGCCAGAATTTCCAAATGGTCACAAGATTACCAGGAAGCTCTAGCTGAGCATAGCTCTGTTGCAGTCCTTTCTATAAATATTCTCAGGGTCAAAGAAACTAACAGTACCTTTTAAATCTCCAGGTGCTGCCATATTGTGTTTTGCATTTTGGGGGGTGGGGGTGCAAAGATTGTCATTGTTATGAGCCAGGCAAAAAATCCCTCACTATCTAAGGACATTACTGAAAAACAAAAATCTAGATGAACACCTGCCCAAATATGACCTTAATTTTCTTCATTTGAATTCCATTCATCCAGCTTCACAGGATTAGACTAGAAGAACCTTTTAACATATGGAAATTTCAAAAGCTGAGTGTGTTTTTTCTTTCTACAGTATATAATGAGTTAAGGAGTTGCATTTTGACAGCTTTCTTCCAAAGCATACACCTGTGGTTTAAATTCAAAGGAAAAATATCCCAAAAGTCAATAACAGAGGAAATACTGCAGGTTTTTGTCTTTGGTAGCCAGGGATGAATAAGCGACATCTAAAGTTCTACCTTTGAGGGAATATGGATGGATGCTGTGAGGACGGTTTTGATGCTGATAATAACATGTTTTACCATTTACTTATTTATTTATTGTCTTGCTACAAATTGTACTCTGGATGTTTTTCCTTTACTGGTTTGAACTTCATGCCAACCTCCTCCCATGCTGCACCTTAAAGCCTTTCCAATCCAGCCTCATGCTGTCTGTGCTTGCTTTCTTTCACTTTTTTTCTTCCTTCTTAATCACATCTGCCTGGATAAATAATCCTTTCTGCCTGATATCAAAAAAACTATTATCATGTAGCTCCATCCTTTGTATTGCACCCTATCTGATTATATTATTTTTCTAGATTCCTTTTTCTATTAAAATAGTTTTTTGTTTACTTTGTGTCAAATGAAACATTTTATTTGATCGTGTTCAGAGGGGTTATTTCTGATGGTCCTCCTTAGTCAGGAAGGATTCGTTTAGGTTGTAGTAAGATTCCTAGGGTAGGAACCACTGACACACCAGAAGTAAACCTTGGAAGATGCCTTGTAACAATGAGGAAGGAAAAAAAAAGTTGTTCTAGAGGTAATTTTCTTTAAGTTAAAATCTGAATGTCTGAATTTGCTTCAGAGGGGTGAAGAATATAATTCTTTAGTTACATAGCATGTAGTGATGAAACGTGTACAATTTTTACAGCTTTATGTATTGCAAATACAGTTCCTGTCATTCATTAATTCCTGCAACAACCAGTGTGCTGATGTGCCTGTAGTTACAAGTCAAATAAAGTTATATATTCTTGATTTCTCAAACTGATTTTGATGGATATATTTAGACAGTTTATGACCTTTCAAAATAATCTTTTCAATAACTTACCTTTGCAAGTTTGATTTCTAGGAAGAAAACTATTTATTATGGTGGTCCTGCTAAAAACAATTTAGTTAAGAAGCTTTGGAAAGAAACATTACTACACACTTATAAATTAAAAGTTAAAGTCCTTGCTAAACTTTTATTACACAAGATCTATAGATTTGAATCTTCACAACAATTTAAATGTAATGTAACAGTTTTTATCTTTAGGAAAAAAACCCAAAACCAAACAACCACCAACTGTCAGTTCTTCCACTCTGCTACCTGCAACCCTGTCTATTGAACACCACCTTTTCAGATGTGTGAGTGAAGAACTGCAAATACATGTTCCTGAGGCTGTGAGATAGGGAAATGTACTTGTTGTGATAACTGTTCGTTTCCTTACCCAGGTTTCAACGCAAGTGAGCAAAAGCCTTGTCAAGTGTCTAACTGATCTGTATAAACACATCAGGTTTACTTCCCGGGGGAGCTGATTAATGCAGCTTTATATGATGGTTTGGTGGCTTATGTCACACACTGGGACCAAGTTTAAATTAAGTGGTGGATTCCTTCTTTTGGTACACCATGGATGGTGTGTGTAAACACACACAAATTTGTGTAGTAAAGCCACAGGATTTGGTGAAGGAACAGAACTGGCGAGCTTTGACTGGAACAAACATGAAAGAAATGAAGAATAGAAATTGTTGGAACACACAGTCATAGACTCAGGACCCCTCGCTAATTCATCTTCATTCAGAAGCTTATAAGAGAAATCAGTCTCAGGCAGGCAAACAGTAGATGAAATGTGTTCTCTTACTGACCTTGACCTCAGGGCAAAGCTAGGACACATAGCTACGCTTCTACCCTTCTTTTTTGGTACACAGCTCCCTGTGTGACTCTAACTTGCTTTACTGTGAGTACTTTTCAAAAGGGCATGTTGTCATCTCTTTATCTTTGTCTTTTTCCTGACAATTCTGTCTCTCCCTTTAGGCAAGAGAAGGAAGATTGTCTTTTAGCCTGAGCCAAACATCTAGCCTTAGTTTTCTTGCCTTAAGTTACTAATTCTAACAAATTACTATAGTTGCTCTTCTGGTTGGTGTTACTCTGGCCAGTTCACACTGGAAAACAGAATAAATAAATTCTATGCATTCCTGTCAGGGTAGTTGGTAGACAAATAAGTTGTACAGATTCCTCTCATATGGCATTTTGGGCTCAATTTTCAGCAAGCTACTTAAAAAACTAGCTAACTTGGATTTTCACGGAATCACAGAACCATGGAATTTT
>VYXH01002018.1:179856-196793 GCA_013397275.1 Burhinus bistriatus | reverse complement strand
CAAGGAAAGCTGCTGCGGGGGGGGGGGGGGGGGGCACAACGGGGACCCCCTCCCCCACCAGGAAGGTGCGTTGCTGCTCCGCTCTGTGCCCCAGTTTCCCAAAGCGGGCTGCCCGGTGAGACAGGCCACCAGGGTCGAAGGGAACGGTGTCACCTCCTCTGCCAGCCAAACCCAGGGTCCCCCGAGACCCCCCACCGGAGCAGGGAGGGGGGGCGCAGCCAGANGGCGGTGGGGGGGAGCAGAGACCTGGCAACTCGTTACACGGATGGGGCACAGGCTGACGGGGTCTCGGGCAGCGGCTGGGCAGGGCTGGGTTCGCACTGCTGGGGCTCCGTGGCCGGGAGAGAGCCCTGAGCCCTCCCACGGGTGAGGGGGTGCTGGGGGGGTACCCCAGTCCTGAGCTGGTGACAAGGGACGGGACGCAAACCTGTCCAGTGCTGGGGGGGTACACGGGCACCCTGCAAACCTGCCCGGTGCTGGGGGCAACGCCAGCCCATCTCGGGGTCCTGGGCCCTTGGTGCCATGGGTGCTGCACCACCGTGTGTCCCATGTGACTGTCACCCACGCCTGTGACAAGGACACGGCCCCGATGGCCGGAGGGGAGCGCGCTGCGGGCAGAGGGCTGGGCTGTGGGTGCTGCTCAGGGCGCGGGTGCTGCCTCTGCCACGCTGACCTGCAGCACCCAGCACAGATGCGGGATCTTAACGAACTGGGTGCATCCGTGTGGAGCGGTCGACAGGCTGGAGGGAAGGGATGCCATCCAGAGGGACCTGGACAGGCTGGAGAGGTGGCCCCGTGTGAACCTCCTGAGGTCCAACAAGGCCAAGCGCAGGGTCCTGCACCTGGGTCAGGGCCACCCCGGGTACCAGCACAGGCTGGGGATGGAGGGATGGAGAGCAGCCCTGCCCAGAAGGACTTGGGGGTGCTGGTGGATGAGAAGCTCAACATGAGCCGGCAATGTGCGCTGGCAGCCCAGAAAGCCCCCCGCATCCTGGGCTGCATCCCCAGCAGCGTGGGCAGCAGGGCCAGGGAGGGGATTCTGCCCCTCTGCTGCGCTCGGGGGAGACCCCCCTGCAGTGCTGCCTCCAGCGCTGGGGCCTCAGCACAGCAGAGACATGGACCTGCTGGAGCGGGGCCAGAGGAGGCCACCCAGATGATGGCAGGGCTGGAGCCCCTCTGCTGGGAGGCCAGGCTGGGAGAGGTGGGGGGGTTCAGCCTGGAGAAGAGAAGGCTGCGGGGAGACCTTGGAGCCCCTTCCAGTGCCTCCAGGGGCTCCAGGAAAGCTGGGGAGGGACTCTGGATCAGGGAGTGGAGCCACAGGACGAGGGGGAACAGTTTTACACTGAAAGAGGGGAGATTTAGATGAGATATTAGGAAGGAATTGTTGCCTGTGAGGGTGGTGAGACCCTGGCCCAGGTTGCCCAGAGAAGCTGTGGCTGCCCCATCCCTGGAGGTGTTCAAGGCCAGGTTGGACGGGGCTTGGAGCAACCTGGTCTGGTGGGAGGTGTCCCTGCCCATGGCAGGGGGTTGGACTAGATGGTCTTTAAGGTCCCTTCCAACCCAAACCAGTCCGTGATTCTATGATTTGCTGGGTTGCTGGAGCCTCAGCCATGCCCACTACTGCTCCGTGCCTCAGTTTCCCCCAACCAGGTAGGACCTGGCCATACTGTAACCCCCACCCTGACCTCCTCACCCCTTCCCAAACTCCTACGTCTGCGGAAAGCCGGAGCACATCTGGCTGGTGGAGCACATCTGGCCAGGCAACAGCCTTAGCATAACATCGGGCAGCGGCTGTGCCAGTGTTTGTGGACGGGCGGCCGCCTCCTCTCCGGGCCTGCGAAAAATGTGCAAGGGCAGGGTTTTCCCCTGGGCACCGGCGGGGGCTGCGCTTTGCGGGCGGTGGCGAGGGTGGGCGATAGGATTTCAGAGCTGGGAGCAAAAAGATTAATAAATAAACGAGGAGCGGAGGCGGAGAAGGGCCGGGCGGGAAGTGCTGACGGCAGCCGGGGCCGCTCGCCTTCGAGGGGGTTATTCTTGGCGGCTGCTGGGCGGTGGGGTGGGCACGGCGGGGAGCGAGGCCACCGGGGCTGCACGGCTTCTCCCCATCCCTGCCCGTCCCGGCGGGTTGTCCTAAAGAGTGTCATGGCAGGACGGCATGGACCCAGCACCTCCCGCCCTGGGCAGCCACACACAGGGTGCTCGGGGACATGTGGCCCATGGGCAGCCATGCACAGGGTGCCTGGGGACACATAGCCCCACGGACGTCGATGCACAGGGTGCCTGGGGACATGTGGCCCACGGGCAGCGATACACAGGGTGCTTGGGGACATGTGGCCCATAGGCAGCCACGCACAGGATGCCTGGGGACATTTGACCCATGGACAGCCATGCACAGGGTGCTGGGGACACACAACCCCCTAGGCAGCCATGCACAGGGTGCTTGGGGACATGTGGCCCACGGGCAGTGATACACAGGGTGCTCGGGGACATGTGGCCCATGGACAGCCATGTACAGGGTGCTCGGGGACATGTGGCCCATGGGCAGCCATGCACAGGGTGCCTGGGGACACATAGCCCCACGGACGTCGATGCACAGGGTGCCTGGGGACATGTGGCCCACGGGCAGCGATACACAGGGTGCTTGGGGACATGTGGCCCACGGGCAGCCATGCACAGGGTGCTTGGGGACATGTGGCCCGTGGGCAGCCATGCGCAGGGTGCCTGGGGACACACAGCCCCACGGACGTCGATGCACAGGGTGCTTGGGGACATGTGGCCCATGGACAGCCATGTACAGGGTGCTTGGGGACAGGCAGCCCACAGCCAGCCATGCACAAGGTGCCCGGGGACAGGCAGCGATGCACAGGGGCCATCGCCCATCGATGAACACCGGAGGCGGGCGCCGCAGCCAAGCACAACAGTTTGCAGCTGCAGGGCTGCGGCCGCGGGCGTTGCTGATGGCAGCGCGGCTCAGGACCAGCCTTCAGGTCACCAGCCCCAGCCAACACCCGCGTCCCATGAAAGAGCCCATTGATGCAGGCCCGGCGGTGTCAAGTCTGCAGGACGAGACGGGGTGCCCCCAGCTCCTCACCCTCCACCCTGCCTTGCGGGGGCCTCCTGGCTTCTCCCCTGCCCCTGCCAGGGGTAGCTGGGAGGGGGAAGACGACCAGTTGCTGCACCGTGCCTCAGTTTCCCCATCAGCCCCCTGGGCCAGCTCGCATGCCAGGTCCCAAAAGAAGTGGGACACAGCAGAGAATCTGGGGTGGCGTTAGCTGGAGTTGTCACCCCAGGTTCAGGGCAGCCTGAGCCGAGACAGGACACAAACAGCAAGAGGATACACAGCCCACCATCCTTCTCCTCCTCCTCCCAGTAAGGAACTGGGGGCTGATGAGGGCCTGGACCCCCTCGGCCTTCCCAGCCCCAACCCCACACGCTCGGGACGCAGACGGAAGGGGTAGATGCCGGGAAGCGCATAAAGCGAGTTCAGGTGCGTTGTTGGGACTTGCCTTTATAGCAGGGTAGGTTTTTTCTCCTGTAATAATTCCATAACTCTCTGACGAGACTGTCAAAATTTCAGTTCATTAGGGTGTGCTTCCCTTTTGCTTATTTCCCCCCAAAATCCACCCCTGCGCCACGAGACATCCTGGCTTCACAGCGGGGAGAAGCAAGGGCAGAGGCGGAGGGAGGAGGGGGGGGGGCTTCCCCCACCTCCCGAGGCTGCAGCATACAGAGACGCACCCCAAAACCCGACTTTCACAGATTTTTGCTGTCCCCCTCCTCTGCACGGCTTTCTGCTGCCCGAGGAGACGCTCGCAGACCCTCACAGCTCTGCTCCTTCTCAGAGGTGTCAGCACACTGGGTGACTCCCACCTGGCAGCATGTTTTACCAGCACGGTATGAATTTAATGGTGACATATATACAGGTGCTGCAAGGATTAATCGCGACCGTTTCGTACAGGTTTATCCACAAGACTTTACCGAGCGCCCAGGCAAGAGCTCTGGCCTGGACAGGCACAGACGCTGCGCAAAACTCAACTCTTCTTCACCAACCAGAGAAGGTTTCCCAAGGAACAGCCCAGGAAATCAAGTGTGATTTCAAAGAAAATACATGGTGGGGCGATTCTCATTCTGTGCTAACGGCGCATACCACGGCCCCTGGTCACACACTCAAGTAGGCTACAAAACCAGCCCAGCTCAGTCTTCATCACCTGGAGCTCCGTATTTAATGAGGAGCCCCCAGATTGACTGCCAGCAAGGGCTGGGGAGGTCTGCAAAGCAGCTGTGAGCTCGTCCAAACGTACCCCCCCCCAACTGCAGAGGGATCCCCCAGCTTTGCTGGCCATCGCCAGTGCGAAGAGAAGAGTTAGGCAGTCGGCAGCGTCGCCTTCGTGTACGCACCGAGTTAATGGCAACCGTTTCCGAGTCACCCCGCTGCCGGGACAGCGGCGAGACAGCACGGATTTGTTTGGTTTTCTTTAAATCTCACTGGATTAAAAGCTACACCAACCCCTTTCCGAGAATAAATACCATTGTCTTTGTAAAAGCGAAAGTCAACTCTGCTTCCTTCCACCCACGTCCCTGAAAAAGAGATGTATGCGCAGACATACAGATCTTCTCCTTTCAGAAGCTGTCCATGGCACAGAGCTGGTTAGGCTGCCGGGAGAACCAACCAGGTTCTGAGGAAATGGAGTCAGAGTTCACTTTTTGGGGGTTTTTTTTGGCATTCTTAGCGATGGTGACATATTAAGACATCCCAAACCACCTCATGATTGAGAAAGGAGAGAGACTTTATTTACATAAAGTCATCTGAATCGTTGCCATCCTGTGGGAAGAAAGACAAATCAGGATCATTGTGCACATTAAAACGGAAAATGGTGAAATGGTGCATTCAGCGGGATTTCAGAATTGCCATTTATTCTGGTTTCCTGCCATTTCAGTACAAACACCATGAAAACAGACCAAACAGACACACACCAGCAGCCCTGGAGCGGAAGCAGCCCTGTGTCGGGCTCTGCCTTGTGAAACAGCAGTTGCGGTTTGCTGTCCCTGCGAGGTATGGCTTCCCCGAAACTGCTGCCACCTGGGAGGGACCAGAGAGCAGGCTCTCCCCAGCAGCCTCGTGGACCATCCCCATATCACAACCTGAGCTTCTTCCCAACCTGGGAGAAGGAAAGCAGGCTGGCATCATGTGGGGGTCAGGAGCTGAGAGGAGGAGACCTCCTGCACAGCATTTCCACCGTGCCTCTCCCTGGCAAGTGCCACTTATGGGGCACAGCTTGCTTGTGCGTGTCAGGAGACGCCCATACTTCAACCCCGTTCAAGTTGCAAAGGGGATCTGCATGCCAACCACGAGGAAAATCAAGAATTCTTGAAAACCACACACTCCTCTAAGCAGTTAGTCAGGGACTAGGATGAAAAAGGCGTCTCTCAGAGGAGCTCTAAGATTTGTTTGCCCAAGCTCCCACCAAGGAAGAAGCTGCAGACATGCCAGACCTCAGGCAAAGCACAGGTGCCTCCAGTGCACACCAGGACCTCTTCTGAACTTCAGCCCCCAGCCCTCCTGTGATCCACCTCCTCTCTCCTAGAGAACAAGCCTCATGAGGAGCGGCTGAGGGANATGATCTGAAAGGTCTCTTCCAACCTGGGTGATTCTATGTTTTCCCTCCCTGCGCGCCTCTCCGCTTTGGCTACCCTTCCACCGTCAGACTGCAGCCTCTTCTGCCCCTCAGCACCACTATTCATCCCACCCCAAACTGTCGTCCGTACACCTCCATTTTATTTCTCGTTAAAAATTTGCATTCTCCCCCTGCCTTGAAGTAACTAGGTGGCATATGCAGGTCACAGTTGCCAACTGGGGAGACCTTCTCTGCTCATGAGCCCAAACAGCTCACGAGAGTCAAGCCTGATGCCCCACTTAAAGCTCTACCTGTTCTTTCACTTGGGTGGGAAGGGAACCGGGAGGACATTGCACGCATTTCCAGCAGCACAGGCTCCTCCTGGCTGACACACAAGGAATAGGGCCTTCTCAGAAAGCGGAGGAAAGTGGCAATGTCCTTCACCGAGAAGGGGTGACGGAGATGTGCTCTGTCACGCAGGAGTCACCAAAAGCAGACTGCAATGCGGGAGCTGTACCATCAGGATCCCGCATTGAATTTCAGCCGTCTCTGAAAGGTTTCTGTGGGCATCAGCCGGCTCTCACCTGATTGGAGGACATGTTCTCAGCCTTCATTAATGACGAGTAGCTCCTGGAAGAGAAATTACATTATCTTGCACGATACGTTTTCCAAACCTACCAACGGAGAAGCGTTTTGATAAAACAGGACCAACTACAAGAAAAACAAATTTGTTTCCTTTCTGAACCCAGGCAGGCTAGACAAGTATTTGTTTATCTCATACTCTTTGACTAATTAAAACAACCAGACAAAGCCCAGGCACTCTGCAGACTCCTCCACATTTTTGTTCAAGGACTACCAGCCAGGTCATCCCAGGAGGCAGAAAATCCTTTCCTTTGGGGGAGGGCCAAGAGGCAGCTCTGGGGCAAGGTTAAATAAGCAGACGGGCCCCTTACTCAGACGTGCCTGCTGGTGACTCCTCAGTTCAGTTTGCTTCTCTAAGCCCTTCTTTCTGAGCTCTCTATGTGTTGAATCACTCAGGAAATCCCGGAGTTTTTCAAATTCTGGTTTTGCTGTCATTTACAGACAAACACGACTTACTAAAGCCTAAAAGCAAGCTTTTGGGGCCAGCCAGCGGATACGTCCCATGCTGCACAGGGCCGTCAGTACTAAGGAACAAGCTCACACATGCTGCGGCATGGGCAGAAAGGTCAATATGACGTTTCAAAACACCATCCCTCATTCTGTGTTCAAAGGAGCGTGCGACTGAGGATTCACACGTTTTAGTTAACACCGGTATGCAAGAGGAAGCTGAAGAACTCTCGCGAAGGCTCAGTGCTTTCCAAGGCTCACGCAAAGCTGGAAGCAGTTGTTCCCATCCCAATGACAGAGAGCGCCAAGTGGCTTGCCCAGTTTCACCCAAATTAGGGACTGGTTTCAAAAGACAGAGTCCTTTCTATTAACAGGGGTTTAACATCCAGGTTTGTTTTAGGAGAAATGGGGAAAACGCATTTATTCCAAAGACAAAGGAAATCACTGGGCCATGCAGACGTCTATGCCAAGGCAGGTCAGCTGAACACTGAGTAACGCCGGGCCGACTATTAAACAGAAACTGCTGACCCATGACTCTCTCCCAGCGCCGATGAAAACTGCAGGAGTTAGAAGCTGGCACTACAATTCATTACTTACCTAAGTTCTTCCAGCTCTTTCTTCTTCTTCATCTCTTCCTTTTCCTTCCGCTTCATCTCTTGAATCTGGGCTTTTTTCTCATTTCTCTCCTCTCTGTCCCGGGCTTCCTTCTCAGCAGCCAGGTCTGGGAAGCGCTCCACTTTTGTCTTCTCTAGCCGGTTCAGGATCTCATTCACCTTCTTCTCCACTGTCAGCATTTTCACCTTTGGAGTGCAAAGAACTATGATCCTTATAACAAAATACTTTTATTCTGGCACTTTCTCAACGGAAAGAAAACACCCTATTTCCACTTTACACATGGCTGAATCCCACAAAAACAGACGCTAAGGAAAATCACTGCCACCGAGGCCTATTCAGCAGGTTGTGTAACAGCAAAAAGGGGCCCACTCCCAACACTCAGAAGCACATAGCTAATAAGCATAAGCATTGCTAAGTACATACATAAGCATTACTAATTTTGTTTCTTGGCACATGCCTCAACAAAGAGGCCAAGAGACAAGAACCGGTCTCTGCCAATTCCTGAAGAGGTGGCAGGAGGTCTCTGCAGACCGTTTTGAGAAGAGAAGCTCAGGTGCTGCTTGTTGACTGCAGGGTTTTTAGCATTTCTTGCCTTGGTACAGACCTGTTTTAGTCAAACAACTGCATTTCTAGAGAGCCTTCCGTCCCAGCAGCCAAGCCACATAACTACAATTTAAGCATAACGTTATCTGCGGACACTAGGTCAGGCTTGGGAATAGCTTAGTACACCGGCCTGACCCTACGCCAAAGCTAAGCATCTCTGCCTTTTAACAGGTTTACCAAATTCAGAGGCAGTACAGGGTGAGACAGCTCTTGGAGCAGAGACGGTAAAGCTAACCCAGTGACAGACACCTCCAGGACCCCACACAGCCCTCCTTTGCACAGCAAGTTCAAGTCCTGAGCCCTTCCAGATGCGTGATTACACTGCTACCTGTGAGCTGGTCTAAAGTGGCTGCTCATACGCAGGCTCCTCGGCTGTGACAAGAGATGATTTTGGTGGAGGTAAATTCAAGCAGATAGCACAGACTAACACGTGATACCACTC
Source organism: Burhinus bistriatus (assembly GCA_013397275.1). Taxonomy (NCBI): domain Eukaryota; kingdom Metazoa; phylum Chordata; class Aves; order Charadriiformes; family Burhinidae; genus Burhinus; species Burhinus bistriatus. Next base: position 188,429 of record VYXH01002018.1, on the reverse strand, counting down.
GGCGTCAGCAAAGACTCGTCAGCTACACCGTGCTGCAGTTCGGGAACACATGCTGTACAGGCTACACTCTGCTACCGGCTGATGTTCAGGCAAGTCCAAACACGCCCCTGGGATCTCTCTTAGGCTTCAGGAGTGGACGATTCCCTGGCTTTAGGGCAAATGCTGAAGACAATACACCCAGCTCCTAACGCAGAAATGTTACAGTCTGCCACCTGTTAAGTGCAAACACTTACATCCTTCTGCCTGTGAAAGCCGATTTGCCCCACGTCCATGTCTGCTGTCTTCTTCAGGTTAGTCCACGGCGTGTAAACCACGTTGACATTGTTCATCTTGCAACCTAGGGGAGAAAGAAAGGAGGGAAACATTTCCATTCTCTCCCTGCTGAAAGAGGTCTTAAAAGTCTTCCATGCGCATGGAAACTGGCAGTTGTTCTTGTCACAAACATTACTAGCTAGGCAAGAAAGCAGAAAACAGAGAAGTCCTTCCAGTGTTACAGTGAAACGGAAGAACACCACGACATCATTTTCTGCAGTAACATGAGCGCTGCAGCAGTGTTAACGAACTCCAGATGGAGATCGTCTTTGCCAGAAGAGCGATTACTGTGGAAGGGGGCCCCAAGGTGGTGTCAGAGAAGAGACTTCAAGACCTCCTTGGCTCGGACAGCAATATGGAGGTACAAACGGCAATTTCAGAGATTTAAAATTCCTCCTTACGAAAGTATAATGGGCAGCCCCAGCAGCTGCAAGCAACATCTGCTTCCCGTAAGACCCGCAGGCACAGGCTTAACAGAGAGCACCACAGCAGAAATGTCACAAACGCCTGATCCAAAAAACACACGCTCATGTGGACCAGAAACACTCACCACAAGCACCTCCCACCGATCTCCCGGGAATCAGTATTACCTTGAATGCTATTTGCCTTCACTAGGTGGGCACAGTCTATCAAAACTTCCTTAGGAATGTCATCCACCGTCTGCCCCTGTGACAGAGCAAGGCACCGTGAGCGGCTTGTGGCGCTGTAGGGACTGATGAGCACACGAAGGCCGGGAAGCAGGGCACGATGCTCTGCAAACACAGCCAGGACCTCCACGCTCCACATTTTACAAGACTGGAGTCTTCCGTGGCATTTGTAAGGAGAGGCTCGAAGCACTACAAGTGATTTGCACCCTGTTTTTCTCAAAGGTATTCTCCCCGGTTTAGTGGGGCGATGGCTCCTAGATACACACTTGGTGTCAAGCCAGAAATCAACGTTCCGTTGGCCCACATTAAACTTCCCCCTCCTCCCCATGTTATCACAGAATCACAGGGGTTGGAAGGGACCTCTGGAGATCATCTAGCCCAACCCCCCTGCCAGAGCAGGGTCACCCACAGCAGGTTGCACAGGACGGAGTCCAGGAGGGTTTGGAATGTCTCCAGAGTGGGAGACTCCCCCTCCTCTCTGGGCAGCCTGTGCCAGTGCTCTGCCACCCTCAAAGGAAAGAAGTTCCTCCTCATGTTTAGATGGAACTTCCTATGGTCAAGTTTGTGCCCGTTACCTCTTGTCCTATCACTGGGCACCACTGAAAAAAGACTGGTGCCATCCTCCCGGCACCCTCCCTTTAAGTATTTATAAGCATTGGTGAGATCAATTATTTGATAACGGAGGCTGTAAATTCCGTCTCCCCACACTAGTGGTAACCTTCACCCTTAGGGAGCCCTACAAACTTTAATGGTTCACGAGAGCAAAGATGGTCTTGGGCGCAGGAATCACCGCAGAATGGGCACATGCAGTTCTTATGTGGGGGATTACTAATGTTTTTAAATATACATGTCACAGGATTACCTTGTGTAACCGAAGGTATACGTGCGCAGAAGAGAGTTTATCCACATGAAACCTACCGAATAAAAAAAGCACATTTAACAGAAGATAAGAGAGGGTGATCTGTTCTGAAAGACTTATTTCCTAGCAAGTGACAAAACAGCCACTCCACAGACAACAAAAGTATAGAAATGTTCACGATGCACATGTTTAAAAGCAGGCAAGGGAGTCAGTGCCTATCCTTCAAGAAATATCGGTCCTCTCAATGTGAGACTGAAAAAATAAAAACCCTCTCCCCCTCCCTTTTTATCTTTTAAAGGCTATACTACACGCAGGCAACAGTCGGGGACGAGCCTATGCATGTGGTATTTTGGTCTGCCTATTTCTTCTTCAGAGAAACAGCGAACTCATGAAGTCTGCAGCAGGCACTGCTAGTTACACCACTTACATGACTGGTCTCAAGCTCGTAGAGCAAAAAACCCCCAAAATTTCTCACTGGTCAGTACTAACGGTCCATGGAGCCCAGTGCTCTGCGTCCACCAGCGGGAACAGACGATGCTGTCTGGAAAGCACACTGGATCTGGTGGTTTCAGTGGGTACCAATCCTGACCGCAAGTGACCAGTTCTGCATTCACTTCTTCCACTGCCTCCAAGATTTCATAAGCCTTGATCACCCCCCTCAGCCCTCTCCCCCCAGACTGAAGCCTGCTCTCCACTCCAGTCCCTCCTTACAGCACGGCTGTTCATCTCCTTATGGCTCCAGCTGCCCTTCTCCAGATCTCTTCTAACTTGACTGTGTTTTTACCACAATCACCTATTTTTTAAGCCTCTGTCCCGATCAACACTCACTCCAACCCTGCAAGCTTCCAAGGACAGAGTGGGGGTGGAACTGATCTCATGTCACCTCCCAACCTTTCTTTACACTGTTTTATTTTTAACATAACGGGACTTTTTCCTTCCTGCTGCAAGACTGAAAAACCCCAGCACCAAACTTGAACTCTCGCTTGTACCTCCTGAGCCTCCTATCCCAATTCCACTGGACCCCTCTTAAGCAGAAGTGAGTCTAAAAGGTGCCAGACACCATTAGGAGAACAATTCCCAGGAGACCTCTGCAAGACAACCTATGATATTTGTTGAGATGGCACTAGGATACACAAAAAAAAAAAGCAACGGGGATGATGTTAGTGTGAGCTACAAGATAGGAAAGAGGTGGGAAAAGATGACTTTCATGGTTCAGGTAATTTGAGGACAAATCTCAAGGTCACTCCTAAATAACAGTATAGACATACCTTAAATTATGTAGTGATAGGACAAACATGAGATGGAAAATGAATGTGATACTGCTACAACAGTGTGTTATTCAGCTGAAGTACAATCTTTTCTGCTAGAAAATACTCCCTCGCGACTTAGCTGACTGCTGACAAAACATCCATCTGGAGCGTGTTAGCTACTACCTATTCAACCCCCAGTTCTCCCAAGACACCTCAGTTCATCCTGGCAAAGGCCACCTTGAAGAGCGAGAAGGAGCACAACCCACATGAAACTTGTTAGTGAAGGAGAGGGCAGCAACTGCGATACATCTGGTCTGTGCGACAGCGCCTGGAAGCAAGAAAACTCCTTCATAAGCACCTCACAAACCTTATCAGTCTGGGAAGTTTATGGACTAATCCAGCCAGCAAAGATGCCACCAATTCCTGACAAAAGGATTGGGAACTCCCCTTCTCTTGTTTTTCTCTTCTGATGAGAACTTATGAGCAAAAACCAATCCACACGTGTCAGAGCGCTTCCTTCTGCCTGCTTAGAGCAGACATGGCTTTCACCCAGCAGGAATCAAAACGTCAAACTCCTCTGCTCCTGCTCACCGACTCCAACTCCTGAGACAGCGATGGCTGTTTTACAGGCCGGGCCAGTACTTGCCCACAGTGTGCACAAGGAGCACACCAGGCACACACAGAGGAAAACGCATTCAGAGACAAGAGTCTTCTCTGGGCACAGCATTTACTATTGCTCAAAAAACTTCCAGCTCCATCCTCAGGTCCCAGCTGACTGCTCCATGATTTCACATGTTTGTGCCTCCACTCTCCCTGTCCTCCATTAGCCTTCTGCTTTCACTTCTCCATGCATGGAGACACCCAGGAGCTCCTACCCTTGCTTGACCCTGGAGGTGCTCTCTCTTACAAATACCAAGCTGCCCTTCTCATTTAACTCTGCCTGTTTCCCGAAGACAGCAAGCTAGCACCTATATTCTGAAACACAAATATCCGTGTATGGAGTTACTGCCACTCCAGCAGCTCCGTGCAGAGATAAACCCCCAAAACCTTCACAAAGGGGCCAGCTCTTACGATGAAGAAAGCGAGGGATGGAGGGGGAGATGCAGGGAATGAATTCAGAATCAACGGGGTCCCAGCTGCACCCAGGTCTGCTGCAATCCACCTCCACCCTAGGATTGCATTTAAACCGCTAAGTGGCCCTGGAAAACAGCGACTCTACAGTGCCCGAGGAAGCGAGAGGGTTGTTGCAATCATTCGGCTCAGTTGCATAATGAAAGGCAATTTGTTTCAGCGAGTTTTAGTACCTACCAGATATCTTCAGGCCAGCCATACTTTATTAGGTCTTCATCTGTAGGAATAAAAGTATCAGTGAGCAAAGCCCAGGATCTCATCAACAACAAACCAAACTACCTGTCGAGCAGGAACCCTCCGCTGTGGCTCAGCCACTGCCCGGTGAGCAGAAAGGGAAGAGGGCTTTAGCGCTGCACCTGCCTGCTCCAGGCGTGGCAGAAACAGGTACGCCAGGAACACCTCCATCACAGTTTTGAAATTTTTAAGTGAAAATATATTTCTTCAAATATCAATCTAATAGGGGGAGACTTTCAGGGCAAGTTTTCGAAACGGCCACACTAACACTTTTCCTTTGGAGTGAGACAGCCTGGTTTCACATCAACTACTGCTGTGGAAACAGGAGGAGTAGTGGAACCGTAACCTTCACCGTAAGGGAAAGGACGGGCACGGGAAACCTATGGAGTATGAATGCTCACCGGAGAAGGGAAAAATACAGTCTGAGCAGGGAAATGGAAGGCTGGTTTGCAAAAAATTATCAGATGCAACCTGAAAAACAGTATTTTTCTCTAGACAGATTTTTTTCCAGTTAATTTAGCTTTTATTTGTATTTGCAAGCAGTTACTCTGCCTAGAGGACTTAAAAAATTTATCCATCCTAACTAAAAGTAACACAGTGGATTTCAGAGGGGCAACTCAGAATCACTTGCAAGGGTGGACAAGTTTTCAGAGAATATTTCAAGTTAACACATACAAAGACATCCTTTCAAAATGATCTCAAATCCCCACAAATCTAAATCTAAGCTGTTAGGCATCATTACATTAACGTACTTACTTTCGTATTTATCTTTTCCCATGTAAATGGTGTAAACGGAAGGAACAACTGAGGGACAGAAAGAGGAAAACAAATCAAAAGGGGTTTGGACAAATTGTGCAAGGAATGACACACACACCAGTCTTGATCACAGAAATTAGAATTAAAACCGCTTTATCTATCTATCTATCCCGCTTCCCTCCTGGGGGGCAAAGGAAGATTGTTTTGCATTTCCTCCAGATTTTGTCCCAAACGCTCAGAGGACTTTGCAAAGTGACGCTTCCACCACTTTCCATGGAAGATTATCCAGCAAGGAACAGCTTTCTGGGCAAAACACCCTCAATATCCAGGTGGTTCAGACTGTATCTGTGTAATGGTATAATCTGTTCAATTAAGCACACATCTCTGAGTCAGAAAGGCTGACACCGTATTTTCAGCCTGGGATTAACTGTCTGTGTGGCCTTGAGTGAAACAGCTCATCTCCCTGGCCCTCGCTTCCCCAAAGTACCAGAAGCCCAATGTGAACCTCCCCCAGGTACCCTGGGAGGATTAAAATTCAACGGAAAGACTGAAGTTGCATAGACAGCAGTTGGTGACTTGTTTGTCTCATCTGTGCCTTTCTGGGACACTTAAAACAAGGTCCTTCTCTTCTTCAGGGCTCATTTCATCAGGCAGTAAAGACACTGCCAATTCTGGGAAACCAAACAAGTGTCCCTCCAGCGTCTGGACCAAAGGCCAGCACAGCTGGGAGACGGGCACAGAGCAGTAAGAGGGTGCTACAGTCAGGGAAGTCCTGCTGAAGAAACCACGGAGCAACCTGCTTAAAACAGTAATAATGCTGCTCTGTTCTTGTACACGGCAGCAGGGGAATCCCAATTTCACAGCAACGCTCTCTACCACTTTGTCACTTTTCTAGCTTCTACAATTATTAACAATTATCTTGTGCGTGAGCAAAGGCTGCAGCCATAGCTACAAGCCTCAGCGCTGCACTGAAATTTAGCTGTTCTTCAGGAGGACCTGCACACTTCAGCAGGGAGGATTACCAAAAACGGGTTTTCAGCAGACAGCTTCGCATTGTAACAGCCAACGGCTGAAACAACCTGCTGCAGCAACACAGATATGCATTTTTCATATATTGTTGCAGAACAAACAGAATTCACAGTGGGATTTCTAAAGTCACTCACTGATAGTGCGCAAATTAAAGACTAAGAGCAAACAAATGAAATGCCAGTGACCAAATCTGCCTCCAAAAAGCGTTCTTTGAAAATACGGTGTCTAATCTCATATTTTCAGAGTCACTAAAACAGTAGACATGGTTCACTTACGTGCTACCACTCTGGCAGTGAAATGACTTGGATCCCAACCCCAGCCCTTTCTGAGGGCATTTTTATCGGAAATCAAGCATCACTAGCTCAAAGCCCAGACAACACTTTTCAATTTAGTAATGAGGTAATAACAAATGAAAATTCAAAAAGATAAAAGGATTATAGGCCTGTGGGAGTTAAAAATTGGAAAAAATCCACCCTGGCCACATAAGAGAGTGCAGAGAACGTGAGATCATCATTACTACAGGCACTACCCATGAGCGTAAAATTAAATGCTCAAAAATAAAGTTGCATTAGTGATGGTCCTGTGAAAATGAAGCCCATCCTGCCAAAACAGTGGGGGAACACTAACATAACCAAAAAGGAGATTACTTCAAACCCATATGATTTAACACACATTAGTAACAGTGCAACACACTTTGGGCAAACTGCAACAGTCTTCTTACTGCAGTCCTCTCTCTGCCAGCAAAACTGATCATAATGTGTCAGAAACCCTCTGCAGAATTCCTTTAAAAATAAAGGAGATTGTTCACATCACTAGCCGAGTTAACTACAGCTTGTCTGCTCCTCGCACCCCCCAAGTTACCCTACACGTGTGCCAGGTGCTGTACCAGGCTCTTTTCTGCCCACAAAAAGGCTCATGTCCAGGAAAGTCTCTGAACATCTCACTAGCAGCTTGCTGATCAGCACAAAACGATTCCATCCAAGTGTCAGGTTAAGTGATCAACACAGCCAGTGTGTCTGTTCACTGGGTGTATAAAGGGCCTTACTTTCCACAACACAGGAAAAAAAGTTTTTAAACAAATCCCAAGAACAAATTTATTTAAGAAACATTCACAAGACCGTTATGTCTTTCCATGTCCAAGAAAAATCAAGCAGCCAAACGCTCAAATTCTTCTCTTTAAGGAACGTAATCTCTAGAGGCGAGGGAAACAATGCCAAAAATACTAGTTTGTGGTTACAATAGGCAAGGGGTAAAAATCATACAGAAACTTTCACAAGGAGGTTATGTGTTGGTGGAATGACTGGGGGCAAACCAAAAAGGAATACTGCTGTACTGTTCTCCATACCATCAGCCCATACTGCATCAAACCACAGATTTCTGATGCTTCAGCAGCGGCTAACCTTCTCACACGGGCAAACAAAAGGGATCTGTCTCTATTAAAGGAAAAACAATGACAGAGTTTATGCGCTATGCCTTCCCTCAAACTCCTGACAGCAGTACGCTTGAGAGAGCTTTTCAGAAGTCAATCCCCAGTACTGCTACCCGTTCAAGGCTGACAGTAACAAGACTTGTTACTAGAAAGACATTGAGGGGCTGGAGCGTGTCTGGAGAAGGGCAACGGAGCTGGGGAGGGGTCTGGAGCACAAGTCTTGTGAGGAGCGGCTGAGGGAACTGGGGGTGTTCAGCCTGGAGAAGAGGAGGCTGAGGGGAGACCTTCTCGCTCTCCACAACTCCCTGAGAGGAGGTTGTAGCCAGGGGGGGGTCGGTCTCTTCTCCCAAGGAACAGGCGATGGGACAAGAGGAAACGGCCTCAATTTGCGCCAGGGGAGGTTTAGGATGGATATTAGGGAAAATTTCTTCACAGAAAGGGTTGTCAAGCACTGGAACAGGCTGCCCAGGGAAGTGGTGGAGTCGCCATCCCTGGAGGTGTTTAACAGCCGGGCAGACGTGGTGCTGAGGGACACGGTTGGTGGTGGACGTGGCAGTGTGAGGTCAATGGTTGGACTCGATGATGTTGAAGGTCCCTTCCAACCCAGACGATTCTATGATTCTATAGCCGCTAATAGGAGGCTCCTCAGCTCAGGGAAACCCCTCAGCTCCTGAAATGAGTTTAAGCTGTGGCCGATTCCGGGCCAAACGGAGTCCTTTACACCCAGCCCAGCCCAGGCTCGCAAAAAGGCAGCCACAGGACTAACGGGGGTGCTCAGAGGGGCGGGAGGACGTACCGGTACCGTTCGGCCCCGCTCGCTGAGGTAACTGGGCCGGGGCGCGGCCCAGCGCTCCCCCTCACAGCGGCGGGAGCCGGCCCGCCCCCGGCCCCCCGCCGCCCCCAGCGGGCGCCGGGGCCGCCTTGCC
>VYXH01002018.1:145402-178465 GCA_013397275.1 Burhinus bistriatus | reverse complement strand
GAAAGAGGGCAGATTTAGATGAGATATTGGGAAGAAATTCTTGCCTGTGAGGGTGGTGAGACCCTGGCCCAGGTTGCCCAGAGAAGCTGTGGCTGCCCCATCCCTGGAGGTGTTCAAGGCCAGGTTGGACGGGGCTTGGAGCAACCTGGTCTAGTGGGAGGTGTCCCTGCCCATGGCAGGGGGTTGGAACCAGACGGTCTTTAAGGTCCTTTCCAACTTTAACCTTTCTGTGACTCTGAATACTGAGGTGCAGCGTTTCTGGGGTGAGGGGCTGGCTGGGAACTGGACTAAGAACATTTTGGGAAGAGGTGTAGGTGGAGAGCTGCTCTGCAGGGAGCTGGCTGTGGGAGCCTCAGGTCAATGGGACTTTTCTCCCCACACATGCATTTGGACTCTCCTGCCAACAGCGTGTCCTTGTCCTACCTTCTCCCTCTCATCTGCACCTGATACCTCGTTTCCCAGGTACTTGCAGGCTTGTTGTTGTTGCCCTGTACTTCCAAGGCATTGCCTGCCCCTCTCATGAAGTTCCCCTCTCCAGCGCTGCTCTGCGCTGAGGTTGTACTATTCCTGCTGCAGCTCCTGGCTCCATCCTCTGCCATGTCCTTGGTGTTCCTGGGCTTGACAACAGCTTGTCGTGTCTGGGCTGTCATCAGTCACCGCTTCCTCAAAACCGCAATGCGTTGACGCGGGCAGGTTTGGAGGATTTTCCCCCTACTGGCAGATTATTGAATTAATTATTTTTTTTTTCTAGCAGTTTATGAATATTTATTATTAGTCTTCTTGGCTACAGGGTATTTGTTTATTCTGGGGTTTCAGTTGTGAAATGCCACGTAACAGAAGAATGAATATTGTGTGATAATTATCTCAAACTGGAAGAGATGGAACAAACAGCGTCGAGTGTTCAAGTGGTTTAAATGGCTACTGTGTTAATGAAGGCTAAAAAAAGTGTGGTTTATGGTATGTGGCAAGACGGGCGCTGAGAGAGAAACTGTAAAGTCTGTTGGGTTAAGAGCTGTCTCGGCTGGAAGGTAAATGCCACAGTGAAATCCTCACAGGAATAAACTGACCGTGAATATTGGCAGGAGCGAGAAGATTTCTAGGAACCATGTTAGTGAGGTCTAGAATGAGTACAAAGAGTAAAACACACTTCTGAATTATCTGACTCCGTTTTAGAAAAGGGCATTTAGGATGCATTTGTCCACGGTGACAGAATTGGACTTGACCTGGAAGATCCTTTCTGTGTACACTTGTTTTATGGCTTATGCTCAACTGAAGCACAGCCCTGTGTTCTAGTCTCTGAACCCCTGCCATTCCGTGTTTTTTTCCCAGTCCCTCACCTTCTATTCCTTCTTTACTAAGTGGTTGTTTTTTGGGTTTTTTGGGTTTTTTTTTGTTTAGTTTTGTTTTCTATTGGAAATCTATTTCAGTCTATTAAAAATGTGTTCTTGTAGGCGCTCTGGTGAAGACATGGCAGCGCTTACCCCACAGAAAAGGAGCCGTAGTTCTACTGATACCGATGGGTATGTTAACTTTTCATAATTTTTTTTTCACCTTAATTGCTGCACATAGAATAAAATAGATGTTTAAAATCCTTGAGAGCTTTTAATGTAAAGTGGAAAAAATATTAAGATCATTCTGAGACACAACCTCAGCCCATGTGTATTATTCAGTGACTTACAACATTTTATATTGTACTGAGCATCTTGAGAGATTTCATCTAATATTTAGGGAAACCGAACCTAAAAATGATCTTCAATCTGTAGCATAGCATAGAATTAGAAATGAGAGAAAGCCATCACACTGAGCTGATACTTTGCAGGCTCACATTAGTAGCTTGCATTAATTTGCATTAGGGCATTTATTTTTTTTCTTTTATTAAAGCAAAGCATCTTGTTTTGGCAGTCCCCTCTGTCACGAGCATATCCCTGTGCATGACATTCACATACAGACCTAGCCCTGAGTACAACACAAAACCAGCAGAAACCTAAAAACTGATCGTTTAGAAACCTAAGAAATAAACCCCCTGACGTTTGCGTTTCTTTGTGGTAAAGCCTCAGTCTTTCCCATTTGGAAAGACTTTGGTACACAGTACAGAAATACTGAGGTCTGCATAAATTATCTGAATAGTCTTCTAGTGTTAATAGAAAAATAGTTCCTTTGTTATGTATGCCAAAAAAAATTAGGTGCTTTTTCCCCCTAAATCTAGTAGAGGCCACTGGCCATGAACAAAAAGCTGAGCTTTAAATCCCGGAGAATAGATTATTTCTCATTCTTTTGTAACTCTACCAGCTGAACAGATTTTTCTCATGCTTGTCCTGTACTTCACCCCCAAAACTATTTCAGGGGGAGGGGGGAGACCAAGAGTGAAGTTTGATTTCTGAATTGGGAGGACAAATTCCTGAGACAGGGTGTAAATACTCGCTGAGGAAACGCCTCGCTGTGTTGTGTGCCAAATATGTTACAACCAGGAACGGCTGAACGTGTCCTTCATATAAATGTGTATCTCGTTTTGGGCAGTAGGTTCAGAGGCTGTTAGTGATTTAGTGATGAGGTTTGAGATTCTGAAATAGCTGTCAGAGCGAGATTTTGGTGTGAGCCTTTTGGAAACTGGTGCAAAACACTGTGAGATCCCCTCCCAGCTTTATCAGCCTTACATAGAGGGGTGGGGGATGCACAAGCGTTTTCAGAGGCACAAATCTAATTTGACAGAGTTGATCTTAAATAAACCAAACATTTTTTTTTTCTCCTTAATCATGAACAGTGCTGATCCTGTCCAGATCCAGCATTCCGAAAAGTAGAATGTTGTTCCCAGGTGCTTTAACAAGTTCAGGCAGGAAAAGAGATTTGTTGTGTTTTTGTTTTTTTTTTTTAAAAAAAAAAAAGTGGAGAATGGCGACACAGTCTTAGGCTTTTGGATATTTGTATATTGTATCTGATATTTGTATTTGTTCCAGGGCATATACCAGTACAGGCAAATAGGCTGAGTGAAAATTCAGTGTTATTTTAAGTAAAACAATAATTGAAAATCTTTCAACAGTACATGTGATGTTTTGCTCTGTAATTATTTTTACAGTTCGTCCTTAGCCTTTGAGACTCCTGTGAAAAAAATTATGATGGGCTTTGCTGAAGGTCTGTCTCCACTCAAGAAATCGAGAAATAATTGGTTTGCTTCTCAAATAAAATGGTCATCGAGCTCCAGCGATGAGACGAGAGAAAATGAGGCTGTCCCGGTGAAGCCGGTGCTGTCGAGGAGGCTGGATATTTCACCCCTTCAGGCAGCCAGTGTTGCCGCAGCCGCACAGAGCGAATCCTCGGGGAAATCATCCCCCAAGCCCGCTGCCTCGTACAGGCCCCTTGTGCCTGTGGTGTCTTTTTATAGCAAGGAAAAGCGGTACCTTACTCCTCTTGAGAGGAAAGAACTGAACGAGAACCACTCTTTGAGGGAGAGGAGCAGGGATGAAAATCTCCCAGCTTTTGTTTTTTTTGAGAAGATGAATGTGAACTCGAGCAAGAATACAAGCTCAAAGCCAACCAAGCACGCAACCAACTCCAAGCACGGCAAAACTGTCCTCAAGACGCTTAAGAAGGCAAAGGGAGACGTTCCACCGGGAAAACCCAGTGTGGAGAAAGAGAATGTGAATTGCCTAATTAAAAAGAAGATGGATTCACCCTTCAGAGTCCTAAGCATGACAGTTAAACCAGCCCTGAAACTCCAATTGGGAGCAGCGTTCTTTTCTGCCAGGAAGAAATCGCACTCTAAAAAACCAGTTGTAGACACTAAGTCTCTTCAGGGTGTCTCCAAATCTCTGCAAGAAAATGATCAGCCTGGACCGCCGACAACTGCAAAGTCTAATTCAGCTGATAGAAACAAAATTCTTGAGGCGGGTGGTGTATTGAGAAGTATTTCTGTGCCTCAGACAAAGGAAAATGAAAACAGGCAGGGCTCTACGAGCTGTGCAAATCAAGGGAGAGATTCGGCCTGTGAAGGAATAACATCTCCGCAGAACAGCAGGAGCACCTCTCGTCCGTTTTGTGCTTCCAGGTCTGCAGCCGCAGGAGACAGCGATGCGGAGAACGTGGTGAGTAGAGGTGTCACCAGGGCCCGCGGAGGCCTTCAGGTGACACATACACACAGCTTGCTGAGCAAGCTGGAATTAACACAGGCTCCAGTTATTCAGGCGTAGGGTGTTCGTTTAGATATATTAGTGGATTTTGCCTAGGAAAACTTTCACAGATTTATTCCTGCCTTATGAAGGCATAAAACTGTGGTAAACCTCCAGGAAGTCCTTGTTCGCATCCCTGTCGCTAGCTCTCAGTTGCAGTGAAATATTCCATTTATGACAGCTGAAAGGAAAGCTTTCTGCATGAACTTTTGGCAAAAGACAATGTGTATTTTTTTTTTCCCCTCATGATAAAGAGCAAAGCTGAAAAAGAAGTTTTTAAACGGTTTTTTTTTTTTTCTTTTCTTGTTTTGATAAATGTAACAAACGCCAGGTCTGACCTTGCTGAGTTCTGTGGGAGGTCACGAGCCCGCATCCCGGGTGTTCTCCCTAGATAACGTGTTTGTCTGCAAAACGTTACCTGCTCAAAGCTGGAGGAAGGAGGCGCTTCTCCAGAGTTCTGCTGCTGGGCTCCTTGAAGCCAATTATGTTTTTCCCCAGCCATGCATGTCTTGGCCGGTGCAGTAATTGGACAGAGAAAGCAAAATTGTTTCTGGAGTGTCTTTATTTAGAGAATTCTCCTGGGTTACAAGATGTTGCTTGCTGGTACAGCCTGTGCTGTAATTCAGGCGGCGCTAGCAGGCTTTGGTCTGGTCTGGGATTATCTTTTTAGCGATTATTTTCTCAGCAGGAACTATGTGTGCTAGTTCAGCAGCTCCCTTCTCCAAGGCAGCAAAGCTAAGCCCCTGCTTCTCAGGCTTTGACAAACCAACAGTGAGTTTTCTGAGCTGGTCTTTGTTTGAAGAACTTTAACCTTTTTGTATATTGCTGAAGAGATACAAGCAATTTTTCTGTTGCTGCCTTAGCGGTGAATATACTCCTGATGATAGAAAAGTGTTGTTTAGTTTGTTTGGTTTTTTTTAAACATACATTTGATTCTTGTGCAAATATGTTTAGCAGTGCTGGGATGGTTAAACTTTGCAAGGAGTCTCGCTTATTGCCAATCAGTTAATGCTGGCCAGACCTTGCTTTTAATTTTATGATTTGCCAGAGAATTGTTTAGCTTGGGATGTGGATTTTGCTTTCCAACGCGGTGCTTAGGTGTGAAAGGTAAGGGTGGCAGTGGAGCGAGTGCAGCAATAAAATACAAATTCGGAACAGGTTTGCAAACTGTTTCATTACACCTAATGTCATATTTTGCTGTTGCATTCTGGCATCTGAAACGTAGGAAAGTAGGAAAAGCCACTGGAATACTACTGTGGTATTTAATACTGGGCATTGAAACGAAGCAGTGAACAAGATGGGAAGCTGTTTTTATAGGGCTAATGTGTTTTATAGTCCTGTGCCGGTTCAATAAAGGATAGTTTATTGCCTCCTTTGTTCACCTGCACTGTTTCAGTATCTCTCTCACATTCCTGGCTTGATCGTCAATATGTTTTTACAATGCAGCATTAATAAAACACAAATGTTAGCTTGTGCAATCTAATCTTGCACGTGCATTAAAAAAAAACCCCAAACTTGAAAGCATTTGATTCTGCTGTGATGGCAGTTCTTTGTGTTGGCAAACTATTTCCCAGAGGTTAACCAGAAGCATGGAGTGTTTGAAAAGGGAACTTAGCGACTTCGTTACTGCAAACTGAACACAGACCAAGTTTGGCCTTGATCTACTCTCAGATTCAGCTACAGCCAGTGGCTTTACCTGACGACTGCCTAGCCTTCCTGGTGAGATGGGAAATAACACTGTTGTATACCAAAGGAGCGCAGTTCAAGGCAAATTTGGCAGATTTTCATTTTTACAGAACATCTGCGAAAGGCTTCCAAAAGCTGTGGAGATGCACAGTTGCAGAGAGAGAATGAAGCAGTCCCAGAAATGCCAAGCTGAAGAAATGATACGAACTTCTACAGTTAAGATTTACTTCAAGAACAGCCCCCCTGCCATCCCGCGCTAAAACAAAAGTAGGGGCATACACAGGTGCTGCGGTGTTGAGAATGAAAATCCATGATCATTGTTGTAAGCTGAATTGGGTCTGACAGGTAGATTTAGATTAGCGGGCAGATTTAGATGAGATATTAGGGAGAAATTGTTGCCTGTGAGGGTGGTGAGACCCTGGCCCAGGTTGCCCAGAGAAGCTGTGGCTGCCCCATCCCTGGAGGTGTTCAAGGCCAGGTTGGACGGGGCTTGGAGCAACCTGGTCTAGTGGGAGGTGTCCCTGCCCATGGCAGGGGGCTGGAACTAGACGGTCTTTAAGGTCCCTTCCAACCCAAACCATTCTAGGATTCTATGACAGTAGTCAAAGATGAGAAATGGCAAAGGTACGCCTCAAGGCTGTGAGTAGCCTGCAGGAAACAACTTTTTCCTCAGTGCTGGGGTGTAACATTTTCAGCAACATTTTCAACTCCAGCAGTCAGGTGTCACGTTAACAATGGTGAGACGGGTAGTCTGCTAAGACCGCATTTCGTTATTGGAAAATACATGTTGGTAACGCTTCATAATGTCAATTAATGGTCTTTGTGAAGGTCACTTGAGCTGAATGTGATTCTGTAGCTGCTGTCTGAGAACTTAACTGGAGGGTTTTCTCTTGGCCCTAAAAAAATTGTCTTAATTTACAGGATGTTGATGAAATCGGTTCTTCTGCAACCCATGACTCAGATGACTGCGTTATTCCTTCAAGCCAATCTCCGTGTAAGGTGAATGAGCGTGGTAAGTTGGATTATACGTATCTTCGTCTATGACTTTTGTTGCTGTAGGAAAATGAGGCAGAAGAGACTTTGACAATCTCTTAGCTTACCAGCAGGATCAGCTCTGCTGAATTCCCATGTTGTTCTGTAATTCAGTGTTTAAATAAGCTGGACAGTAATGATGGAGATTCTGCTGTCTCCCCGACGAATCTGTTTTAATGTTAAGCAGTATGTAAACTGTTTTTTATCCTGATGTCTAACCTATCTTTCCTCTTTGCTTTACTACGTAGCCCACTCCCAGTAAGATTTGGGAAATTGCTCTATTTGAATCCTATTATTAGGTTTTTCCCCATTCTTTTCTCCCCGGACTGTTAGCCTGATTTTTTTTCAGCTTTCCTTTTTAACTCTTGATTTACTTTTGTTTTGGTTTTTTTGTTTGTTTTTTTTTTTTTTTTTTTTAGGCATCTGACTTTTTCATTTATTTATTTTCTCCAGACTGAGCCATGTCTTCCCCGGTGTGGTGCTCCCAAACAAATCTTGATCTGAGCTTTACCAGCACTAATTAGCAGGAAGGGAGTAATTCATATGTTTCACAGGCAGTGCACACATATGTTTCCACAGGAGACTTTGTGCTTGTGAGATGCCTTTGGTTTGAGGTAGACAGTAACCCAAGTGTTTTACGCGCAGCTGCTGCCCAGGGAGTTGATCCCTACCCCTTATTTTGCCCCGGCTTGCTGTTAAGTATAGTGGTTCCCCTTATCCTTATTTCAATCTGCTTGTTGCTGCCCATTTTCAATGCAAGAGTGCTTTCTAAATTAAATTCTTAAATAACCCCTACATGCTAGCTATTACCTACAACGTTATAAGCATATATTATTGTTTCCTCCTGATGGTCACCAAGGAAACTCCACTCTCTACTTCTTGTTTCGGCAGTGAATTATTAACAATAATTATTTGAATATGATTCCCCCCCCGCCCCCCCCCCCCCCCCGGTGAACTTTGCCCCTTTTCTTATGGTTAGTTTACAGAGACCATATTACCCTACTAACGCAAGGGAATTTTCAGAAGTTATATATGTTATTATATATTAATTTTAAAAGAAAATATGTTGCTTAAATATTATTTTATTAAGGCAAACTAATGTGTTGGCCTCTACCTGCTGTCTCATCTTCCAAGTATGCACTAACGTGTGCCAGTATGTTTGCAGAAGTTGAGGTCATGTTATTTTATCCTAATTTCCTGGTTTCTTAATTTTTCTCTTTTTTAAAAACAGGCAGCATTTGCTATTCTGGCCTCAGCAGCCCTGGGTTAATTCAATCCTTGCTAGTCTGAAAAGGTCTCATTTATCTGAGAGTTCTCTTTCCATCTTTCCCCAGCTGTATGGCCTTTGTGTCTCAATTGTGCTAACGATCTCATCACAACTAATCCTTTTATTGATCACTGAAATAAAAAGGCACTAAATGGTTTGTTTTCCTTTCTCATCTGGTGTTCGTGTTTCCTCCTCTTTCGGTAGCTGAAACTTCTGGGTTTTCCCCTTGCTGTTACAGGATGCTTTCCTGGTCCTGTGCCCTTCCCAGGTAGAGCTTGTTCTGCAATTTGGCATTTCTGCTTTCAGTCCTTTGTGTTGCTGCTCAGCTTTCCCCTGGTTTCTATTCCCATTGTGATTCCTTGCGTTGCCAGGGAGTGAACAAGTCATGATTTAGCTGTGTTTGTCTCTTACTCCACTTCTTTCTGGCACATCTGGTCTTAATGTGTTTCTTGAAGAAATTGCCAGCACTCCTGAGCTTTGTTTCCTCCCTCCCTTTAGTCTTGCTTCACATGGGAACTTACTTATCCGCTTTTGGAACATAGTGAAGTTTGTTTTATTGAAGGTCACCGTTTCTCCGTGCCTCCTCCTCTTGTTCTGAAGAGTGGCGTGCTCTGTGCTGCCAGACGCGTTTCTTTCCGCTATCTCCAGCTCCGTATAACACTCCTCTTCCTGTGTTTTCCACCTGTTTATTAAGCTGTTGTCATCACATTCCCAAAGATTGCCCGACATTATTTGCCTGCTGGGGCCTTTCCCAAGAAGTGTCCTGGCCCTCTAAGATCCTGCATTTCTAGGAAGCCGTAGGCTTTTTATTGTTTATTAGTGTCGCCTTCGTGACTCCTCATGATCTTTTCCCCTAGTGATATTAACAAGAGACTTTTTTTATTGTGTCCTGTTTCCTAGAAACAACTGGTTCATCTTCCTGGTATGTTTTGCTGGAGGCTGTTAGGGCCACTCTTCTGCTTATGTACTTTACTGTGTTTCTGCAGTTCCTAAGAAGTCCCCGTCAATTTGTGAATGCAGTCAAAATATGAGAGCAGAAAGCAGTCTACTACCTAAACTTTTTACACGTGAGGGAAAATATATTCCTAACTAACAGGTTCCTTGCTTTTCCTTACCAAAGTCTTTGCTAAATTGTGCTGAAACCTAGTGCTGAGCCTGTCATTTCCCAGCTTCTCTAGGATGAAGAAGCTGTAAGTTCAGGCTTCTTCAGCCAAAATAATGGAAAATGGAGAAACCTGTGCTTGATTAACACTCTTAATCAATAGCCAAGTAAACACTAAACTACTGCAGCAGAAATTTCTGCTTCATAATTCCAGTGTGAGAGGGGAAAGTACCATATAGCCTGATCTTTGTCACTGAAGGGGATTGAAGGTAATTATGGCTGGATACCACTCATGAACATAGCTTTTATATCCTGCAGCGCCAACAGCTTCCCAGTACTTATAAGCTCCTGCCTATAAAGCTCAATTTCACTGTTGTGGGTCATTTTGAAGTCTCATTCATGTTTGAATTTCTGTTTCCCTCTATCAACGTGTTCTGCAACTAAAAGAGATTTGAAACCACAATAACTTCACTCGTCTTTTCCAGCATCTCCTTCAAATGCTGTTGTCTACCCCATATTCAGTGCACCCCCCACCAGCAAGAAAAGGTAGGCTAATCTTTGCTAACTCTGAGAATGATCAGAAGTGTTGTATCTGCGGAATTGCTATTTGTTTAAGAAGTTATACTAGTTCTAAAATTGATAGCTTAGCCTTCTCCCAATCCTTGTAAAGTTTGGGAGTCTGGGGTGTTTATTGTGTTGGCTTTTTTTTTGTTTTAAAGGGAAGATGAAAGTTTTGTTTGTTTAGGGGGACACTAGCCTGTGAATAAGGACCTACACATTTGCTTACTGCCTGGAGTACCTTTTATTTGTGAAGTTGTACATATTGAGTCGATTATTTTTTTTTAACTAATAAGGAAATAATAGTTTTCTCTTAGCTGTTGCTAGTGATGAAATCATTAGAACAAGGGCGATTGTTTCATGGTATATTTATCACCAAGAATGTCGCAGCCTTGCTGGTGTTTGGTCCCTGAGCAGGGGTTTTTATTTATTTATACTACTTCTGTGTGTTCTGTATATCCGTATCTGGGGTGTCCATAACGAGCAGTAACTTTCAGTCTTTATCTACTGGCCGTTCATTGGAGACCTGCACCTCTCATCAGCCAGAGACCCTGACAGCGCTAACTACGAATTTGAGTTGGTACCAGAGTTGTCAAAACGAATTCTCTTTACTCCGTTTGGCCAGTGCAGTGGCACAGTATAACACGAGCAGGGAGGCGTTGCTGCCCCTCGCTAGAATCTAATGCGTGGCCTGGCTTTCTGTATATACCTTGTAGCCTGCGCTGTAGACAGCAAACATAATGCACGTTCATGAGTTTAGTCGACCTGTATCACCAGTCAGTCTGGCAGTGATGCCTTTGGCATGGGCATTCTTGCCATGTTTCACGGAATCACGGAATTTTCAGAGTTGGAAGGGACCTCTAGCGATCATCTAGTCCAACTCCCCTGCTGACGCAGGAATGCCTAGAGCACATTACTCAGGACTGCGTCCAGGCGGGTCTTGAAAATCTCCAGAGAAGGGGACTCCACCACCTGCCTGGGCAGCCTGGTCCAGTGCTCTGGCACCTTCACCCTAAGNTTATCTGGAATTAGAAGAACCACACGTTTAGTTTCCCAAGGCTCAGATGGTCCATGCTGCTCCCTTTTCTTTTACTAGTTGGTGCCAGCGTGAATCATAAATTAGCTCCTTTTCTCATTTTCTCCAAGTCATGCTGCTTCAGCAGCAATTTAGCTTTATGTGCTCACCTCTAAGCACAGCAACCTGTTCCTGGGGATATATCTGAACAATGCAAATAATGATTTGTGTTCGAGATTTATCTGGTCACTGGGGCTGGTCACTAGCTCTGCTCAGGCCCTTCTGTGGCTCTTGCAGGAGCTGGCAGCTTCTGTGCCTCTGTCACGCTCTACCTCCTTTACCAGTTAAGCTACAGGATTTGTTTTTAAACCGTTGAAATGAGTCACTTCTTGGGAAGGTCCCGGCTTATTAAAGTTGTACAGAGCTAAAGATTTCAGAAGGCTTGTTTACCTGCCTTGTGCTGGTGTTGTAGAATTCTTTAAATTTAGTGTCAACTGATCTCTCTCTGCCATCAGGTTCATTGCTTTTCCATAGCAACTCTTCCCGTGATATGCTTTTGTAAATATTACAGTGCTGTGGCTAATATTGACCAACATCTTCACTGTTAGCACTCCGAGAAGTATCTGCGTGCTGTACAGAAATCACTGGAAGTGCAAAGATCAGTAACTGCACTGGTCAGGTGTATTTTGTATTGCGCACTTTTTTTTGAGAAATTTTAGTACAGCAGCACTAGGTAGCATCGTGCTCGGAAGTTTTGATCCAGGTGCCGCAGACAAGACAGAAGTTGTAATAAAAATGGGTGAAAAGGATTAACGGAAGCGCCTGCTTGTCCTCCACTTTCCCATGCTCTCCTGGGTGGGTTTTCATAAATGCGCTGGGTGATGTTTGATATTTAGTGTGATGGAAGTGAACCATGAGCATGTGCATTTTGCTTTTTTTATTCTGTAAAAAGCATGATGTTGATAAATTACTTGCAGGCACTGGGACTTTTTACTGATAAGGGGTAATCGTAGATGTCTGTGCTTCTGATTAGCTTATTTCTTCAACTAACTTGCTGCCATACTCATAGACCTCTACTGGAAAAAGGCTTGTTTTCCCATACAACAACCAGAGCTACTAATCCTTCTCCCACATTGAATCAACTTCTTGATACGTTTTGTTAACAATAAGGGCGTTCTAAGCAGAGTTTATTGTGAACATTAAAAAAACCCAAACCAAACCACTTAAAGTTGCTCCTAAAAGAGCCAAAATAAACCTTCCAAGACTTGTCGCGCTACTGCAGCCTTCTGCCACAGAAGTGTTGAAAGAGAGATCTGATTGCAATATTTGCTTTGCTTCCTCCTGTGGCTTTACAAATACCTTCCGTGGTGCAAGTGGAACCCTGGAATATGTGGAAATCCTGGTGTTTGTGATTAACTGAAAATCAGTCTTGGATCTGCAGTTGTCTCCTGGGAAGCTGATGAGCACAAGCTTTTCCTACACGAAGTCTCTGCTTTGGAAATTCTCCTTAGTATCCAAATCTATAAAATTGTTTGGTGTATCGCTAAATTAATTCCATGTTAAGGTTTGCTGCACAACAGTTACAATTTCCCACTTGAAGATTGCTTAAGAAATGCCACCTTACGTACAGAAGTCTAAAGGTAGGTTAGAAAACTGCTATTATTCACACCCCTAACAATGTGCTTCCCTGTAGCTGAAGCCCATGTTCTAAACTTAAAAATTCATATAAAGCCTCCATGTCTGGATCTGAATATGAAAAATTCCTCTTGGCCTTGCATCAGTCTGCTCCCCTTTTTGGGAAGCTGTCCCTTCTAGGTGGCGGAGGAGAGCTTAGCCCTAGGACCAAGGGTTTTTCCTGAAATGCTACCAATCCCCTGGTCTAAAGGGGTGTTGGTGTGAGGGGCTGGGACTGGTGGTGCTGCAGCAGCAACTGGGTGGGGAAGCAGTCTTGGGACCCCAGGGGTAGATGGAGTCTGGGCTTGAGACCAAACTGTGGTGATTCTTGGGCAAAACCTTGTCACAAATTCTTGTACACCTTGATCAAATCCGCGATGACATGCTTCGTAGGTTAGCGGAGTTCAGTTTTTCATTTTCTTCCTTGAGGGGAGAGTGGTGCCGATGTGGTGTGTGCTTTATAGCCACCTTTCCTCACAAAATGGGAATGCTTGAAGCTTTCTAAGATTATTTCAGATGATGCTACTTCCCCTGCTGAGTCTGGCAGGGTAGGACCCTTCTCCTTGCCTTGTATCACACTGCCCAGAGGTCTGGCACGCATCCTTGAGCTGCTCGGACCAAGCTGTGGTACTGTGGGTCGCAGTGTGGTCACGCAGCCAGCTGTGCTCACATTCCCACCTACTCATAGCCACACCTTGCGTTCACCTCCCCGAGCCCTTTGGTCTGCTGGGGACTTCACAAACCCCCAGGGCTCCTCAACCCATCGGTGTGTAAGCGTGGTTTAGGTGTGTGATCATAGCTGTGGTTTTATGCACCAACTAAACAAGTTAGGAGCACGTCTGTGGGACTGTTGAGAGGAGACTGGGTTTTTGGGATTCCAGTTAGTCGGGGGCAAGATTGCCAGAGCTGAGCAGCTTGCTGCCGGAAACTCTGAGCCTGTGCAGGAGCGTTGTGGATGTGTAGAAGCACGTCAGCAGCAGGTTGCGGAGGGAGCTGCTGGGCTTGGGCACCAATTTCTTCACCCGCAGTTTCCATACTCCATGGACCTGGCCCTCTGCCTCTCACTTTGTTGTGTTTCCCTCTGACTGTTGAAGGAGCTGCTGAATTCCCAGTATCCCGGAAATGGGATGGCTGTGGAAGTGGGAAAGGTGCTTAATCAAGAGTTATTTAACTTCTCATGCAATCATGGCTCTTCCTAGAGCCCCTCTCCTTCCCTCCCTCCCCCAGAGGAGCTGGCACCACAGCTGTCACAAGCTTTGCTATATCTGCCTTAGTTTAGGGTGTTCTGCAATAAAAGTCACTACCCTGCCCTGGTACCCAACGTGTAACGTTAACTTTTGGCTGCTGTGACTAATTTTAATCTCTCTGAAATGATTTTCAGGACACAGGCTGCGCTGGATGAACTGACTTCTCCGTTTGGGTCCAACCCACCTGCAAAAACATCTCACACCTCGCAGAAAAGCAAGAAGGCGAAAGAGCTCTGCAAGCGCGCCAGAGATCAGATGATCATTGTAAGGTTCCCCTCGGGGCGTGCTGGGTCCTCGGGGTGGCTTGGTGGTGAGGAAACAAGAAATCTGCCTTGAGGCTAACAGATAAGTAGATTTCCTTACGTGTAAACCTCAAACCAACCACGCTGCAAGGACCGTAACAGGGCAGTGATTAACATATTTAGCACTGGACAAGGACAGGGTAGTAGCTGGGAAATACATTGTTATGGTTTCCCTGGGACTAACGCTTTATTACGTTTTAGAATTCAAAAGAGATTTATGGAACATAATACTAAAAAAAAAAAAAAACCACCCAAAGGGAAACTCGGCCAAGCCTGTATGGATGCTATAGGAGTGCGTTTGGCTGGATCCTTTTCCTTTCCCACGGCTCCCTGGCTGCTGTGCGAGCAGCGTCAGCACAGCACCGCAGCCACAGCGGCAAACGTCAGCCAGGGCGGCACGGGAGCAGGAATGTGCGACCGAGAGCTGAGCCCGAACCGAGCTTGTTCCGTTAACGAGCGGGTGCCTCTTTGGTAGCTCCACGTCTGCTGTTGCCCTTCAGTGTGGAGTGCTGATTTTAGAGCAGGAGGAGGCCAGACGGTGTTACTGAGGCTTGTGTGTCATGTAGCCATCACCCGTATGGGTTTCCAGAAAATACGCCCTCAGCGATGAGTAATTTTTTAGTAAACCATTTGTTCTCACTTGGTGACATGCAGACATTTCCAAGCCCATTTCCTGAGGGAGCGGGGCTTATGTGATCATTCTTGTCTGCTGATCTGCCCTTTTTAGCACCTTTTTGAGTCGTTTGGATGATTTCTGTCAAATT
Source organism: Burhinus bistriatus (assembly GCA_013397275.1). Taxonomy (NCBI): domain Eukaryota; kingdom Metazoa; phylum Chordata; class Aves; order Charadriiformes; family Burhinidae; genus Burhinus; species Burhinus bistriatus. The sequence goes on along the minus strand of VYXH01002018.1, from coordinate 163,655 downwards.
TGAGACCTCACAGATACAAATTTTGGAGTGTTTTGAAAAGCTGGTCCCTGTGGAAGGGAGAAACCCGGATGAGTTCCTGCGATGAGAGGAAGGCAGCAGCGTGTGCTCAGCAGCCGTCGCTACCCTGAATGTGTCTGGCTGGCGAGCCACGAGCTCCAGCCCTGCCTGGCATAGCTCAGCTGGGTGTCTGACTGCTGGGCCCACGAGGGACAGCCCGTGGGTGCTGTGAGACGGGGGGAAGCCCAAACTGGGACATGGGGAAGGGAAAGCAGCCAGTGCAGGGAAGTAAGACGAGTCCTTAACAAACTAGGCTTCGCTTAGAGATCAGTCTGCTGTTTGCTTGCGCAACTGGCATTTGATTCCCTCACCTCCCTTCCCTCTGTGCTGATAGAGGTAAAAATTAGGTTATTTTTAGGTAACTGATGAAAAGACTAGCAGAGTTTGCCTTTGCTTTTGTGGAGCTCTTTTACTTTGTGTCCTCAGCGAGGATGTTGCTTATCTGTTTCAAGGTTTGTTCCAAATGATGCATTCATTGTGTTCCCTGGGTAATTTAATGCTGTGTAGTTCTGAATATTCTGCAAATAAGCAAAGGCTTGTCCTTCTCTTGACAAATTCAAGTGGGAACAAATACTTGAATCTTTGATTATTGTTACTACAACCAATGTTCAGCCTCATTCTTTAAACCGAACGCGGTTTTCAACAGCTTCAGAGCGCTTAACTGACTTTGTTTCTCGCTAGGATGCCGGTCAGAAGCATTTTGGTGCCGTAGTTTGCAAGTCGTGCAGCATGATCTACACGGCTGCTAGCCCAGAGGATGAAGCCCAGCACATCCAGCACCACGAGAGGTTCCTGGAGGGACTGAGATATGTGGTAAGGCGATGGCTGTGCTTGTGGGGGGGGAAGTGGTGTGGGATATCCAGGTACACAGTGGAGACAGCTGCAGGCAAACGTTTTGTCATCCAGAAGGGAGGTTAAAGTGTAAGTTAACCAGTTCCAGCAACTGTCTGCCTTCATCAGTTTGATGAATGTGACTTTATTCCTGAAAGCTGAAGTGGTTCAAATTACAGCTTCGTCTGCCAGAATCTTCGCTGAATCACTTCCTCTCTCTTGCTAGACCGCTAACGTGTTGTTTGTTTGGGTTTTTTTCCCCTCTGTGGCAGGGTTGGAAGAAAGAACGGGTTGTGGCAGAGTTCTGGGATGGGAAAATTGTATTGATTCTTCCAAATGACCCAAAATATGCCGTCAAGAAGGTACATGTTTGTTTATTTTGGGGTTTATATTGTAGATTAGCTTTCTGCTGGCTCAGCTCCCAGAACTACCTCAGTGTGTGATCACACATCGCTTCTCAGTGCACGGGGCGAACAGGAGAGCTGAGCGGGGTTGTGGCAGCAATCTGGGTTGCTGTGGACACCCACCCTGACCCTGCTCCCTGCGCTGAAGCTCTTACTCTTCCATGAGCAACACAACCTGATCCTTTCCATCCCGAGGGCTGGGGTGAGAGGCAGTTGCGCTCTGTGAGAGGTGTAGAGGGATGAAGAAAGGAGGCTGAGGGGAGACCTTCTCGCTCTCCACAACTCCCTGAGAGGAGGTTGTAGCCAGGGGGGTCGGTCTCTTCTCCCAGGTAACAGGCGATGGGACAAGAGGAAACGGCCTCAAGTTGCACCAGGCGAGGTTTAGGATGGACATTAGGGAAAATTTCTTCACGGAAAGGGTTGTCAAGCGCTGGAACAGGCTGCCCAGGGAAGTGGTGGAGTCGCCATCCCTGGAGGTGTTTAACAGCCGGGCAGACGTGGTGCTGAGGGACACGGGTTAGTGCTGGGTTTGGCGGTGTTGGGTTAATGGTTGGACTCAATGATCTTAAAGGTCTCTTCCAACCTGGGTGATTCTACGACACGAGTGAGAGCCTGTTCTTTAGTATTCTCTATACAGTTAGAGCCTGATCCCACGTCAGCACAGCATGATTTGAGGGAACGAGTCCCCTTGCCGACAGCTTTCACACCAAAGAATATGCGTGTTAGTTCCTAACACAACTCTCTCCGCTTTTGTTTTTAGGCAGAAGATGTGCGAGAAATTGTAGATAATGAATTGGGATTTAAGCAAGTTTCTTTGAGCTGCCCAGCCAAGACTAAAATATACTTGTTTGTGTCCACCAAGAAGATGATTGTTGGGTGTTTGGTAGCTGAATCAATCAAACAGGTACGTGTTATTGATTGTATGGGGAGGGGGTGAACTTGCAGGCTAATAACTGGGGCTGTTTGCGTAAGCCTGTGTATCAGAAATCCTGGCTTAGCACAGGAGGAGGGGAAAATAAAACTAGGGAAATAAAACAAACAAACCAACCCACCCCCAAAAACAACAGGAAAAAAAAAAATTAAGGAAAAGCTCAAGCATTTGTCAAGGTGAGGTGTTGCTGGCAGGAGTTAGTTGAGTTTGCACAGCTGATACTGCAGTGAGCTTCCATCTGACCCTGCTCTGGGTGCTGGTTTCTGTGGTGGGCTGCCTTGTAAGAGAGCAGAAGGCAAGGTGGGGAGTGCGGGAAGGCCCGGGGCTCTGTGTCCTGTCGGGAAGGAGCTGTTTGATGCCTCCGCTCATCCCTGCAGGCTTTCCGGGTGCTGTCTGAGCCAGGAGCCACGCTGTCGCCTGGTCAGGATGCCCTGCAGCAGCATCGGGCTTGGCGCTGCTCCACAGATCCGGAGCCCGCCGTCTGCGGCATCAGCAGGATCTGGGTGTTCGGCCCGTGGCGCGGGAAGGGCATCGCCCGTCGCATGGTGGATGTGGTCAGGTAGGGAGTGGCAGGAGGGCAGCGGGAAACCGGGATCCCAGCTGGGGTTTATCCTTGGGGGGGGGGCGAAACGATGATTGCAGCCAAAAGTGTTTAGAAGGAACTTATTGAAAGGGATAAATTTGTATCGTTAAGCAAGTCTGAAATCGCCACTTCATAGTGGAAGGATATCAAGTGGCCAGATACTCTATATATATCTAATGTTTAAGTAATATTTTCATTTAAAATCTGACACAAGTGTGGGCCAAACTGTTAACTGCTGGGTATAACTAGAATGCAGAGCTACTGGACTGGATTTTCCAAGAGAAACTCTGTTTGTTTCCCGCGGGAAATGTTTGGGTTTTTTTAATGGACACGTTGATGAGCCCAAACACTTGAGTTTTTCCAGGCAGGAAATTCCAAGCTTTTCAAGCTCAGACCAAACTGGGGTGAAGACTTAAAAACTTACCCTTGTCTGTTAACATGGACTGCCTTGAGGGGGAGCTTGGTAGTGCAGGAACCTGTAGCAGCACGTATCTTCTCTGTGTCATATCTGCTCACTATATGTGTATCAAATACAGACATATAAAGTACGTGAGTACAAGGGGTGATGGCTTTAACCTAAAAGAGGGGAGATTCAGACTAGATCTAAGGAAGAAACGTTTTTACGCTGTGGGTGGTGAGACCCTGGCCCAGGTTGCCCAGAGAGGTGGTGGCTGCCCCATCCCTGGAAACATTCCAGGCCAGGTTGGACGGGGCTCTGAGCAACCTGGTCTAGTTGAAGGTGTCCCTGCTCATGGCAGGGGGTTGGACTAGATGACCTTTAAAGGTCCCTTCCCACCCAAACCGTTCTGTGATTCTATATGTATATATTTTTCTATATTCATAATCATACATCATTGTATCTGGAACTCAGTATTCTGAAAATTCCTCAGCCGGTGTTTGGTCTCCACTTCTCCTGTGGTTAGTGTTCGATGTGCCAATAGATGATGCCTTCCAGAGCTGCAGGCTGTGCGAGCCAACTGGACCTGGGTGACCTGTGGGTGCCCACGAGAGTCCTGGCACTGTTGTGGTGGACTTCACTCGGGAACGGCTCCAAGATATTTAACTGAAACCTCTAGGTTTCCATGTAAAACTGTATTTGGGGTTTTTCTGCCTGTATGCAGTCTTACAGTATCCTTCTTGCTAATTTTAAAACGCCTCCTGGTCCCTGATTACACCAGAATCCGAGAGAGTGAACTGGCATCTCACAGCGATCCTCTCTGGTTTGAAAGCAAAGCCACAGAAGAAACAACAGCACCCTGCCGAGGAGGGCTGGGGGGGGGGAACACCGCCGCAGGTAACAGCAGCCGCCTGGCTGCAGCGCCCCGATAGCTCTGCTCTCTCTTTCAGGAGCACCTTCATGTACGGCTGCTACCTGAACACCGACGAAATCGCCTTCTCCGACCCGACGCCGGACGGCAAGCTGTTTGCAACGAAATACTGCCAAACCCCTAGCTTCCTTGTCTACAATTTTATTTGTAACAACTGATTCGACTTGATTATTACAAGTTGAGGTTTGTTTAAATCATCTGAAATAATCTGGTGTTTAAATTAACACTTGAGCGTTGTTACCTGGCTAAACGCTGTTCTCCTGCTGAGCGCTAGCTCTTCCTCCCCTTGTGAGCGAGCGGGGGGAGAGTGTGTCACTTTGTGTACAGAGCTGTGTTGTATTTTAGTGATTCTGCAGAACCTTGCTTGGATTTCAGGTAGGTTTGGTTCTTCTGAAGCTAAATTTTATTGCAAATAACTTAATTTCTTTAAAAGGTTTAATTAATATAAAGATTGCTGTTTTCTCCCCGATTTGTGTGGGTATGTTACTCTGAGCTCTCTGCCGTGTGTGTGCTGTAAAAGGCAGGGAGCTGCTAAATTTATGCAACAAGCAGTTGCTAAATTTATGCAACAAGCAGTTGCTAAACTTATGCATGGAGCATGAGATGCCTTAAAACGGCTGATGCGCGGCAGGATTTCCCCCGGTGGGTAAGGCGTCCCGGTGTTGTGCTGCAGGGGAAGCTGCCGTGGGGGCTGCCTGCTCAATAAAATGCGTGAAATGCTGCTGCTCGGGCTTGTTTCTGTGCGCAGAAGAGATGGGGCAATGCTTCCAAAGCTCTCCTAACTCGAGGAGTGGCAGCATGGGGGAACAGGACAGGTAGGTGTTGCAACATCTTTGTCTCCAGCCGCCTCGGGGTAGGAATTTCCCCAACCCACAGAGTTTTCTTTAATAGGTCCTAAGGAGACTGTTGTTGTTTTTTTTTTTTTTTTTCTTGATCCTACATCCTCTTTTACCATGGTACAATTCTGCGTAACAACCTGTTGTGCCAGGAAACTTTTTCCTTGAGACACACCCCCACTCCTTAGGAGGAAAACAGCACCACTTTCACACTGAGATGGAAAAAAAACCAAAAACATTTATTTTTAACATCTTGGTCCCAAAACTATTGTTAATTCAACACGAAGAGAGAGGAAAGGGTTTGAAAACAGCTGTAACACGAGAACTAAAAGCAGGACTATCGCACAGAGCACGTAGCTTATTTAGGACCTATGTGGAGGGGATTGCTCCAGAAGAACCTAGAGCAATCTCCCAAAACCAGGGGGTAGTGCTTAACGAGGTGAGGCTCTGGTTTTAAGTACACAGAGCAGGTTTCACGTACGGGAAGGATAAACACTGCAGGAGTAGCCTTACTCTTCTAAGCTCAATCCCTAAGCTCCCGCTCTTGCTCCGCGGCGCAAGTGCGGGAGCTCGGATGCTGTTACTCCTGAGCCAGACTTGCCTCCAAGGCTTCCACGATGCACGCGGCCGAGGGACGTTTCTTGGGGTCCTCGCTGGTGCAGACAGAAAAGAGGTCAATCATGTGCTGGTAGGAAGAGTCCAGTTCCTCCATGTTGAGGGCCGGGCGGGTTCCCAGGGCTGCGTAATACGCTTCCTCGTCAAAGCAGTCTTCATCAAAAGACTCATCTAGAAGGTGGAAAAGGTGTTGGGAAGGGTGGTGGAAGCTGCTCTGCTCCCTTCCGTTGTGGGGCTTTGCTCCACAGCTGCCCCTCATCCATCACAGAATGGTTTGGGTTGGAAGGGACCTTAAAGACCATCTAGTTCCAACCCCTGCCATGGGCAGGGACACCTCCCACCAGACCAGGTTGCTCCAAGCCCCGTCCAACCTGCTGGGAGGCCAGGCTGGGAGAGGTGGGGGGGTTCAGCCTGGAGAAGAGAAGGCTGCGGGGAGACCTTGGAGCCCCTTCCAGTGCCTCCAGGGGCTCCAGGAAAGCTGGGGACGGACTCTGGATCAGGGAGGGGAGCCAGAGGATGAGGGGGAACAGTTTTACACTGAAAGAGGGGAGATTTAGATGAGATATTAGGAGGAACTTCTTGCCTGTGAGGGTGGTGAGACCCTGGCCCAGGTTGCCCAGAGAAGCTGTGGCTGCCCCATCCCTGGAGGTGTTTAACAGCCGGGCAGACGTGGTGCTGAGGGACGCGGGTTAGTGGCAGTTTGGGCAGTGCTGGGTCAGCGGTTGGACTTGATGATCTTAAAAGTCTTTTCCAACCTAAACAATTTTATGACAAATCCCCACTTGGGTGTGCGGGAGGTGCCCAAAGTACCTCAAACTTCTTCCCCTGCTCTCTGTCAGATGTGAGTGGGTGTTTGGCAGCCCGGGTACAACCCTCAGCGGAGGCACAGCACATTTGCTTTACCTTCTTTTCCAAAAGGCTCAGCTGCCTCAAATATTTTTGTGCACCATTTCAAGCACGATGTCATTTCAAGCTTTTCTGGACACATCATTCCGGTAGTATCTCAGCAGCATCCAGCACACAGCCACAGCCTGGCAGAGTGCTCCTGCGCTGCCGTGACAGCAAAGGACGTGGGACAGAGCTGGAGCGTGGCCGAGCACACTGCAGGGCTCTCGGGGGAGCAGCAGTCAGGCTTGGGGACATCTTTCAAGCCTACTGAACCGTGCTGACGAGCAGCAGAATTTCAAGGAGCTCTTTCCAGCTGTTAGAAAAGCAGCTGGAGCACTTGGAAAGAGCACTGGTTCGCAATGACGAGTTACCATCATTTATCAACTCCTCATTTGGAGTTAAAAAGCTGAATGAAGCTGAAGGCAGCCCAGCCCCTGCATGCACGGTGAACACCACCGGCAAGCACCTGCTGCAGAGCGGTCTCGGGGTGGTGCTGAGCACCTCGGTGCTGCGGCAAACTCCCTGTGCGGAGAAGCAGGGCTGGGAGACGCAGCAGGCGCTTTTAAGTCTTCAGATGGCACCCAGGGGAGAGCCCGCATTGCGGGACTCCCAACACACGCTGTAGAAGTCAATCCTCCTAAGAGAGGAAAGCACTTCTAGGAGCAGAAGTCGCTCACCAGCAAGGTATAGAGACAAACCTTCGTCATCGAGGTCATCGTCCAGGTTGAGGTGAGGCACGGAGAGGGTCATCATTTCCCAGAGAGTCAGCCCAAAAGCGAAGATGTCGGCCTTGTCGGTGATCACGCCGTCATCCTGCAGAGCCTCCTTGGGCTTCCAGGGCTCGGTGCCGACGTAGTACATCTCCGGGTCGCTCACTGGAAGGGAACAACATGGCTCGGGTGGCTGCTGGGACTTGCAGACACAGCAAGACACGGTCTGTACCTTAACCCTGCTGTAAAGCACCCTGCGATGAAGAGGTGAGAAGTCACCTGCGTTTTACCCAGGTGTTTCCCTTCCTCAGCTTGGTGCCCCCCCGAGGAGGCAGGACCAGGGTGACAGCACTCCCAGGGCTCCTTCCCCTTCCCTGGACAACTCCAGGGGACAACGCCAACCCGACCCCGGTGCTCACCAGGCTCCACCACACGGTGCCTCCTGCCAGCCACGCAGTCCTTCTGCTTTCTGTACTCCAGCCCAAGCCAAGTTCTCACCACTTTGTTCAATTTAATGCCTCCTTGATCTTAATTACCCTTGGGAGAGCTGAAGCGATCAGCGCTCAGCCTGACGGAGGAAACGCCAGCTCTGACTCGATCCCATATATCCCTCTGCCAATTACGGGCACCGCTCCCAGGAGGAGGGTGCCACATTTTCCCCACACTCTCCTTAGCAAATTCCCGAGCTGTCAGCAAATCTTAGCCGTTCAAGAAACATCTCTCTTGCAGGGCTGATCTCCAAAGCCTGGCCTGTTACGAGAAGCGAATGCCGAAATCCCTCAACACTTCAAGGGCTGTTGCGCTTTAATCCTTGGCTGCCATGTGATGGGGACTCGGCACCCTTGTCATCGGTGGGTGCCCCTTGTCTCTGCAAGACCACGAGGAGGCAAAGCCACCATCAGGGCTGGGTGGGGAGGACTTCTTCCTGTTAAACCAGCCCAGAAACTGATACTTGAACCACGCTCCGCTCCGGGAGATTACGCTGGGGTGCTGCCTCCAGCTCTCGCTCCTTATAAAAGGGAACAGCTACTAATAAAAATGTAATAGAGCAGCTTTATAAATTATGAGGCTGTCGCAGGCCCAAGCGCTGTGTAAAGCGGCAGAGAAAAGCATTCTTGTAATTAACCCAAACACATTCCTGCTGTTCACAGCCAAGCCGCGACGCCATTAGACATCTGCTCCTCATCTACATGAAGTCTTTATAACGCTCGCATTTGGCTCGTGCTTCCTTCCAGCCCTACCAGAAAGATTCATTTATTTAACGCTCTGGCAAGAGCATCTTCTCAAGAGGGTCCAGCAGGGCTGGATCCAGCATCCCTTGTACAATGGCGCTCCCGCCCCCGGGAGCCAAGGTACAGGTGTGGAAGGGCACGAGACAGACGTCCCAGGTCTGAAGAATTTAAAGCTGGACTTTCTGGAGATCCTCTTCACCCACACATGGCACGAACCGCTCACCAGCCCTTCCCTCTGAGGACATGGGAGGATAAGCGTGCCAAACTCTGGCAGCCACCAAACACTCGGGTTCCCTTCCCGGCCGCCTGACCTACCGGTCATGTTCTCATCCAGGGGCAGGGACATTCCCACGTCACAGATCTTGATGGTTTCAAAGTCGCCTTTAACGACCACGTTTGAAGACTTGATATCTCCATGGAGCAGCTTCTTATCGTTGTGAAGATACTAAGAGGCAGAGAGGCACCGTTAACACCCGCTTACAGATACAGCTATGGAGAGGCAGGAGGAGCCATCGCATTTGGAGAACAAACCACCAACTTCTTAACGTTTAATGTATTCAGCCTTAAAAACCTCAAGGATGGGTCAACACCTACAAAACACAGGGCAGGTTGTTCCACCCAGCCTAGTTTTGGAGGCTGTCTTTCAGTGAAAGGCTCTGAGAAGCGCCTCCGGCAACAAGCACCTGCGAGGGGATGGGAAGGGCAGGCGGTAGCTGATGGCCAAGGACATGGCCACCTTGTCCCGGGCTCTCCTCGGCAGCAATAGCACAGGACTCGCCGCCACGGCCGGGGCAGCCTGTGCTTTACCCCAAGCACTGGCACAGCCGCGCCGAGGCTCAGAAGCCGTGCTGCGGTATAGACAGTCTCCGTTTTCCTGCTTTTTTCCCCTGAACGCAGCCTCAGGGCGGCGAGAGGAGGCACACAAGCGGCACCAGCTGGCGTCAGCTAACCATTTTCACCGCCAAGACCAGCTCCCTCCAGCTGCCTGGCGCAGCAGTAAGGACGCAGGAGCCAGCAGCCAGCTTCCTCGCCGGCTAGCAAGCAGGGACAGCAGGTAGCCCCAGGGGAGGGCAGCAGAACATTCGTGACAAAAACTCCGTTGGATCTTTTTTCACATTACTTCAATCTCAAGCTTTAGGGCTCAGTTTTCACCTGAGTCTGTACAGCACCCCAGTAAAAAACACCATCGAGGCCGGATACGGAGCGTCAGAGCATCTGCTCTCCATCTGCCGGCACGAGTGCCGCGCCTGGCCTTCTCACACACCCGATTCATTTATTTTTTCTAGTGTCACCGGTGGATACGGTTCCACACAGAACAGCTACAGTTAACATCAAACATACCTTCAGCCCCCTCGCCATGCTCAAGGCAACTTTGAAAATCATGGCAGCAGGGAAAGGGCCCAACTGTTTTTCCCTTCTTTCTTCAAGTAAGTAACAGAGAGATTTTTCTCCTCCGTACTCCATGGCCAGACACATGCTTCCATCGTTGGCCTCGGTAAACGCACGGTAACCTTCCAACAGAGATTGATTTGTTAGAGCGCCGAAGCAGGCACCAGCGTTTCCGCGTGCTTGCCGGCCCGATGGAGCCACAGCATTTGGGGCTGCTACCCCCGGTGCTTCCCCAGCGGCTGCAACCAACCCCAAACAAATTCACATCCTGGGGGACCCAGCGCGTGGCTCTACGTGGTGAGGTGAAGCCACAGGAATGTCCATGGAGACCTGCGTGGCCACGAGCAGGAGCAGGAGCCACAAACCTTGTGGAGGTAAAGGAGCTCCCTCCTCCAGGGAGCCCACAGACACCCCCCTTGTTGCTCCCCAGGTCAGCGTGGCACCCTGTGCAGTGGCAGGGAGGCCCAGGGACGTTTAGCCTGATCTTTGAGGGACAGAGAATCAGGACAAAGGAGGGAGGAGAGCAGCAGCAAATCTTCAGGACCAACACAGAATCATAGAACAGAATCCTAGAATGGTTTGGGTTGGAAGGAACCTTAAAGACCATCTAGTTCCNAGCGCAGCAGAGGGGCAGAATCCCCTCCCTGGCCCTGCTGCCCACGCTGCTGGGGATGCAGCCATGGATGCGGGGGGTTTTCTGGGCTGCCAGCGCACGTTGCCGGCTCATGGCCAGCTTTCCCCCTGCCCAGCACCCCCGAGTCCTTCTGGGCAGGGCTGCTCTCCATCCCTCCATCCCCCAGCTGCAAAGGTAAGGAGCCACAGAAGCGAGACAAAGGGCAGGGGGTTGTTCGGGAAACCCAAGCCCTCGTCTGACAGGGGCCATTCCACAAGATTAAGACGTGCAGACGCACTGTCACATAACCTTTCTTCCTCCCTGTCTTACTCCTATCTGTAAACACTACTCTTCAGGTGGAGTTATAAATGGCAGTCTTGCATAACAGCATAGCAAAAGTCTTATCCTGTAAATTATTTCCAACAGCTTTTACAAAAAAGCTGTGAAATGTTTGCAGTGTGAAAGGTTGAGATTATCTTTGCTCTTAAATTCCTGCCAGAAGCAAGACATGCCATTGTCAGCACACAAACAAAATTCTTTGAATGCAGCATTTCTAAGACAAGCGACCGCACGGAGATACTTTAAAGCACAAATGAAAGTCAAACAAAGCTGCTGTTCTGACTGGGAGGAGAGATTTTAGAAAAGATAAGAGGAGGAATTAAACACAGACTAGAGCAGCTTCTCAAAATATTCCTACCATTGAGAGCCAAGAGTGTGACAGAGCCTCAATTGTCACTCACCGAGGTGTGTCACCAGGGTGGGATCCGGAGCCTTGTTCCGCGCACAGAGGCCATCCCAGCCATCACTAAGACATTGCCCGTCCTCTGCATCCTTACGCTGGCTTCTCCCTTCCCTGAGGCTAAGGCTAAGCGGGAGTCCCACCATAACTGTTTCTGCTGGCCAAGTCACCCAGATGACCACCGCTCGGTGGCTGCATCGATCGCAACAGGCACCGAGGGGCACCAGCCACAACCCAGGTTTTGGGGCAAACCCCATCGCTACACTCCTGCATGGGCTCGGAGGCAGAGCCCCAGGCGTCCACCCCTCCAGCACGGCGACAAGGAGAGGCCTCTGCAGTCTGGGGGCTCCCTGCATGTGCCACCAGCATCCTGGCCTGGATCAGCAATGGTGTGGCCAGCAGGACTAGGGCAGTGATGGTCCCCCTGTACTCGGCACTGGTGAGGCCCCACCTCGAATCCTGTGGTCAGTTTTGGGCCCCTCACTCCGAGACAGACATGGAGGGGCTGGAGCGTGTCTGGAGAAGGGCAACGGAGCTGGGGAGGGGTCTGGAGCACAAGTCTGGTGAGGAGCGGCTGAGGGAACTGGGGGTGTTCAGCCTGGAGAAGAGGAGGCTGAGGGGAGACCTTCTCGCTCTCCACAACTCCCTAAAAGAAGGTTGTAGCCAGGGGGGGTCGGTCTCTTCTCCCAAGGAACAGGCGATGGGACAAGAGGAAACAGCCTCAAGTTGCACCAGGGGAGGTTTAGGATGGATATTAGGGAAAATTTCTCCACCAAAAGGGTTGTGAAGCGCTGGAACAGGCTGCCCAGGGAAGTGGTGGAGTCGCCATCCCTGGAGGTGTTTAACAGCCGGGCAGACGTGGTGCTGAGGGACACGGGCTAGTGGTGGACGTGGCAGTGCTGGGTTAATGGTTGGACTTGATGATCTTAAAAGTCTTTTCCAACCTAAACAATTCTATGATTCTGCCACCAACCACGCTGTCCCGGCAGCCCAGGAGTGATTCCAAGCCCCCATCACGCAGGGCAAGACTACGTTAATTTAATAAGGTCCCCGGTGGGCCCGACCGAAGGCGCAGGCAGCCCAGCAACCCACCTCCGAAGCCCAGGGACGGGGCAAGCACACTGTGCGCCCTCCCAGCCATCCCACCCCAGGGCTCCAGACTTCCAGAGCCGGATGGAGAGGTCTGTAACCCACAGCCCTCGGTGCGAGAGGAGCCCAGCGCCGGGGAGGGCAGAGGAACCCCGTGGCAGCCTCGTGTCACATCACCTGGCTCCAGAGCGGGCTGCAACAGCTCGATTTGCAATTTAAGCGACGCAGGCTGCGCTGGAAACTTACCCACGATGTTCGGGTGCTGGAGGTTTTTCAAGATCTTGGCTTCTTCGTTCAGTCTCTGCTGATAGATGCTTTGCTGGCTCTTGTTGCATTGGGAATTAACTTTCTTCACAGCCCACGGGGAGCGAGACAAACCTCTGGGAGATCTGCATGGGAAAAGCCACACGTCTCAGAACCGCTCCGTTTGGAAGCAGCACCCCGGGTAAAACTCGCACGGGTCCCTGCGGAGCTATTGTGGAGAGCGTCTGCCTTTATTTTGTGGAATTAATAAAGAATGGTGCTAAAATAAATTAAAGTTCGTTAACGTGCATGCCGCAGAGGTGCCGAATAATGCATCACCCGTATACAGTGCTCCTCCATCCAATTTTCAAGCATTTTAGGAAAGGAGATTTGTATCGATTGTTATTTTTAGGTGGAGGAGCCAAAGCTCGGGGAGGGAAGCAGCTTGCCCAGCAGAGCCAGGAACGGACCCCAAATGCCTGAACTCCAGGCCAGGGAAAGGCTGATTATTATGGCAATTACACACGCCAGCCACCATAGCAGAGTTTGGCCACCCAGACGGGACTCTGGGCAACTACTGTTGGACGTTGGACTCTCTCATCTCCAAACATCCAGTTGCCGGCATCAGGTGAGTTCACCTGGGAACTTTGGAGGCACCAACCAGTGAGTGTTAAAATTTGGCTACTAAATTCTAAGTATTCTGAGTCCGAGTGAGTTCAAGTCCCACCTCGGTAACGCACTAGGACAGGTCTGTGCGGCGCAATCAGCGTAAAACGCAGGAATTTGGCATAGAATCACAGAATGGTTTGGGTTGGAAGGGACCTTAAAGACCATCTAGTCCCACCCCCCTGCCATGGGCAGGGACACCTCCCACTAGACCCGGCTGCTCAGAGCCCTGTCAAACCTGGCGCTGAACACCTCCATACGGATATGGGGAATGCACCCGGCATAGAGAAGGGGACACCCTCGGCCGAGGCACTAGAAAATTGGAGGAAAATAGACGGCACTGCGGAGCTATCCAAAAAAAAAACCCCAATGAGCAATACATTGTGTAAGGAAGACTGGCCAGCGCTTCGAGGAGCCGGGGGATGGTGCCACGGAGGATCCTTTGAATTAACGGAATTGACTATGCTCCCGAAAATTTTAGAAGCTGAAAAACCTCAGTAAAGGGATTCTTGGTATGTATGGAATACAACATCACCCCTGGAACGCCGGAGATTTGGTTACATGGGGAAATCAAACGCCCAGGTTAAGGGAAGATGCAGGTTGATGTGCTTCATTATTTTTTAATATTTATTTGGGACTTAATCTATCCTGGGTGATGTTGACCTGTTATTGAGAGTTATTCCATCTAGACAGAAAGATAACTGAAAAAAATGTGGAATTACCCCTACAGGCAGGGGAAAATTGGACTGCCTGGCCTCAGGTTGATCCTAATTGGGATTATAATAATCAAACAGATAATTGCCGAACAGTGGTTACAGATCTGGTAACTGCGATCAGAGTTTGGGAAGAGATAAGAGTACAATGAACTCAAGTACAGGAATGTAGACGGAGGCCAGAGGAACACCCAGCGACTACCGGGGAGGATTGCACCAGGCTTTGCTGACGTAGCGGGGAACGGCTCTCCAGAATTTTAACAACAAATTGGCAGAAAACATGTTTGTGGACCAAGTCGCCTCTGACACCTGCAGCTATTTTAAGGATCACATGCCAGGGCAGAAAAGAGAAAATCTGAAAGATAGGATATTACCTGGAGGTTCTGTATTTGTACGCTATGTAGATGATTTGTTACTTGACCGCAGGACATACAAAGATTGCTGGAAAGACGCTGTTTGTCTGTGTTCTGCTTTAGCAGGAAAAGGTCACTGAACATCTCTTTCTAAGCTTCAGCTGTATCAGCAGAAAGTAAAATATTTAGGATTAATATTAACAGAAGGACAAGGATTAATAGACCCAGAATGGGTCCAGGCTACTGTAGAAGTACCTCAACTGGTAACACAACAAATGTGAGGATGCTCCAAGGGCTGGAGCCCCTCTGCTGGGAGGCCAGGCTGGGAGAGGTGGGGGGGTTCAGCCTGGAGAAGAGAAGGCTGCGGGGAGACCTTGGAGCCCCTTCCAGTCCCTCCAAGGGCTGCAGGAAAGCGGGGGAGGGACTCTGGATCTGGGAGTGGAGCCAGAGGATGAGGGGGAACAGTTTTCCACTGAAAGAGAGGAGATTTAGATGAGATATTAGGAAGAAATTGTTGCCTGTGAGGGTGGTGAGACCCTGGCCCAGGTTGCCCAGAGAAGCTGTGGCTGCCCCATCCCTGGAGGTGTTCAAGGCCAGGTTGGACGGGGCTTGGAGCAACCTGGTCTGGTGGGAGGTGTCCCTGCCCATGGGAGGGGGGGGGGACTAGATGGTCTTTAAGGTCCCTTCCCACCCAAACCATTCTAGGATTCCACGGACTCCATCGAGACTACACTGCCTCGCAGCAATCCCAGGAACAAAGAGCAAATACACAAGACGTGTAGTACGTTGGACTCTCCCCAGTTACCTTCAGCTCCTGTGCAGTGGTACCACCCTTGTGGGCAACTTTAACGATTGTAACCAAACACTGGAAATAGGAACAGCAGGAATGCTTGGGCACTCTTCCAACACAGCCTGGCCGGTTCCTGAGGGCAAAGGGTGGGTTTGGGTACGTGGTAAGAGAGCTCGCAAAATATTACCAGTAGATTGGTCGGGAACTTGCACCTTAGAAGCTGTTACAGCTGATATCTCTGTGTTCTCAAATTTGACTATAGAATCAGGATCGTGGTTACGATCATTTGTTCACAGGACCAAACATAGCAATCCGCTAGCAGAAAGGCCGACCGCATTCCAGTCCTTCGCTAGATGGCTTCTTCCCCGCTTGGGAGTGAGCGACTTAGAAAACGCCTCAGTTAATATTTCAGCGGCAACAGAGATTCTTGGCAATAATAGCACTGCTGCCATTACGGCAATACAAGAAGAGATTTCACCCCTCTCCAAAATTACGTTGAAAACAGAATGGCATTAGCTACTCCGTTAGCTTCACAAGGGGGAGTCTGCGCAATGACTAATAGCAGGTGTTGCATGTACATGGACCAAAGCGGAAGAATGTCCATGGATGTAAATATGCTACGGGAACGAGTAAAATTAATGCATCAGGTACAACAAGTGGATACATCCTGGGGTTTTACAGAAACATGGGTTTGGTTGATATCCTGGATCCCAAATTTGGGGCTCTGGTTCAAAAAAGCTGATTGCAATTATTAAAGTAGGTGTAGCAGGATTTGTATGTCTTTTTGTAGTCGTGCAGTGTTGTGTAGGGTGCTGCGGGTGAACGATGAAGAGGATACAAGGCTTCAAGTCTGTAAAATGAGCAGGTATGCCGAACAAAGCAAAGCGGGGACTGGTGGGAACTGAAATAATCTTCAACTTGACCGCTGGAACCGCGTGCTTCAGTCAGCAGCAGGAGCTAACTTGCTTAGCACGAGCAGCCGGAGCAGCGAAGCCTTAGGCTGCAAGCTGGAACCTCACAACGTAGTGAACTTCGGCTGAACTCCTTCCTCGTCCAAGAAGACCGGCTGGTAGTTTTGCACGACTCTGATATACTGTAACGTAACTAACAGAATGAAATCGTAGAAGTAATATTAATGAAGACTGTATGCTGAAGCAATATGAATTAGAGTGACCGTTATGATCAAAGGAAAGGGAACTATAATTCTTGGAAATGAAGAAAGGGCCCATTCTACCTGGAGTCAGCAGGAGATGGATGAGATCCAGGTGCAGATGGGACAAAAAGTTTATGAAACTGTGTAAGAAGATAAAAGCGCCTGCACGCAAACTCCAGTCGTCGACGAGGACGTGTAGCTGTTGAACAATTTGGCTGGACAAAAGACACGTGCTCTGGCGTGAACAGGGGCAGGAACAGCTTATGTCAAAGATTGGGAGGCTTTAGAAAGCACAGGGAAATAACCGAGGGGGTCCCAGCTCAGGGCATCCAGCTCCAGCTGTAACGCTATTTATAAAAAGTACTTCCAGAAACAAATCTATCTTTCGGCTTATGTGGAAACCTAGAGTCAAACCCTGTTACAGTGGCTGGTACGCGTGATTTCCATAGCACCGATGGGGTTATCCCAAAACGATGGGCTGCCTCCCAGCAACGATACCTCCAGCGCAGATGGGACAGCTGGAAACGGAATTCCCCCCCTTTTCCACGACTCCATGACCGTTTGAAGGGGTGCAGGCAGCATCTGAAGGTCAGTGACGGCAGCGCTTTCTTGCCCAGAGCTCAAGCACTTTCCATCCCCTATATTATTCCAGGGGGAAAAGATGCCAAGCCCTGTTCCCGAGCACCACCTCACGCCTGCGCTCTCACACTTACCTTTTCATCAGGTAGACGTTGACCCCAGTGCCGTATCCGAGCTTCTGCATGAAGGGGGAGGCTGGGATAGTGACAGAAACCGGCCCCCCATCTAAAAAGATACGAGAAACCCAGGAATGACCCCACGTGGCAGATCAAACAGCAGCTTCTCGCGAGGAGCTTTGATGCTCTAATTACAAACCGCATTTGTGACTCTACCGCATGTGCTGCGCTACGTGCAGAACGAGTTCAGATTTTTAGAAAAGCTCCTTCCCAAACCCCTTTTCCCCCCAGTATCGTACCACCCTCAGTAAGTTTGCAGATGACACCAAATTAAGCAGGAGTGTTGATCTGCTTGAGGGTAGGAAGGCTCTGCAGAGAGATCTGGACAGACTGGATCGATGGGCTGAAGCCAACTGCATGAGGTTTAACAAGGCCAAGTGCCGGGTCCTGCACTTGGGTCACAACAACCCCAGGCAACGCTACAGGCTTGGGGAGGAGTGGCTGGAAAGCTGCCTGGCAGAAAAGGATCTGGGGGTCCTGGTGGACAGCCGGCTGAATACGAGCCAGCAGTGTGCCCAGGTGGCCAAGAAGGCCAACGGCATCTTGGCCTGTATCAAGAATAGTGTGGCCAGCAGGAGCAGGGAAGTGATGGTGCCCCTGTACTCAGCGCTGGTGAGGCCGCAGCTTGAGTACTGTGTTCAGTTTTGGGCGCCACAGTATAGGAGGGACATTGAGGTGCTGGAGCGTGTCCAGAGAAGGGCAACAAAGCTGGTGAGGGGTCTGGAGAACATGTCTTATGAGGAGCGGCTGAAGGAATTGGGATTGTTTAGTCTGGAGAAGAGAAGGTTGAGGGGAGACCTTATTGCTCTCTACAACTACCTGAAAGGAGGTTGTAGTGAGATGGGAGCTGATCTCTTCTCCCAAGTAACTAGCGATAGGACAAGAGGAAACGGGTTCAAGTTGCGCCAGGGGAGGTTTAGGCTGGACATTAGGAAAAAATTTTTCACTGAAAGAGTTATCAAACATTGGAACAGGCTGCCCAGGGAGGTGGTTGAGTCACCATCCCTAGATGTGTTTAAAAGTCGTGTAGATGTGGTGCTTGGAGACATGGTTTAGTGGCAGACCTGGTAGAGTAGGGTCAATGGTTGGACTGGATGATCTTAAAGGTCTTTTCCAACCTAAACGATTCTATGAATCTACGAAATTCAAACTCCAGTCCCACCGGGCTGTCACTACCATCCTCGTTAGGTATCTCACCCAGGACAGCTCTTTATGAAATTTTATGGAATCATAGAATCACCCAGGTTGGAAAAGACCTTTAAGATCATCGAGTCCAACCATCAACCCAACACTGCCCAAACCACCACTAACCTGTGTCCCTCAGCACCACGTCTG
>VYXH01002018.1:122595-134103 GCA_013397275.1 Burhinus bistriatus | reverse complement strand
CTTGGGGGCTTGGACTAGGTGGCCTTCAAAGGTGCCTTCCCACTCAAACCATTCTAGGATTCTATGATCCAGCCCTATCAACCTAGCTGGGGTCTTGGCACGCCGCGGGCTCCTGGGGCTGCAGAACAAGGTGCTTCCCCCTGCTTGGCTGTGCCTTAACGTCACAACCACTTTCCTTGAGCATCCTCGGTCCTTGTATGTGCTGACATCCCTCCCACCTCCCTGCCGCTCCGTCTCCTCCTTGCCTAGGCATTTCTCCCACAGGCTCCTAACCCCCCCAAAACCACCGCAACCGTGCCTGGAGCACTGGGGAGACGACCGCGAGTGAGTGCTTACCTGTGCCACCCCCTCGGTCCCCCTTCTCTCCCTTTGGGCCTCGATCACCTGGGAAAAGAAAGAGCATGGGTCATAAATCTTGCTAAAATCCAATTTTTACTAGACATCCTGCTCTTACGTAATCCTGTTTGTCTGTAGCTTTTGGAGGGTTTTATCAGTTTGGGGAAAGGGAGGCACAAAGCAGCAAATGACTTGTTAGCCCCTCTCCCGACTCCCCGGCCATGCTGCATGGTGACGGGACCCACCTTCTCACTCCCCTGGCTTCTCCCGGGATGCTTCTTTTTAAAGGCCTGTCGTGGTTTGGGCTGGGGTGGGGTTGACTTTCTGGCCAGCAGCTGGCGCGGCGCTGTGGTTCGGGTTTGGGGTGAGAACAGTGCTGACAGCGCGCTGCTGGGTTTGGTTGTTGCTGAGCTCTCAAGGCCATTTCTGCTCCTCACACCGCCCCGCCAGCGAGCAGGCTGGGGGGCACAGGGGGCTGGGAGGGGACACGGACGGGACAGCTGACCCCAGGGATGTCCCACACCACGGGACGTCATGCCCAGTGTACAAAGCCGGGGAAGAAGAAGGAAGAGGGGAACGTTGGGAGCGATGGCATTTGTCTTCCCAAGTCACCGTTAGGCGGGATGGAGCCCGGCTTTCCCGGGATGGCTGGACACCTGCCTGCCACGGGGAGCAGGGAATGAATTCCTCCTTCTGCTTTGCTCGCCTGCGCGGCTTTTGCTTTACCCGCTAAACCGGCTTTACCTCAACCCACCAGTTTTTCCTCACTTTCACTCTTCCGATTCTCTCCCCCCACCCCACCAGGGGGGTGAGCGAGCGGCTGCGTGGTCCTGGGGTTAAACCACAACAAGGCAAAACCAACCCAGCCTGGGGAAAACACGGCTTCATGCAGGGTTTATCCCGCGGGGGGCCAGCCGCTCCCCGCGCTCCCTGTGTTTGTATTTTGTGCCCAAAGTTGCTCTTTCCCTCTGCATCTCCAGGGCAGGGGGTCCTGCCCTGGGTAACCCCCCCAGTGGAGGGGTTGGGGCTGCGCAATACCCCCCTGCTCGGGGTGCAGGGTAAGGATGGGAGGATGGGGAACCCCCCAGAAATCCTCCTGGGGTGCATGTCCTATAGCAGAAGGAGGATGGAAGACTGGTGGTCCCTCAAACCATCCCAACCCACTCTGCTACCCCCCACCCCAAACAGCCGAGCCCTGGCTGCCGGGCAGCAGAAGAGCAGGAATAAAGGAAAGCAAACCCTGAATCTGGGGCTAAACCCCCCCCTATTTAGGGCTAAAAAGACTTCATTTTGCAGGGGAGAGGGGCAGGGACGCGGTTTCCCACAGCCTCGATGGAGCATCGCCCGTTCCCATGCCCAGCTGGTACCTCCTCACAAGCGGATTTACTGCACCAAACCCTGTATCCATCGAAAGGCAGGGATGCTGGGGGGATTCAGACCAGCTGGGTAAACAGGCTGCCTTCAAAAACACGCCTATTTCCATATAAAAATAATGCGCTCAATAATTATCTGTGTCATGGCTTGGCTTTTCCCGCAGCTCGAGGGCATGGGCTGCCTCTGCCTGCATCCCACCACCTTCCTTAACCCCTGCCCACGTTCTGGCTTTGTTCCCAGCAGGCAGCAGCGTGTTTTCCCATGGCGTGCGCCACTGAAAACACCATCCTGAGTGGGGCTGTGGGCTTGGCTTTGCTGGCCCCGGCTTTGCCCCAAGGCTGCCGAGGGAAGGGGCCGGGGAAGGCTCCGGATTGCTCCAGCCAGCGATGCTCTGGGTGAGCTCCAGCCCTGCGACACGGCCCCGCTTTGACATATCCTCCTCTTTTGTCTCCGCGTAAGAACAACAAACAACATACACACGCTCAGAAACATCTTATAAAATAAAATAATATTAAAAAAAAAAAAAGCGTGCAGGAAATTCTTGCCCTTTAACTTGGAGGCTCTGGGAAGGCGAGATTGCTCCCCTGGGCAGCCGCAGCTGTGTCGGATGGAGGAAAGCTGCCTGCAGCCTGCCCTGCTGATGGGAACCAGATGACAACAGCCCCCCCGAGCAGTGGGAGAGAGGCCAGAGATGCTGCTCGCCAGCACGTGATGGTACTGGGACGCTGGAGCAGCCCGCGCTCTCCACCACCTTCCTTCCCCAGCCCCGACGAAAAGAGGTTGGAAAGCAACAGTTACGGTTCTTTTGTGTTTGCCCCCCAAAATCCCGCTCTTCCAGAGCAGGAGTGCTTTCCTTGCAGGATCCGGGCTGCGTCCATGCAAGGCATCATGTAGGAACGATGGAGAGAGGTGCAGGTGGAAAGGTGGAGCTTGAGGGACAGGAATGTATCAGCTGTGCTGGGCAGAAACGTTGTGGTCTGAAACTCCTGGAGTAAATAACTCAACTGCCGTATCGTTGCTGGTCTCCTTAGGGAGGTGACAGCAAGTGGGACAAGTCAGGGACTTCAGAGATGCTTCAGGGGAAGGAAGTACTCTAAGGATGGGAGACCTCAACCACCAGAAATGGTTAGAAACCCCTAAGAACTAGACCAGTGCAAAAAAAAACTCGGCACAAATTGAAACTACTGCACCGTTGCAAGAGGAACAGGTTGCCCAGAGAGGTGGTGGCTGCCCCATCCCTGGAGGTGTTCAAGGCCAGGTTGGACGGGGCTCTGAGCAACCTGATCTGGTTGAAGATGTCCCTGCTCATGGCAGGGGCTTGGATAAGATGGCCTTCAAAGGTCCCTTCCCACCCAAACCATTCTGTGATTCGATGAAGAGGCACGGCTGGCAGAAGGCAGCAGAGCCGGTGGTGAGACCTCTCCAGCAGCCAGGAACGCTGCGGGTGGAACCAGGGGCTCCTGGCACAGGCAGAGCAAGATGCCCAGCAGCAGTTCAGGGCCAGATGCTGCTCACCTGGGAGCCCTGACGGGGGTGTCATTAGCCAACAAGGGCACTGGGCTCTCGAAAAAGCAGTAGATGGGCTCAGCTTAAGGATGCTGAGCTGTTAAAAATGGGTCCAGGGGCTCTTGAGGAGCAGGAACTGGTTACGCATGGGGAAGAAGGAGCCGATGCAATGGGGGCTGCTGGAAGAGACAGTGAGGGCAGCCCCATAAGCGACCCTGAGGTCACCTATGGCCTGGGACAGTGACACCGTGCATGCCACCGTGCTCTCTGCAGGGCAGCTGGACCCATCCCAAATGTCGCTGGGAACGGCCCATTGTCGGAGCTGACGGTGCTTTGGGATGGGTTAGTGGGTCTAACCAAGAGCACACCATCCTGGGTGTGCTTCTCCTCCCCATCCCCGACCTCTGCTTCTGCATTAGGTTTAAGCTGGGCTGGTTTTTTGTTGAGTTGTTTGGGTTTTTTTTTTTCAGCTTCATATACCTCTAGCAGAGGAAAGACCCTTTAAAAGAAAGAAGCACTTGATGGACCATGCCAACAGCTTCGCAAGGGTGCTTTAAAACACATCCCATCCCCTCTCCCTTACCCTTCCCCATCCACCTTGGCTTTTCCTGTGCAGTCCTCAAAGCCCCTTCAACTCCTTGCTCTCCTGGAAGGCTTTTCTTCTTCTTTTCTCTTTTTCCCTTCTTCCTGTCTCTCTTTTCTCCACAGAAGCTCTCCGGTGAGCAGAGAGGACAGCCGCTTCGGTGGCACAGCTTGCTGACTTCACCCTGGGGTCAAGCCTGGCTCTCCGAGGTATCAGGGCTGGAGAGCATCCCTAGCTGGGGACAAAGCCCCTGTGAGCTGGAAAGCAGAGAGCCTCGGTGCTGAGACAGAGCCCATGAGTTCAGGAGAGCCCCTTGCTGGCATCACCGCTGGTCCTACCAGGAGGTCCTGCCTGGTGCCTTCACCCAATGAGTGTCAAGGTCTTGCTCGGCCGTTTGCCACTGTGGGTGAATCAGTGCAGTTCAGTCTGGTTTTTCTGGACTGTGCACACAGTTTTGGCACAGGTGCCATGATGAGTGACCCTCAGCTCTTCCCATGGCAGAAGCTTGGTTTCCACCGATGTTCTGCTCCAAAAATCGGCGCTGCTGAGAGAGGCAGGGCACAAAACCTGCAAAGCTCGTGGGAGAGGGCATCACTGGAGGAGGATGAAAAGAGTTCCTGGGTCTGCAGGGTGAGGTGGACCACCATGGTCTCAGAGCAAACCCCAGGAGAAGCCGCAAACCCCCTGTTTTCAAAGGCAGAAACATGCTCTGCCTTGAGCAACACTTCAGAAACCTCCTCCTTGCCTGCACGTGGTGTTTAGGAAGGGGACTTCTCTTATTGCCCCGAATTTATCTACAGATTGGCAATCCCTACCTCGGCTCATTTATTGCTGTTTCCTCCTGAATGTGTTCCCTGCATGACATTCCTCATGGAAGAGTAAAGAAGACTGATGTACACTCACTTTCCAGAATAATTTTCCCCATTTGGAAATGAGGAAAATAATACTCCACTGGGGTAATTTAGAGGCAAAATGCATCAAGGATAGGAAAATACAAACAAGGGAAAATATATGGGACTCAGCTGTGAGGAGGAGAAGCTGTTCCTCGACCAGGTCAGACCATCTCTACGAGATGGTTTGACCCGGGATTTGCGATGAGGAGGCTCATCTGCCCCAGATGCCCCCTGCCCCAGGACAGGCTGCATTTCCTGGAGAACCGATAGCTCTCCTGTGCTCAGAAGAAAGTCATTATAGATGTGTAAGACTAGTGCTGCAGAAAAACAGACCTTTACTTAAAGCCCGGGCTTGGACCGTTGCCTGGCTCGGTGTCTGTTTCCTATAAATTTCAGAGAATCCCATAAACCGTAGAAATTCAGTGCTTGCTGCCAGTGTGGTTTTGCTATTTATTGGAGAAGGGGGTGGATGAAGCCCCCTTATCTGTGCACCCCTGACCTCTGGGAGGTGGGAAGCGGGGGCTGTAGTTTGGGGCTGTCTTCGTAGGGGACATATCCAAGCCCTGGAGGTGACCTCCATCCACACGGGCCAGCAAGAAGAGGTGAAAGGAGGGACCCCTGTGCTGGTGATGGGCTCTGTTGGGACCTGGGGATGGTGCATCCACCCAGTGGGAACGCCTGATGGCTTTGCCACGACGGAGTCATCCTCATCCCAAACCAAGGACACCTCCAAGAAATGCATGAGGAAGGGGTTACATCCAGGCCATGGCTGGTAGAACCCTGAAGACAACTTAACCTTCTTCAAGCCAAGAGGCCTCCTCAGATACAGGGATTACTCTGCACCAGTGAAAGGATGATAGCTGGAAGCAATGCACCACATGGCAAAGATTCGATGACCCTTTGGCATGTCATCTGGCCCATCGCCTCCCAAAAACAAGAGCAGAAGTGCTTCATCTTCCCAGGCAAGGGGGATTGAGATGCAGACGGGCTGTGGGGAAGGGTCACCAAGCTTGTGGGGGTTGATGCTCTACTACTGTGGCGTGGGCATGGCTCTCCCCTGGAGGCAGGGGCTGTACTGGGGGTTGTCTCCACCACCTCCTGGGCTGGTGAATGCTGGAGAAAGTCTTTGTCCTCAGTGTTGTGTCTCCAGAGAGCTCCTTGCTGGAGCTGTGATTCCTACCACAGGGTCTGTTAACATATTTCAGCACTGACCCAGCGCAGCAGCTATTAACGTCTCTGTCTTAGGGGTGGGAACATGATGCAGGAGCCCATCAGCCTCCTCCCTCCAGAAGGGACATGTCCTCCAGGGATGCGTTTTGCAGAACAAACCTGGCATCAAGGCTTGGTCCTCTACTGAAGCTCAATTCAACTGGCCCAGGCTCCTTGGGATAATTTGCTCATCTAATGAGAACTTGGCACCAGCCAGTGAGAAAAGCCCACTTTCCTCTGCTCCAGGGAAGGAACGGAAACCGCGGTCCTGAAGCACGTTGTGGTTTTGGTTGGCGGAGCTCGGCGTTTGATGCACTGCCAGGAACATCTCAGCGCCGATGTCTCCCTTGCGTTAGCACCCATCCCTCCAGCACTCATGCCTTTGCAAGGCTCGTGACCTCCTGCAGCATCAGGCCGGGCATTTTCATCCCACAGCTCGGATAAAGTCCTGCACCCCACAACATGATATTGCCATCCTGCAGGCCAGAGTTACCTCCAAAAACCCCAAGAGATAGGGCTGGAATACAAGCATGAAATGCTGGTTTCTTTATTCTTGCAGCATTTATTCTTTATTCTGTGCCCCACTGGCAGCCTCTGCCTCAGTGGGAGAATGGAGACCCAGCCACATCAGCCCAGAAACCCTGGGCTTCCGGGTAGATGGGATGGGGTGATGGAAATAGCACCCAGCAACATTCTTCAAGACTACACCGCACTACATAAATGTCGTCTAACCAGCCACGTGGCCTGGAGAGCCATCTCCAGCAGCTGACAGGCCCCAGGAGGTCAGCTTGTGCTTGGGCTGGGGTGACTGGGTGCGTGGTGGGATGAACAAAGCCATCGTGTCAGTAGGGCAGGTGATGACAGCAGCGACGGCTTGAGGGAAAGAGGACTGGACGGGTGCTAATCCTGCAGGAGACCTTCTTGGCTTGGGCTGCAGCTCTGGGAGCTTCACGCTGCTCCCTTGCTACAGAAGGAGGCCACTAGCAGCGTCTCATCTCCTGCATCTCCTTTCTACCTGGACCTAAAGCTTCCTGAGGCTGCACTGGGAGGCATCAGCACTGGGAGGTGGATGGTGTGTCTCTGGGAAAGGTCCTTCTCCTAAAGACACCATGAAGTGGAGAAGTGATGGAAGATGTGCTCCTAGAATAAAAGGGGCTTTCTAGTGGCATGCAAGGTACAGGAGATGGCCAACACTGTGGCTACTGCACATGAAGGATGGGCCACCAAACACGACACTGGGGTCTCACCCCAACCCCTGCCCCTGGAGATGACCAGCACTTTGGAGGACATACAGGAAAACCGGACACCAATTCTGGCCAGCTCGCCAGCTCAATGCCAAGTTTGCAGAAAGAGGAGAGAGAGGACACTTAAAGAGGACATTTTCCTTCAGCTTTCTCACGTGCGATTCACCCAAGGAGCTCGCTGCATGAAAGTGAGAGCTTGTAAGACGAATAACACAGCAACACCTGCCTGCAGGGCTCTGGGAATTTTCCAGACACAGACACTGGTCTGTGGCCATGGCCCCAGGTCCTGGTGGCCAGCATGGCCACGTCTCCGGTCAACATCACCCAGAAGCACGAGATGAGGGGAGTGCATCACCTTGGCCCCCTTCAGTTCTGCCCAGGGTGGTGTCCCTTCCTTGGGCTGGGCTCTTCCTGCCTCCCACTGCCCACGAGGCATTTTGAGGCAGAAAGAGCATGTTTTGGGATTATCCATCCTGTTTTAGGTTGGAGCATGGAACTTCTTTTAAAAGGTCTCCTGGGACAGATCTGTCCTGCTAAATGGGTGCGTGGCCACTTCCTACACCCACAGCTTCTCCCTGCTCTTAGCTGGGGTGTGGTGAAGCATTGCAAAACCACAGCGAGCCAGAAAAGGTCACCAGAAAACAAACACAAGGCTATTCCTAAAACCCTCCGGGAACCAAGCGTGGGAGGGCAACCAGGCAGGTCCTCATGGAGCTCTGGAGAGGGCTCGGTGCAGGCAGCGCTACCTGCCTGCCTGCACTGAACCCCACTGCGTGGCAGGAGCATCACAAACCCAACAGCTTTGCCCTTCTCCCCCCACTCCCTGGACTCTCTCCACCACTGTGCCTTGGTGGAAAGGTCTCGGGGCAGAGGTTGTCCATGTGCACACTCCTCATGCAGCAAGATTTCCTCTGCCCCCAGGAGCTCCAGGTGGGTCCCAAGCCAGGGGACCCAGCACTCTCACACCCATGACCAGTGCCTCTGCCCCTCATCCCGATGGTCTCCAGAGCCAGTTTGCTGCCCAGCAAGCCCCGACAGATCCCATGACCCACCCGGGAGCATGCACAGAGGCTGGTCCTTACCTTTGAATCCCCGCATCCCCACTGGACCTGGAGGGCCAAGTTCTCCTTGGTCCCCTTTCAAGCCACGTGGTCCTGGTGGTCCTCTCTCCCCGGGTAGCCCTGGAGCGAGGACAAAGAGGCAGAATGACCCCGTTGCAGCAGAGATGTACGAAAAACAGATACACACAAAGACACGTGCATACACGCGTGTCCTGCTTGCCAGCAGACAGGCCAGGTGGTTTCTGGTTCCCTGCCAGAAGTCAGGGACCATCGGGAGACACCTGAGAGTCCAGCCCATCCTCTCTTTCTACACCTGCCCCTGGATACGGGATGGATTTAACCCAGGGATGGGCTGGTGCTAATGCAGCTCTGAGCATCTTGAGGCTCAGATTAAGGTAACTGGGCTCCAAACCTGGAGACCAAGGAGGAAGAGCGAGGAGCCAGGGTGGAGCAGAGACCCCAAGGAGACATGAGGTGCCCAGCATGAGCTGAGGGTGCCTTGCATCCATTCATGCTGACCAGGTGGGTTTGCTATTTATTGCCAAAGGATTTGGATGAAACCCCCTTATCTGAGCACCCCTGACCTCCAGGAGGTGGGAAAAGGGGACTGTAGTTTGGGAGCTTGGGCTCCCTTCATCAAGGACACGTCCAAGCTCCAGAGGTGACCTCCATCCACGTGGTCCAGCGAGGGGAGGTGGAGGGAGAGACCCCTGTGACGGTGAAGGACTCTGGTGGGACCTGGGGGTGGTCGCACCAGATTGATGAAGCAGAGACTCAGCCTGAGCCTGAGCCTGGGCTGGATCCGAAGCTCCTGGGGGAGAAGCCCTTCAGATGGAGCTCCTCCAGCACCCGAGCTCAGCCCCCTGCCTGGCTCAATGCTGCCCGTCTCCTCTGCCCATGCTGAGGGAGCCCTGAATTCCCTTGGCACCGTGCCTTCCGCCCCTCCTGGGCTGGGCTTTTCCAAACTTAGTCAATATTTTCCTCTGATTTAAGAGGGAGAAAAGCTGCCAGGAGGAATTTGGGCACCAGCTCCAGTGGACATGGTCTGGGGCTTAAACTCTTTCCCTGCTGCGTCCAGCCAACACCTCGCCTCCCTCCCAGGGGGGATGCTGCACCGTGTCAGGACCTGGCTATGGATTTGGGTGGAGGAGCTGGGGCAGAGGCAGGATGGTAGATTCGCTGTGCAAAAGGGGATTTACTGGGGATGCTTTACAATGCCTGGCTGCACCTGAACCTGGACTTCTTATACCCAAAAGGGCTGGTGCTGTGATCACACCCAGAAAAGAACCAGAGAAAGCGAGACAGAGAAAGACCTAAAAATAGTGGCTCTTTCAGCAGCTCTTCCCGAAGGTGTACCGTCCAGAGATTGTTTTGTTTTTCTGTTTAAATAAAAAGAAAAAAAAAAAAAAAAAAAAAGAAAGAAAGAAAGGAAAGAAGCCAGACGATATATTTCTGATGCTTGTTACACCCAAGAAAAACAGCCATGAATCTGTCAACGCAAAAAAATACAGCCGTCGGTGAAACGAGCACGGGCAGCCAGCGCTGAGAAGGGCTCTCAGAGAGCGATCGGGTTTCCAAGCTGGCTCTGCCTCACTTGGCTGGTCCTGCCGCCCGCCGGGGAGCCAGGGGAAAGGGGGTACCAAAATATGAGGTTTTAAGCCCAGCCCAGGACCAGCAGCTCGGATACTCAGATGTGCTGAACCCCCCTGCTCCAACACTGATAGTCCTACATGGGTCATAGAATGGTTTAGGTTGGAAGGGACCTTAAAGACCATCTAGTCCCACCCCTGGCCATGGGCAGGGACATCTTCAACTAGACCAGGTTGCTCCAAGCCCCGTCCAACCTGGCCTTGAGCACCTCCAGGGATGGGGCAGCCACAGCTTCTCTGGGCAACCTGGGCAAGGGTCTCACCACCCTCACAGGCAAGAATTTCTTCCTAGTATCTCATCTAAATCTCCCCTCTTCCAGTTTGAAGCCATCACCCCTTGTCCTATTGTGTCTTCAGCAGTCAAAGTGAAGCCAAACCTGGACAGGCTGGATGGAGAAGGAGGTCCATGCCCCAGGCAGAACGGATCCTATCACTTCAACTAGGAAAAGCCTCGTGGAGAGAGAAACCCACAGAAATTCCTCACCTCCCTCACCTCTGTGCTGCCCCCAGCCCCTGGATGCAAAGCCAGGATTTCTAGGTTTGGCTTAAAATTAGAAACAGGCTCAAGCCGAGTCCTGTTCTCAGGGTGGTGGTGGTGGATTTCTGTTGTTTATTTAATTGAATTTCTCTCAAAAACAATGGTTGGAATTAAGCAGTAGGAAAAAATCGGCATTCTTGACGTTGAAAAAAATGTCCTATGAAAAGCCTCAGAGCTGCAGCTGGTGGCTGAGTCCCCTCTGCCAGGCTGGAGGGACCCTGCACTGGGTCCCCGTGTGCTGCCAGGGGGTGTGCAGGCAGCGGGGCCAGCCCTGGTGCCTTCTAAAGGTTTGGTTTTAGGGAGCACAGGGTGGTGGCCAGGTCCTGCACAAATCTGGGTGATGGACCCTTGCAGCATCAACCTGCGGGTGATGGACACTTGCAGCTCTGGCTGTCCTGGGGCCAGCTGGGAAACGAGAGAGACTTTTTGCCCCTAAAGGCTGGCAGTCTGGCAGGAGATGGGGCAGGGGGTTAATCCTGTTGTTCTTCAAGACTTGCGCATAGCCAGCAAGGTCCCAAGGGAGAGACTGGGGAGTCACCAGGAGGTATCTTGTTGACTCTATGGACTTTGGGTGAAGGCTTGCAGGGTTATGGACACCCTGGGTGTGTTGTTCCTTACCTCGCAGCCCAGGCAGGCCAGGAAGACCAGGTTCACCCTCCATCCCTTCGTTGCCTTGGTCTCCTTTGGGTCCTGGTGGCCCTGAAACACAACAGGTATTGGAGTGCAGCCATCGCGCCCCAGCTCTGCAGCTGTGCAGCAGATGCATGAGCACATGCACCCACCCACCCTTCACCGGCCGTTATCGTTTATCAGCTGTCCAGGAAGCTCTAATAAACACAGACCCCTTGCAGACAGGAGCAAAGTGACAGCGAGGGAGCTCGCCAGCAGCCTTCTTCCACGATCTATGGGTTTTAAAGGCCAAACACGACTCCATCAACCCATCTCGCGTGCCAGAAACCTTCACCTTGCAGCTCCGGTGGTTCCACCTCGAGCGTGACTCTATGGGAAATTCCAGTCTCCTGGAATTTCCTTTTGACCTAAAGTTGTGACATCTCCAATGAAATAACGTTAGGGAAAAAGAAAAAAAAAAAAAAAAAAAAAAAAAAAAATTTTGG
>VYXH01002018.1:110948-122587 GCA_013397275.1 Burhinus bistriatus | reverse complement strand
AAAAAAAAAAAAAAGAAATGCATTTTGGAAATATGGAGATGAACCTTTAGGAGGGGGTTTGCATCAGTGATCTCGTCAGGAACTGGCCATCGGTGATTGCTTTTCGGTGTAAACTCTCGTGAGCAAGCAGAAAGTCCAACCCAGTAATAAAGTTATATTCCTCAGCCTGCAAAGGGCCAAGTCTGCAAAGCTGAAAACAATTATGAGCTAAATCAATTGGAAGAAAGAATTTGAACAGGAAAAAAAAAAAAAGACTCATGGGATGAGAGAAAATAGGGCAGGGAGAGGCCTGGAGGGGTCATTTGGTCTTTGTCCTACCAAGCCAGAGTGATAATTGGAAACTGTTAAACACTGTTTTCCTAGAAACCCCAAAAGCCATAATCTCGCAGTTGTGCAGAAAGCAAACCACCAGCCAGGGCTACGGGCGACGTGGTAATGCAAAAGGATCGGGGGGATGTTCGGCAGTCCTAATGAACGAGTAACGAGGATCTGCAAATAGTATGCAAAAATTAGCGGGTTCCTGAGCAGATGAACTGCAGCAAGCTCAGGAAACGTCCCGAGCTGGAGATGGTCAGGGGCTGGGAGAGGACCACGGGGAAATACGGCATTAGCTTGCCCTGGGTTTCCTCTTCCCCAGGTGATGCACATCTCCGGGTGCTGCGAGGACGTGGGGCAAAACAAAAGGACGCAAAGAACAATGGACACCCGGGAGAGCTGAGTTACAATGAGGAGGCATTCTTGGGTGGGAACAAGAGGAACCACGCACAGCAGGGACGCTGCCTGGCCCTGGGTAGGAGAGGCAGGATTCTCCATCGTGCGGAAGGTCCAGCAACGTTCAAGAGCTGCTCCACAGGGGAACGTGGGGCAGGAACCAGGCAAGGTGTGCGCTGTATGAAGGTGCTGGGATGGCTGGTGAAAGAGTTTTCATTCCCATAGCGTTAAAGAAGGGCCTTCCACAACAGCCATTAAATCACAAAGTCACAGGCTGGTTTGGGTGGGAAAGGGACATTTAAAAGGCCACCTAGTCCAACCCCCTGCCATGAGCAGGGACATCTTCAACTAGATCAGGCTGCTCAAAGCCCCGTCCAACTTGGCCTGGGATGTTTCCAGGGATGGATGGGGCATCCACCACCTCTCTGGGCAACCTGGGCCAGTGTCTCACCACCCTCAGCGTAAAACTACATGTCCTTAAATCCACTTACTTGCCTGCTGGAGTCTGAAAAACTGAAGAGCCAGGCAAATAAATAAGCAGTAGGAAGCACCTGATTGCATAAATAGACGGTGTTAAGTAGAGCCATTGATTTTCAGTACCCCAAAAGAGCACGAGGGAGGCCGAGTCATGCCAGTTTGTCAACGTGGAATAATGTGGGCATGTTTAGGCTGCCCCGTATCACTCAACCCCTTCTGAAATAAAGAACTAATGGAGAATGTAGAAGTCAAGAATTAAAATAAGTCAATACCATTAATTTCAGTCTACAGGGCATTACACAAAGCAGAGCCTGCCAGAGATCCATGGCTTTATAGAGGTGGTGGTGAGTTTGATGGGTAGCAGTGGGACTGTCAAGGCAAAGGGGTTTTTCTACCGGCATATCTCCTGCCCGAAGGTCCCAGGTGTCCCAGGATGAGCAGTGAAAGTTCTGCATGACCCAGCCGTGCTCCTGGGTTCAGGTCAAGTGCTTCCATCCCCTGCTGCACCCCAGCACAGCAAAGGTTCGGCTGCTGAAAACCACGTGTTTAAACAGAACAGACGCTTTCCCAGCACGAGCAAAACCAAAAGCAACCCTGGAAACATCTGCGGTGGGAGCCACCGAGCAAAGGTCTCCCATTTCATCACCCTGCCTTTGCCCCAAGCATCCTCTCCGAGGGCAAGTGGTCCCACACCAACGGCACTGGAGCAAAACTACTGCTGACACGAAATGTCTTGCTTCCGCCACGCCGGCTCCGGCATGGCTCGGTTGATGTCTCTTGTGCGGGGGCAGCTCTGACAACTTCCATCTGCTCTGATTTTATGGGCACACTGGGAAATAACCCACACTAGGGCCCCACCTCAGTTCTGTTAACCCTGGAAGGGACATGGGAGCTGACCGCTCGGGTCATCTCTCGGTGGGATGGGGTTGGAGCTGCCTTTCCTCCTCAAAATCAGCTGCTACCATGCAACCCCCCAGTCCTTTGCCACCATCTCCTCTCATCATCTCATCTCATCTCATGTCATCTCATCTCAATCTCATCTCTTCTACCATCTCAGAAAACCATCCCATGGGATGTTGGGCAGGTCGAGGGCATGGACAGGCTAAGAAGGGAACTAAGTTTCATGGACGGTGATCATGGGCAACAGACAATCTCGTCTACTCCATAAGAGCTGGAGGCTGGGAGAACACAGCCAGGGAAGAGACATGTTCTCCATTATTCCCTTTCCCTAATGCCTGGGATTAGAAACGGGGCTTGGAGTTGGGCAGATCGCCGTGTTGATCCTGTTTGGTGACTCCTAGGTTTTGGCATTCATCCTTCAGAGCTATTCCCACATCAGTGAGCCCTGTGGTCCGTCTCCTCCTGGGTACGTCCAGGCAGCTCCATGAGCAGAGATGGTCCCATCCCCAGGGACAGCCGGTGGGATGGGACACGGGGAGCAGCTGGGGTGGAGGATGGAGGAGCACTGGGAGGGGCAGTTGGGAGAGGCTGAGCAGCACTGCAGACACCCTGCCAAGCCGGTCCCCACCCCACAGTGTTTGGGGTTTGCACTCAGGATAGAAAACCCCAGCCCAGATGCACCCCTGCGTCACCCTCCTGCCTGCACAGGGCTGGGCGGCTCACTGCATCAGCGGAGGAGAAAAACCCTCCAAAACCATCCGGATGAGGACTTCCGTGGCGTGCACAGATCTGACGGCCAGATGAGACCGTTGCAATCACTCCGCCAGACCCACTGCGAGCCAGCACGTCCCACCCAGCAAGTCGTGCAAGGGGATCCAGGCGGGCGGTGGATCCTGGGCATCCTCCCTCCTGGTGACGCCGTTGTTTAAGACCCAGAGCCCCGCTGTGCTGCGAGGTCAAGCCCTCTCCAAGACACCATGAGAGCTCCTTGGCATGGTCAGCTGCTGGAGACGAGCCTGGGGACCTCCCCAAGCTGCCATCACCAGCAAACAATCTCAAAAGCCAGAGCGCAGAGTAGCTAAGGTCTTGGGGGAAGGAAAACGCACCCGCAGGCAGGCAGCCCTGCATCTCCCAGGACTGGCTCTGCTGGGGCAAATCCAGCTGGGAGCGCGGCAGATTCATCCGAGGACGTTTGGAGCCTGGGGGGTAAAGGTAGCTGGGCACAAGGCTCCTAAAATTTCCCAGCCCCACGGTCCCGTCACCGCTGACAGAAAGCGGGGAGGGCAAAGGGATGGGGAGGGGGGAGGTGGGGGCTGCCAGGAATGTGTCGGGGCAGCAGCTGATAAATCAGGTGCCGGCCCGTTGGGAGGGGACTTGTTTGGCTTTCTGCTCACGTTAATTGGAGTAACATGGTGCATGGATGCCAGGCTCCCTGAAGGTCCCCTTGGCTTCATCCAAGAAAGGGTGACATCCTCCCCACGGTAGTGGGGGGAAGAGAGGGCACCGGCGGTGGGTGGGCAGCTGTGAAAACCTCAAAGCAGTGGCTGCAACGTGGTCCCAGCAGCCCCGAAGCAGGCATCGGGAGTCAACGTCCCCCAGGAACCGGGGAAATGACCCCAATGAGCTGCCGGTACCCAAGGGTGATGGTTGACCTGGATGGGGAGATGTAGCTGCTGCGGCTCAAACCACATCTGTCCCCTCAGCAGATGGCCAGAGGGAGCAAGTGCCTTGGCATCAGCCCCTTCCTTCCCCATCTGGTATTTCAGCTGGAAGCAGTGGGAATAGAACTCTGCTTGGAGTCAGTGGTTTCGTAGCAGAGGAACAGCCCGTTGCATCTCCACAGGTGCAACCCAAAAGCGTAGAAGTGGGGCAGCAGCTGCCCCCCAAGCTCTCGCGCTGCCACCAAGAGCTTGCACTGGGCTCTTCTGTGTTTCTCCATGGTTTTTCCCCTCCCATGACCAGTTCGTTCATTTGGGACCAAATGAGCCACCATGATCAGGCCATGGCATTTAACAGCCACCCTGTGTGAATTTGCCTGGCTCCTTTTGGACCTGCTTGGGTTTCTGCTCCACGGAGCTCCAGGCAGGTGAGGAGGCAACGTGTGGGAAAGGGCTGCCCTGAGCGTCTCCTGGACTTGCTGCCCACCATTTCATGAGGTTCCCTCTTGCTCTTGTACCATAAATCATGAGGATGCTCATAACTTTGCTGGCTGCCATCACAGCCCTGCTCAGCTGCCCCTGTTCCTGAAGAGCCTGACCTTTTTCCCTTCCCTATCATCCCATGAAGCCAAGCTGCTCCCACAGAGTGCAGCTCCCTTCACTCCCTCTCCTATTTTAGCCTTTAAGATCTTTGAAGCAAAAGCCACCTCTCCCTTGGTGCAGCACAGAAGGATCCTCCTCTTGCTGCTCCCCAGTCACATCAAGCAACCGGACTAGGATCCACCACAGCAGACATGGGTTTCTCCAGTGCAGGCATCTCCACCTGAGCTGGTCCCCTTGGAACTGGGCTGTCCTAGGAGATCTAGTACTGTGGGATGCAGAGAAGTGGGTGATCCCACAGCAGAAAGACAGTAAGATACAAAAGAGCTGGAAATTCCTGATATCAGAGAGGAAGAAATGTTCAAGCAGATGGTCAACAGCAACATTCACGGGATAATGGCAAGACAAATGGCTGGACCTTGGCAGATAGTTAAGGGAGTAGATGCTTAGTTGACTGAGGGGGGAATACCGAGGCAACCATATGAATACCAAAGAAGGGGGATCAGCAGAACTAGGGTCAATGGTCAAGTTAGCAGGGATGGGTTGTTTATTTCACCGTGATGAGGGTGGTGAGACCCTGGCCCACGTTGCCCAGAGAGGTGGTGGATGCCTCATCCCTGGAAACATTCCAGACCAGGTTGGATGGGGCTCTGAGCAACCTGATCTAGTTGAAGATGTCCCTGCCCATGGCAGGGGGTTGGACTAGATGGCCTTTGAAGGTCCCTTCCCACCCAAACCATTCTGTGATTCTGTGATTCTATGATTTGGGAGGGGCTGAGGGCGGTAAAGGAGAAGAAGACAGGAGGAGGAAAATGGAGTAAAGGGGATGTACGGTAAAGTGAGTGGAGCAATCGATGATGACTGAGGGTAGCTGGTGGGCAGCCCTCTGCTTGATCACTGCAGTACGAAGCAGGACAAAACCCCACCATCTGCCGCGCTAAGTCTGACTCACTTTTATGGTCAGGAGGGACCTGGCAGAGTTTTCCCAGGCATCGTTGAGGGAACCTTGGGAGCTTTCTTCCTATCATGGATGGGGGAGCATTTGGAGGGTCCCAACTGCACAGAGTCCAAGGAGATGGAGATGCCTGAACACTGCAGACACCTCAACAGCGATGTCTGATGGATTTGATGCACCCTGAGACATCTGCACAGGACATCCTCATGCCACAAGGGCCATTTCCACCACCACCCAAAGCACTGAGGACACCCTCCTCCTCACAACAGCTTCATGCACCAGTGAGGGAGCTGCTTACAAGAGTTTTTCAACTTACCCCGTATCATGGAGATGTTCTTCAGCACGATGGAGTGCTCCCAGTCCTTCAGCCGCAGGTCCTCTGTCACGTTGTTGAGAATGGCCAGCTCATGCTTCAGCTGCTCCTCCATGGCTATGTGGATGAGACGCATCTGCCGGGCATCTTCGGTGGCGTTGCTAATCAGCACCTGCAGGTCCTGGATGCGGGTATGGTGGATGTTCACATCATAGGAGAAGGTCCTGTTCATGGTGTCCACGGCCCCGCTCACGGCCGTCATCTGGTCGCTCAGGCTCTCCACCCTGCTGCCCAGGTGGCTCAGGAGGTGGTCGTGGTGCTGAAGCAGCAGCCGGCTGCTGTTGCCTTCCACGGAGAGCTTGTACATCTCCTGCTGAGCCGTGTCGCTCTGCTGGGTCAAGCTGTCCCAGAGGTTGGACACTGCCTTGTCGGTTTGGCTGGCCTGGGTCTGCAGGCTCCAGAGAAGCCCTTCCAGCTTCTGCAGTGACCCCGTCATGAGGAACAAGGAGTCTGAGTGGTTCTGCAGGAGGTCCTGAAGCCTCCAGATGTGATCCAGAACGTCGCCCTTCAAAGGTAGATGCAGCAGCTTCAGCTGCATGTCCCGAAAGCTCTCATTGAGGCGGTTGACGTTCCCCATCAGTGCCTTCAGGTCCTCAGGGGATGTCTGTGGCCTGGAGACTGCAAGGGATGGAGAGAAGGGGTCATCAGAAACCATCCCGTGGAGGCAGGGACCCTCCTGAGAGGTGCAACCCCGTCTCCTCCCAAGGAGTGCTTGGACAACCCCCTTTTCCTTGGTGCTCGGAGGTGAAAGCCCTACCTCAAACGCCAAAAGGTTCATCCCATCAGCCCCTCTTTGGCCCCACGGTTTTCTCCATGGCTGGAGAAGGAGGTTGGCTGCTGAAGGGCTGGAGAAGGAGGCACCTTGCTCAGGAAGGACAGCAAAGCCTCCCAGCTTCGGGGTGGCTCTGGGCTTTGCCAGATGGGTCATGATGCTACAAAGCTCTGCCTTGTGGCTTTACCCGGCTTGTGTTTGCCTTTGGTCAGAGGACTGGCTGCTAACAGCATCCGCTTCCCTTTCCTAAAACCAGACCTTAAAAAGTGCTTCTTCCCCCACTGAGGTTTTAATTTTCATTTTAACAATCAGGTTTCCCTTCTGGCCGCTGATCCTGGGCCTGAGCTCAACCCCTTGCTCCATAATGAAGACCATCAGGCTGGTTCGGCAGGTCTCCACGGCTCTGGGTGCGGTTTGCTGTCAGCCTCCAAGCACCACATCCCGCATCCCAGGGCTGCCAGGGCTCTTCCCGGGGCTGCCAGGGCTCTTCCCAAGGGAGGAAACCCACCCTGGCTCAGGAGCATCCTTCACCCCCTGCCTCTGCGTCCCTGGTGGGAGAGAGCTCCTGGCCACCCAGGCACCCACCCCAAACCCCTCCTGGCCTCACATCAGCTCCCAGAGCACCGAGATGGGATGTGGGGACAGAATCTGGAAATTTGGAAGGAACCTCTTGCTCTCAGTGGGTCCTAGCACTGCTCCAGCAACCCCCGGCCCAGCAAGCCCAGTAGCACCCAGTAAAGCCCAATCTTGGACCCCATCACCCCACTGCGTGCCTTGGCACACCCCAAAACCGCTGATCCAGGCAGGGGATAACATCTCCCTCTGCCTTGCATCGACGCTGGGTCTCCAACGCAGCCTGAGGTATGGGACTCAAAGCCAAACCCACAAGAATAATGAGATTTTTTTTTTTTTTTTTAAATAAATAATCCTCATTGTTCTTTAAGCTGCGGTGGGGCTTTAGCTGGCGTGACGCCACGGGCTGGCGCGAGACCGGCCTGGCAGCTCAACCCCTCACTTCCACGGAGGAGAAATTGAGCGAAGGCATTTGGTTTGAATTAAAACCGTGGGAGTAAGGAGCGGGTAAAATGAGCCGTGCACACGCGAGGGCTCGGGGCCACCCGCAGCGGTGACGCTGGGTGACCTGAAGGAGGGGGACGACGACCAGGGGGACACATTGTGCCCAGAAAGGGGACTCCGGGAGCACCATGGGGCAAGCAGCTGCCCCCCAGCTCTGCCATGGGCTGGCGGGTGCCATCATGCAGGAGCTGAGCATCTTCCAGGCACCGAAGGCACCTTTCCTCTGTTAATTAGCCCTCATTAATAAATCCCACTGCTGAATTATCATCCCAGCTTCCCAGGCTGGACTGCAGAGTGCCAGCTCGGAGCTCTTCTCCTGGGGCACGGGGACGCTTTTTGGTCCCCTCTGCGCGTCCCTGCTTGTCACCTGCATCCAGGGAGCCTTTGCCTGGCAGGGTTCACAACAGGGAAAGCAGCCAAGTGATGTTCCCAAGGTCACCCTGAGAGGGGACAACTGGCAAGGATAGACCTTGGGAAAATTCGCCACGGGGCTGGTGACGGGGTGGGTGCTGCTGCCTTCGGCGTGGGGGACCAAAGCCGCTCCATCAAGTCTTTCTGGACCCAGGGTGCCCGCCATGGGTGCAGAGGCAACCACGGCTTCCTTGCGACGAAACCAAGGGGAAAAGCAACCCTGTGGAGCCAGCACCAGGAGAAGTAACCCTCACCCCAGGTCCTGCGGTGGCCGAGGGCTGGGAAGCACGGGCGGGCTCCCCCCTTCGCACCTGCGGTTAGCTGCAAAGCCTGCGGAGTTCCCCAAATTCCCATAAATCGCTTCCGAGAGCCAGCTGGGATCCCCGCGGCTCTGCTCTGCCCAGCCCTGGCACCGCAGCCGCCGAAGCCCAGACACAACCCAGGCTGCTCCGCAGCATCCCGCAGCCAAAATCCATGCCGGGAACCTTCCGAGCAGCAACACCTCCAGCCTTGGGCTGCTCCCTGCGTGTGCGGACGTGCGTGCCGGCAGCTCTCCTGCCTCCCACATCTTCTGCCTCCCACTTTCTACCAGCCGGTAGGATGGACTAATCCTGCTGCAAGGCAGAGGCAGGGACACGGCAAAGCCGTGGGCCGGGGCTGCAGGCGCAGGAGCTGAGCCAGAGGAGCAGGACGTGAGGGTGGTGGGTCCGTAACACCCTCCTCGGTTTCTGTTCTGTGCACGAAATCAAGAGCCGGGGAGTCGTGGAGGTGCTGGGAGCCTGGGGCAGGCGCATGAATGCATGCACGCAGCTCACGCGCGCATGCACGCATGCAGGCACGGGGGCAGCACAAGGCACAGATGTGAGTGCACACGTGCGAACGCATGCACACGTACGCACACATGTGGCACACATGCACGCGCACACACACACATGCGTGCACACTGTGCACCGTCCTGGTTTGAGCGACACAGGACTAATTTCTCTTCTCGTGCTTGGGAAAACTGCACTTTTAGAATCACAGAATGGTTGGAGTTGGAAGGGACCTTAAAGACCATCTAGTCCAACCCCTGGCCATGGGCAGGGACCCCTCCCACTAGACCAGGTTGCTCCAAGCCCCGTCCAACCTGGCCTTGAACCCCTCCAGGGATGGGGCAGCCACAGCTTCTCTGGGCACCCTGGGCCAGGGTCTCACCACCCTCAGCGTAAAACTACATGTCCTTAAATCCACTTACTTGCCTGCTGGAGTCTGTGACCTGACACTGAGACCTTGAAACTCACCCACCATAGCTGGCTGTAAAGTCAATATTTTCACAAATTCAGACACTAGAGTCTGCTAAAATGTGATCAGAGGGCTGGAGCCCCTCTGCTGGGAGGCCAGGCTGGGAGAGGTGGGGGGGTTCAGCCTGGAGAAGAGAAGGCTGTGGGGAGACCTTGGAGCCCCTTCCAGTCCCTCCAGGGGTTCCAGGAAAGCTGGGGAGGGACTTTTTACAAGGGCATGGAGTGATAAGACAAGGGGTGACGGCTTCAAACTGAAAGAGGGGAGATTTAGATGAGATATTGGGAAGAAATTCTTGCCTGTGAGGGTGGTGAGACCCTGGCCCAGGTTGCCCAGAGAAGCTGTGGCTGCCCCATCCCTGGAGGTGTTCAAGGCCAGGTTGGACGGGGCTTGGAGCAACCTGGTCTAGTGGGAGGTGTCCCTGCCCATGGCCAGGGGTTGGACTAGATGGTCTTTAAGGTCCCTTCCGACCCAAACCACCCTATGAGTCTCTGATTTGTGCCAGAGGAGCCTTGCAGAGGAGACAAGCGCGCACACACATGCACAGCCGTGCATGCACACTGTCACTGCTGCCGGGATGGGGGTGCAGCTGCGCACCATGAGCACACGCAGGCACCTGCAGCCTTGCATGCACCCAAAATCTCTCTCCCCCTCTTTTAGGCTCACGTACAGCCGAGGTGATGCTGCAAAGCAGATATGTGTATGTTGGATATGGATGCTTTCACCATCCTTGGCAATCCAGCTTTTGCAGCGTTACACAGCTGCAGAAAACCAAGAGGCTGCACGCAAAGTCTTGCAGGACACATCAGTTTGGTCTGCAAGCTGGAAGCGCTGATGATGATTTGGACCCAGCTCTGAGACCTGGGGTATTGCCACCGGCTCCCCTGTGGGGAGGTCGGGCAGATGCTGAGCGTGAGGTTCAACATGCGACTGGACACACAACGGCAGCGGGGCTGGGCATCCCACGCCTCCAGCCCAAATAGCATGGAATAGAATCTCAGAATGATTTGGGTTG
Source organism: Burhinus bistriatus (assembly GCA_013397275.1). Taxonomy (NCBI): domain Eukaryota; kingdom Metazoa; phylum Chordata; class Aves; order Charadriiformes; family Burhinidae; genus Burhinus; species Burhinus bistriatus. The sequence continues at coordinate 112,360 of VYXH01002018.1, read as the reverse complement.
AAGGGACCTTTAAAGGCCATCTAGTCCAAATGCCATGAGCAGGGGAGGTTTAGGATGGACATTTGGAACAATTTCTTGACTGAAAGGGTTGTCAAGCGCTGGAACAGGCTGCCCAGGGAAGTGGTGGAGTCACCGTCCCTGGAGACGTTTAACAGCCGGGCAGACGTGGTGCTGAGGGACACAGGTTAGTGGTGGTTTGGGCTGTTTTTGGTTGATGGTTGGACTTGATGATCTTAAAGTTCCCTTCCAACCTAGGTGATTCTATGATTCTAGGTTGTTCAGAACCCAACATCCAACCTAAACCTTTCCATGATCCTACAGCCCCAACCCTGCATGGAAGCATCTCCTCCCGCGTTACGGCAAGGGTGGAAACCAAGTCCTGGGCTGGGGAAAATAGCTGCAGGAGAATAATTCAGGGAAGGATGGGCAGGATGGGACGGTGGGGAGCAGCCAGCACTTGGCTCCAGCATGGGTCTCAGAGTTTACCATCCACGGGGATGGGGGGCCCTGCTGCTGGCAGCTCAGGTTTGCCCCGTGTCCCAGGGACACACCGGCTGCAGGCACGGACCAGCTTTGGAGCAAGGAGCAGGAGGAATTTGCACTGGAGCTGATCGGGGAGCGCTCACGTGATGGCTCACCACGGGGCTGGGTCTGTTGCCTTCATCTCCCCCGGCATCCTCAGATGGTGAGTTTTGGGGCTACAACTCTCGAAACGGAAGGTGCTCGTTCTCTTGGATGGTTCTGCCAGGCACCTAGGAGTGCCACGCGTGGAGACGTGGCCGGCTCTCAATGCAAGTATGAGGACGGAGACGGGGTGCAAGACAGACGCCCATCCGTATGCACGGTTCAGGTGCCCACACGAAATCACTTGGCTCATTAGCCACGTGCTAACGAGCCCTGCCTGGCAGGGCAGAGCAGCTCAGGGCTGGGTGCCCGGGTGTGGGGCCAGGCGAGGATTCGGGTTCAAACACCAAAGCGCAGGTCTGTGCGTGCAGGCGCTGGGATTTAACCCAGACCTTGCAAAAAGGGTGAGATCAGAGACCCAACTTGGGGTTAGGTGCTTTTTTGGGGGGGACGAGGAGTGGGTCAGGGACAGGGACAACGGGAGCGGGAGTCTCCAGGAGCCAGAAAACAGCTGCCAGGCTTACGAGAGAGGATATTAAAAGCAGGCTGCGTTGAAACCACGCCGGCTCTGTTGCCGAAAACATCCTGTTTCCGCAGCTCCGAGGTGGCTCGCAGTATTTTTAGCAGTTTACTCGTTTTCTAACCCGTTTCCACGGAGCGTGTTGCGAGTCGCAGGACACCTGCCCAAGCCGCCTTCAAAACGATGCCTCGGGGGAGCTGCCTCGCCAAAACCACTAGGTTCACGTGGAGGGGACGCCAGCACGTGTCGGGGGGCTACCTCCGGGGGG
>VYXH01002018.1:100429-110845 GCA_013397275.1 Burhinus bistriatus | reverse complement strand
GTGGGGGGGTTCCCCTGCAATGCCCCAGCCCTGCCAGGAAGCACCGTGGGGTGTGCAAGTGTGTGTTTGCACACTCATGCGTGTTTCTGTGCGGCTTTGCAGGTGTATGCGTTTCCCAGGGAGGTTTTTGGGGGAATTTTCCTCCTTTCCCGTGGGCAGGATGGGAAGCAGCGGAACAAGGCAGGCGGAGCATCCCTGCTCCGTGTCGCTGGCCCTGGGATGGAGGGATGCTGGCAGCAGAGGGCATGGACCAGGGGCGCAGTTTCCCCATCACCCTTGCTCAGGCAGCGTGGTGGGAGTTGCTTTTTGGGGAGTAGCCGGGGTACCACAGCCCCACATCCCTCTCCGAACAGCATCGGGTCTGGAGATGAGCTGGACACCCCATGCTCGTTTGCTCCAGGTGGGATGGTGTCTGCTCCAGGTGCTCCGAGCAGGGTCCCCACCACGGCCGTGGGTGGGCAGAGGTGGCATCAAACAGTGATGTTCCTCTTCCAACATCGTGGCCAGCTCTTCCCAGCCCAAGGAGCAAGTGAGAACAAGTCTACTTCACTAAACGCTGTATCCTTCTGTTCATCTTCACCTCTGCAGGGAGACGAGGGATGCTGGGTCTCAGTTCTGGGACACTGGTGTCTGGTCTGCAGTAGCACAAAGTGGGATTTTCCATGGGAAAACCAAGCCCTCCACCATTAAGGGTGCCCATGAATACCCAGTCCTGGTCCAGACCATCAGCTCCAATGTCAAGGTTCCAGCCATGTGCACCTGAAGCTGAGGACCATCAGGGTTGTCTCCCTGGGCTACATGTGGTGCCCAGCTGGACTGGGGTCTCCTCCCCCTGTCGCAAGACCACCCTGTGCCTGTGGTTTTCCTTGGTGTGATAAGACTGCTCCAGGCACCCGCGGTCAGCACAGCTGGCTCCGGTCAGCTACATCCAAAGCCCAGAGGCTTGGCTTAAAGTTCCAGACATGCAGAAAGCAATAATGAAAGAGATGATTTTCCTCTTTGTTTTGCCTTTCTTTTCCAAGATTGTGGTCCACAACCCAGGGGGGGGAAGGTGGTTTTACTGGGACCTTACTGAAAGCTGAAGTCCTGCCAGTCACGGGACTCCAGGAGGTGGGGCTTTGAAGGCACCCGTGATTGTGAGCCTCCAGCTCTCCTCGCCGCCAGCCGATGCCATAATGTTATTGTTATTGCTGGAGCTGCTTTCGGGTGAGCAGCTGTAGCTCAGCCCAGGACGAGAGCGCCTGTCCCGAGCTCTTTGCACAATTCATGGCATCCCTCGCTCGGGGTTCCGCGGGCCAACAACAACATTCAAACAATGTAATGCAAGAAATAAGTGGGAGAGGCTTCAAAAATTCCAGCAAAACCTTCTCTGTCCCTTCCCTAGCCCAGGAAAAAAAAAAAAACAAAACCCAAAACAAAACCCTAAATCCACCCTTTGCGAAAGACACAAGCTGCCTTCATGGTGCGGGCATTACCACAGCTGGAGTCGAAGGTGAAATCCCCCACCGCCCCCCAAGGCACGGAAAATCACCCCAAAGGGATGGTGCGGGGGCAGCGCTCGGCCCTGCCCAGCCCCAGAGAGCAGCTTGTGGTGATTTGGGGCCGGAAAGGGGAAGGCTCCCGTATCCCCCCCCCACCCGCCCATGGATGCTGGGGTTAAAGCTGGGAAGGAGGTGGGTGGGAAGCGAGAAACTGGTCCTCCTTGGTGGCATTTCCCACCCACGCCCGCTGCGGCATCCATCCAAGCCCCCCCCAGCCAGCAGAGCCCCACACGGGGGTAGTACGGGTGCAAGGGTGGGTGGTACTGGTGGTACTGGGACCATGGATTAAAGCAGGCATCTTCCCAAACTGCTTCCGGCACAATGAGGGGGAAAACAAGCCGGCCGGACCACGTGGGGTGTGTACGCAGGGATGAGCCGGGGCTGGGAGCAATTACAGGAATTCACGNTGCAGAAAGCAATAATGAAAGAGATGATTTTCCTCTTTGTTTTGCCTTTCTTTTCCAAGATTGTGGTCCACAACCCAGGGGGGGGAAGGTGGTTTTACTGGGACCTTACTGAAAGCTGAAGTCCTGCCAGTCACGGGACTCCAGGAGGTGGGGCTTTGAAGGCACCCGTGATTGTGAGCCTCCAGCTCTCCTCGCCGCCAGCCGATGCCATAATGTTATTGTTATTGCTGGAGCTGCTTTCGGGTGAGCAGCTGTAGCTCAGCCCAGGACGAGAGCGCCTGTCCCGAGCTCTTTGCACAATTCATGGCATCCCTCGCTCGGGGTTCCGCGGGCCAACAACAACATTCAAACAATGTAATGCAAGAAATAAGTGGGAGAGGCTTCAAAAATTCCAGCAAAACCTTCTCTGTCCCTTCCCTAGCCCAGGAAAAAAAAAAAAACAAAACCCAAAACAAAACCCTAAATCCACCCTTTGCGAAAGACACAAGCTGCCTTCATGGTGCGGGCATTACCACAGCTGGAGTCGAAGGTGAAATCCCCCACCGCCCCCCAAGGCACGGAAAATCACCCCAAAGGGATGGTGCGGGGGCAGCGCTCGGCCCTGCCCAGCCCCAGAGAGCAGCTTGTGGTGATTTGGGGCCGGAAAGNCCCTGCGCTCACCAAAAATCCGGAGAGGGGAGGCAGGAGCCTTGCCGGCACGTGCCCTGCCCGCATCTCCGTTGTTGATGGAGCCAGGGCTCATCCTTACCCCAGGCAACGTTGCTGGGGGGATGGTGGTGGTGCAAGCCCAACAGCCATGACCTGGTGATGGGAACAATTCCAGCCCCAAACACGGGGCTCCTGAGCCTCTCCATCCCCACCACACAATGCTTGGACCCTGCAGTGATGCCAGCCTCAAAGCTTAAATCAAAACTGCTCCAGACATGCAGTATGGAGCTGGTATGGGCTCATGTTGTTGTCCCCAAGGAGCTGGAAGCGGGGTGCGGAGTGTGCACCCCCCGCTTCTGCTGAATCCCGTATTTTCCTCCCCTAGATGGGATGGAAAACCCTCCCAAACACCTCTGCAGACAGAGCAGAAACGTGGTTCCATACCCCTGGCCAGACCCAGTTGTCTGAGCTCCTGCACAGGGGAATCACAGAAAGGCAGGAGTTGGAAGGGACCTCTGGAGATCATCCAGTCCAACCCCCCTGCCAGAGCAGGGTCACCCACAGCAGGTTGCACAGGATGGCGTCCAGACGGGTTTGGAATGTCTCCAGAGTCAGAGACTCCACCACCTCTCTGGGCAGCCTGTGCCAGTGCTCTGCCACCCTCAAAGGAAAGAAGTTTTTCCTCATGTTTAGATGGAATTTCCTGTATTCCAGGTTGTGCCCGTTGCCCCTTGTCCTGTTGCTGGGCACCACTGGAAAGAGTCTGGCCCCATCCTCTTGCCACCCGCCCTTTAGATGTTGATAGAAGTTGATGAGATCCCCTCTCAGTCTTCTCTTCTCCAGGCTAAACACACCCAGGTCTCTCAGCCCTTCCTCATCAGAGAGATGCTCCAGTCCCCTGATCATCTTCATAGCCCTCTGCTGGACTCTCTCCAGCAGTTCCCTGTTCTTCTTGAACTGGGGGGCCCAGCCCTGGACACAGTGCTCCAGATATAGCCTCAGCAGGGCAGAGTAGAGGGGGACGATAACTTCCCTCAACCTTTTTAATGCACCCCAGGAGACCATTGGCCTTCTTGGTCACAAGAGCACGTTGCTGGCTCATGGTCCTCCTGTTGTCCACCAGGACTCCCAGGTCCCTTTCCACAGAGCTGCTTTCCAGCAGGTCAGCCCCTACCCTGTACTGGTGCAGGGGGTTTTTCCTCCCTAGGGTACCGTTCCACCATGGAGGGAGGACCCAGGCTCAGCCCTTACCTGCGAGGATGAAGACCCCGACGAGGATGAGGAAGACGAGGAGGTAGAGTCCTACCACTGCGTACTTCAGTGCTGCTAAGGAGCCCAGCCGGCCACAGCGTCCTGCTGCCTTCATCCTCCGCCCGGGACCTGGGAGACAGAGCGGGATGTCAGGGACAGCATCACACACCCCGCCCGCCTGGGCTCCACCTCCCATTGGGATGAAATATTGCAAATATAATTTTGGCAGTGCCTGCTGGGTGCAGGCACAGCTCTGCACGCCCCGGTGACGATCCGCACGGCTTTCCCCAAGTCGGGAGCATCGATGCTGGCACAAGCCCGGGCTCCCAAGTAAAGGCTCCCAGGCAGCCGGGATACCGTCAGCGATGCAGCAGGCAGGGGCAGGCATGATCCTGCCCGTGCTGGCGCTGCGGGTCTGGGTTATAGGCAGGCAGCCCGGTCTCAGCATGCAGATATCTCCCCTCCTGCACCGGCAGAGTTGGGGTGCAATGGGAACGGTGGGGATCCCGGATAGGAAAACATCACCCCTGCTGAGGCATCGCCCCTCCAGCTCCCACCCTTCATCCCCATCCCCTGCCTGCAGCCCTGGGACTCTCCCTGCCAGGCAGGAGGCAGCAAGGGGATGGAGGAAGACAGGAGGAGGAAGGGCGCTTTTACACTGAAAGAGGGGAGATTCAGGCTAGATAGAAGGAAGAAATGTTTTACGCTGAGGGTGGTGAGACCCTGGCCCAGGTTGCCCAGAGAGGTGGTGGATGCTCCATCCCTGGAAACATTCCAGGCCAGGTTGGACGGGGCTCTGAGCAACCTGGTCTAGTTGCAGATGTCCCTGCCTGTGGCAGGGGGTTGGACTAGATGAGATTTTTTCCTGGTTTCGGCTGGGGTGGGGTTGACTTTCTCGCCAGCAGCTGGCGTGGCGCTGTGGTTCGGGTTTGGGGTGAGAACAGTGCTGACAGCGCGCTGCTGGGTTTGGTTGTTGCTGAGCTCTCAAGGCCATTTCTGCTCCTCACACCGCCCCGCCAGCGAGCAGGCTGGGGGGCACAGGGGGCTGGGAGGGGACACGGACGGGACGGCTGACCCCAGGGATGTCCCACACCACGGGACGTCATGCCCAGTGTACAAAGCCGGGGAAGAAGAAGGAAGAGGGGACGTTGGGAGCGATGGCGTTTGTCTTCCCAAGTCACTGTTGGGCATGACGGAGCCCGGCTTTCCCAGGATGGCTGGACACCCGCCTGCCATGGGGAGCAGGGAATGAATTCCTCCGTCTGCTTTGCTCGCCTGCGCGGCTTTTGCTTTACCTGCTAAACCGTCTTTACCTCAACCCACCAGTTTTTCCTCACTTTCACTCTTCCGATTCTCTCCCCCCACCCCACTGTGGGGGGTAAGCGAGCGGCTGCGTGGTCCTGGCTGCTGGCTGGGGTTAAACCACGACACCTTTAAAGGTCCCTTCCAACCCAAACCATTCTGTTCTTCCAAGATGCCTTGGACCATGACATCCCTGCCAGCCCCTGCTTGCCCACTCCTGCGCTAGCTGCGATCCAGCTGCTCTTCGACACTGCCATGGGCAGCGAGAGCTGTGCCTGAAGGAGGTGGGGTTTTATGAGCAAAATAGCCGGGAGGAAAATGCAAGGAAGGAAAATGGCAGGAAAGGCTCCCATGCCATGAACCCAGCAGCAGTGAAGTCATCTGGTTTTGGGCTTTGCACGTGTTTAAAGCTTGAGCCCATGTTGAAGTCTGGGCCAGGTCATGGTCTTAGGTGGGAGCCAGAGCCTGATCCGGATGCAGATCCCACATCCCTCTGTCCCCAGCCCCAAGGCTGCAGTGATGCTTCAGCCTGATGCCTTGGCGCTCTGGGTGACCCTGTGCTGCTGGGACAGGGTGCAGGGTGTTGCGTGGCTGCATTTTCTGTTGGACCCTTGCAGAAGCACAAGGTTTCTGCGAGCAGCTGAGAGCCAGCAACTTCACGGCAGGTCAACAAGTGCCACCCGGTTTTGCCCCTTGCAAGGTCCGAGATGTCTCCAAGGAGACACCAAGAAAAGGTGAAGGAAGAGTCCTAAACTCCCACCTCCATGATATTTGGGTGGCTCCGTGCCATTGCTTTCTGCCCTTTGAGCCCTGAGAAAGAGCGTAGCACCAATCCAGAGCCTGGTATCAACCCAGCAGAAAGGGTGAAGTGGGTGAAGCACCATGGCCCCAAAGCCAAACCTCCTGGGGAGCAGATCACGCTCATCCATGGCCGTGAGCAACACCCACTTCCAGCCGAGACCATCCCTGCTGGGTTTTGGGACCTCACCCCATCCCACCCCCCATCCATGGGGCAGAAGCTCACCAAGGCCAGGTTGGATGGGGCTTTGAGCAACCTGGTCTAGTGGGAGGTGTCCCTGCCCATGGCAGGGGGGTGGAACTAGATGGTCTTTAAGGTCCCTTCCAACCCAAACCATTCTAGGATTCTATGATTCTCCCAGTGGGACCAAGCTGGCCCTTGGGGTGCCAGAGATGGAGAGGAGGTACAACGGGTTGGAGGTGCCCCTAGCCCAGCAGGAGCCCTTCCCCAGCTGATGGTCCATGTGTCTGTCCTGCTGGAGGACAGGGAAGTTTGCAAAAGCCTCCAGCCAGCGAAGGGTTACACTGGGTGTATCGCTTAACTCAGCCCCATTTTGGGGCTCCAAAATGATAAAGTGCTGAGGTCAGGCTCACTGACACCCCGAGAGGATCCCACGGGGATGCGGGGTGCTCGAGGCGCCCCAGCTCAGGTGCGAAAGGCGGTGCCGCTCCTCGGGGAGCTCCTCCATCTGCAATTCATTACCCGCACGCGGTTCCCATATGCTGTCACCGGCCAAACAGATGGAGCCGAGGGTTTCAGAATGAGGAAAGCTGCAATATTTTTCTGACATTAACACTTATATCAAGTCCTGGGAGACTTCGGGAGGAGCTGGCCGCGGGCCCCGAACCACCCACTCCTCTTTGCTGCTCTCGGAAGAGCAGGAGGGACCGCAGCTGCGTAAGCAGGGTTTTCACAACAGCCCGCTCCGAGGAGCCCATGGGCAGACTCCGGCCAGTAACCAAGGGGAAAAGCAAATATTTCCTCCCCCTGCCCATGCCCAGGGGAGCTGGAGCTGTGGCCCGCCCGGTCGGTGGGGCTGCAGAAGGCGAGAGGCTGAAAGCATCCAGGACTTGTCGCCCCCTCCCCAATCCTCCAAGCCCTGGGGTGGGGGGTCCAGGGCTGCTGTCCTGGGGGTCATGGCAAGCAGCAGGCTGCCGCACTGGTCCTCAGCCCCATGCCAAGCACTTTCCACGAGCCCAGGAGGGACTCGGGTGGTCCCATCCTCATGATGAAGCTCTCAGGTTTGACCTTGCCCCTGCCCTGTGCAGTTGCAGACCAGACACGGCCCTACAGGTCTCCTCCCAGCAACCTTTCCCATGGGAATGGGGTTCCTTGAAGGGCCAGCTCTGCATCGGAGCGAGTTACGGATGAGCAGATTTGACCCGAGAGATCCACGGCAACCTGCCACAAAAATACCAAAGGCAGGGAGATACCTGGAACCCTCCCTGCCATCACTCCATGCAAGCGCAAGGTCTCTGCTGGGGATGGTGGCCTCGGCCCTAGAAGACACCAGCTCTTCCCTCCCATCTCTTCCAGCGTCACTCCCTCCAGGCTCTACCACCCCTCTGCCACGCTTGCAGGGCAGCAGAGCACGGGGACAGCCCGTGGGCAGGTTCTGCCTCTCCCTCTGCTGCAGGAAGGTGGGACGGGTGCTGGATCCTACAGGATGGCAGCATGAAGGTGGGCAGAGGCAGGAGCAGACGTGCTGCTGAGGACAGGGGGACCCTTGCAGGGTGACATCAAGTTTGGGGAATGGCATCAAGACTCAGCTTTCACCTGGATGGGAAATCCACCCTCCAGACTCAAAGCTGTCCCCATCCCAGGGGATGGAGAAGACACCCACACAGCCATGCCACACCTCCTCTTGCAATAACCACTGTGAGCCACCTGCACCGCACAAGCATCCAGAAGCAATTTGGCCAGGGCTAGGTGTCCCCAGCTCACTCAGTGCCTGGATATGGCCCACCTTGGCACACAGGCTGCCCTCTGGAAACGCCCAGGGCTCTCCATCCCATCCTGGGGATGTCCTACATGCCTAAACGCCAGAAGGTGAGTCCCCAATCACCCCAATCCCATACTTGTGGTGGAGGACAGCGGTGCTGGGAAGCCTGTTCAGAAGAAGACCAGTTTCCCCAGCAGCCCCACAGGTCTCTAAGCAAAGCTGCCAGCAAAGGGGACCTCACATCTCTGCTTGAGCACCCAACTCTGCCAACTTGGCCTCTCCCACTTCATCAGAGCTTTTTGCTTGGGGACCAAGCCTGGAGCTGGTGAAACATGGACAGCATTTCATGGGGCAAGAGCGAAGGAAAAGAGCTCAGCAAGTCCACAGTGGAGACAGAGGCCAGCTGAGATGTGCAGGAGATGCAAGCAGGTCCCGCTCTGTCCTGCTGCACAGCCCCGGTGCTGCCATCCCCACTGCAGGGCATCTCGGGACGAGACCACACGCAAGAAAGCCAGAGGCTTGGAGGAGAAAAAAAACCAACCAAACACAAACAAACAAACAAACAAAAATCAACCTTTAGCAAGCAAAGTGACTTTCCTTGGAGCACAACCCTGATCAGTGGCAGAAGCAAATGAGATCCTGGGCACCTCAGGAGGCCCATGGACCCTGGGTCTGTCATGCCCCCATCAGACCAGAAAGGGGAGACAGGAAGAAAAGGCACGGAGACCTCCTCGCAATGAGATTCCCTGGGCGTTTCTCCCAGTGAGGCCGTGCCAGCAGGAGAGAAGTTTCCTGCTCCGTTTAGGACACACACATTCATCATGGCTCTACTTCCACCAAGGCACCCTGCCCGTGGACACCAAGGGAAGGGATTGCTCCTCTGCTCTGGTTCCCTGGGACCTGCAGCTGGAGCTGAGCACCTAACTCGGGCCAGACACCTTTGCCTGTGAGGGACCAAATTGCTGAGCTTCTTTCTGAGCAATCCAAGCTCCCATGTCCCTCCCACCCCCCCGCCAGAATCTCTCCAGGTTTCTGCCACCAGGTTCAAAGCCTGCCCAGACTGAGCCGCACATGGAGCCCATACTCACCGTCCTCGCAGAGGTTCAGTTTGGAGAGGTTCCTTCCCTCGAAGGGCTCCTCGAAGATGGAGCCGTTCTCCCTCTCATTGAAGGTGTGGAGGTACATGGCTTTGTTCTCCATCCTCTCGCTGCTGGTGGAGCAGAACAGGCACATGAGACGGTTCTTGGTAGCTGTAGTACATCCTGACATGGCAGGGACCTGATCCTGGCTAACCCTGTACCCTGCATGGATCTGGCACTGTGGCCCAGTGCAATGTGGTGTGGGCTGGTGCAGGGGACATGGACCTGTTGCCAAGGGAGCCTTCTGGTCTTGCTTGGCAAAGCTGACCACCACATCTCAGCACATGGTTTCTTGACTTGCCCATGGCCCAGGCTGGGCTTGGCAGTGCCCCAAACGAGAGGTAGACCCTCTCAGCAAGTGCAGGGAGAAGCTGGTGGAGAAGCTCAGCTGGACCACGGGTCCACCACCGACTCGTCCTGCCTGCGTCCTTGCAGCTCAGTGAAATGCTCACCACCACCACAGACCCCTTACTCGTTGGCCAAGGAGGGGCTCCTACCACCCACCTGTGCTCGACCACATGCCCTGCAGATGTCCAGCCTTGGTGGCCTCTCCAGGCATACCCTGGACGTCTGTCCCTCCCCAGGGGTGGGGAGATGGGAAGTCAGTGTATGCATGCAAGTCCCCCCAGGACCTCTTTCACCCTTAGGGCTTGGGGTACCCCCGCACCCACACCACCTCTAGACACCCCAGCACCCTGACCACGAGCTGAGCTTGCTGTCCCCATGGGCTCGATCCTGCTGTCACTGCCTCTCTGGTCAGGAGGCTTGAGTTGGGCTGGTCCCAGGGATGTGAATATTCTCAGCCGTGGGGAGGCTGTGACCCTGCCGCCACCGAGGTTCCATCACAGCACCCGTCTGGGGGAGTGGGAACCAGCCCCCAGCAGGGCTCTGGTGTGGAAGGAGTTAAAATCACCCGCTAAGTGGGTGCTGCTGAGCACTCCCAAACTCATCCCCTGCACCCCTGCGGCTCCAGCCGCCCCTCGCTGTCAGCACACGGATGCCGTGCTCCGTGGGGACCCCCAGCTCCTGCCATCCCCCCCCAGCCGGGACCAGCATCCCCGGCCCCACTCCCACAGGGGAGATGTCACCCGTGTCACCCGGGGCAGAGGGGTCCGTGTGTCTTGCACCACCACCGTGGAGTCAGACCTCGCTCCCCCCTCCCGCATCCCAGGCTGGGGGTGGCAGCTCCCCACGCAGGGACGCTCGGGGAGACACCGGCCCCCCTCCAAAACCCCACGCGGGAAGTGTGTGTGTGGGTGGGTGGGGGGATCCATCCCCGCATCCCATCCTGCTCCCCTCTCCCGGAGCTCCGTGTCCCCTTTCCCCCCACCGCGACCCCCTCTCACCTGCTGGGCGAACCCACACGGGAGCGAGTTTCCCGTGGCTC
>VYXH01002018.1:58652-100339 GCA_013397275.1 Burhinus bistriatus | reverse complement strand
AGCATCCCCCGGAGGGGCTGGGCAGGGTCAGGGGGAGCCGGGGCAGGAGCATCCCCAGGGGGACAGGGACAGGATTATCCCACGGGGAACTGGGGCAGGAGCATCCCCAGGGGGACAGGGACAGGATCATCCCCCGGGGCACCAGGACAGGAGCATCCCCCGGGGGAACGGGACAGCAGCATCCCCCGGGGGGACAGGGACAGGATTGTCCCACTGGGAACTGGGGCAGGAGCATCCCCCGGGGGGACAGGGACAAGAGCATCCCCCGGGGAACTGGGACAGCAGCATCCCCCGGGGGGACAGGAGCATCCCCCGGAGGGGCTGGGCAGGGTCAGGGGGAGCCGCGGCAGGAGCATCCCCCGGGGGGACAGGAGCATCCCCCGGAGGGGCTGGGCAGGGTCAGGGGGAGCCGGGGCAGGAGCATTCCCAGGGGGACAGGGACAGGATCATCCCACAGGGAACTGGGACAGAAGCATCCCCCGGGGAACTGCGACAGGAGCATCCCCCAGGGGGACAGGAGCATCCCCCGGAGGGGCTGGGCAGGGTCAGGGGGAGCCGCGGCAGGAGCATCCCCCGGGAAACTGGGACAGGAGCAACCTCTGGGGGGACAGGGACAGGAGTATCCCCCGGGTGCACTCCACTCAGGAGGGTGGGGGAATTTCCCCCTGGAAGTCTTGACCCTGGGGCAGGAGATGGGTGCATGGGGCAGTCCATATCCCATCTCCAGTGGGTCTCCAGGGCTTTCGTTCTCCTTGGCCAATTCCCGATCAGCTCAGCCCACAGCGGGCAGGAGCAACCGCAGCCCCCGGAAAGGGGAGAGGTGCTTGTCCCCTGCTGCGCCCACAGGGAAACTGAGGCACGGAGGACCAGAGGGAGCTGAGCTGACCCCAAACCACCGCTGCTCTCGGCCTTGGTGTGGGCCATGCAAAGCGGTGCAAGATGTGCACCCACTATGGACAATCTCTGGGAGTGGGCAAGGTGGGGAGGAAGCTTTAAGGTGCTGCTGCAAGTCTCCCGCTGCCTATGGGGTGCTGCCCGCTTCCCACTGCAGCCCGCAGCCGAGCCAGGCCACTCGGGCTCACAGCGTGGTCCCCAGGACCCTGTGTCCCTACCCCGTCCCTGGTCCTGCAGCAGAGCAAAGCACCCTCCAACATCTCTGCAGGGTGGTGGGAACTGGCTTGGCTGGGTGGCACCATCAGGAGGGTGACTGTTGGGGTGGGTGTGCGTGTGTGTACTGCTCCCTTTCTGGGAACGCCGCTCGAGCGAGCTCTGGGCAGACTGGGATGGTGGGGTCACTGCTGGCTCATGTCTGGTTCACCACCCATAGGGATGACGGGACCGGGAGAGCTGAGCATGCTGCATCATGCAATGAGCCACTCGGTCCCCAGATGCCATCAGACAGGCCATGACAACACACCTTTTTGGAAGCCATAAACATGCTGGGACTGAGACCTAGACCTGGGAGGAGAATGCCAAGACCTGGGCAAGCCCTCCTTACCCAGGGGCATCTCCAGCCGTGGTGCCATCCTGAGGACATGCATTGCCTCTTCCATCAGGAGGAAAGCTCTCCAGGAGTGCAACCACGCTTCTGCAGGTCTCCTCCCACCACAGTGCAACGTGAGTCCACGGCCGCTGCCTCTCACAGCCACCCCTGACTAAGGCTTCTCCTTGGGACACCTACCAAGGACACCCTGAAGGTCTGGGACAAGAAAAGACAGGACACTCCAGGTCTGAACAGCTTGGGGGAGGGCTCTGACCGCTGAGCTGCCTTTCCTCTCAGAAAGGGCAAAAGCATCACCAAAGCGTGCTCCATTCACACCTGGCCAAACATCTGCAAACGGTGCCCCAATGAAACCAAAGCTGCAGCAAATCACGGCATTTATTGTAGAGTATTCCCAAGGTTTCCTCTTAACACAAAACACCTGACCAAGCAGTCTGGTTACTTCTTTTGCATTAAAAAAAAACCCACCAAACAACAAACTAGTCACATGTAATCCAAAAAGGTCAATATTTTATTAGATTTCAGGTAATTTCCAGCAGAGTTGCGCTTTTGCATCTTTACAGCCTCCTCTGTTTATACGCCACACAATAAATTTGCCATTGGAGGGTTCTGGGTTTGATTCAGGCTTAGGTGAGTCCCGCTCTGCTGGATTCTACCGGAAAACTGAAATACACGAGGAAAAAAAAGAGTATAAAAACTATGCACAAGCTACAACTAACTTTTAGCATAAATGCAACTAAACTCATACACGTCATCTATTGCCCTGTTTCCTAAAAGACATTCAACAAAGCAGCCGAGGCACCTCCAGCGCTCACCAAACAAGGCCCGCATGGGGAAAAGCCCCTTCACGAGGGGCTGGTGGATGTGACATGGGACCTACAAGAGATCCAGACCCTCCTGGGTCCTTATGAGCCGGTGTTTAAGCTACTGAACTGAACCCATAACGTCTCTAAAATTGCCGCTTGCTTGGCGGTCAACACAGAAGAGCAATGTACTGATTGGTTAAAAGCAATCAGGGATAAAGGCAAAAAAAAAAAAAAGTATTTTTGATGAAAAAAAAAAGAAAATAAAGACTCTTCTTGCAGGTCTTTTTGGTCAGTCCAGCTATCGCAGGGATTTCAGTAAAGCCTGGATTTCTTGATGTTCCTTCTGCAAAGCTGCAAAGAGAAGAGCAAAATGAAACAGATTTAGTTGTTGGCCTCTTTTTTTGTAGAAGGGGAAGAAAACGGTAATATATTCAGTAGAAATGAATGAGAACATGCAAGTATGCTCAGCGGTCATGGACCCCAGCTGTTTATTTAGGAATATACAGTGGGAAAAGACACACAGCACCCCAAGTCTGTCCCCAAGCCCTCAGCCACCCACCACGTTCGTCCCAGAGAGAAGTTGGACCATACCTGGCAGCACCCCAAACAGTTGGTCCCACAGATGAAAAGTGAGGCTGAGCATGTCGGAAAAGTCCTTTTCCAGCATCTTGGTGATACGCTCCTGCTATGACAGAGGACGACACCATCAGACGTCAGATGACAGGGCCATTAAGCTCCAGGAACTCCCAGTTTGCACTATTATCCGCTGGGACTGCTGAGGTTGTAACACTAGCGATGGCAGCTTTGACCTGGGCATACCCAAAAAACCCACTGGGGAAGCATCAAAACTGATCTTCCATACCCAAAGCAGAAGAGTTTATGAGGTGAGTCTACATCCCACCTAGGTGCCCATCAGCTCCGGTCAAGTCAGATCTTTGGCCAGCGTAAAGGAACTTCGCTCCAATAACTGTGGCGAATCTTGGCGTGTGTGATCGCAGCCTGAATCCGTCAGGTTTCAACACACAGGAATGATCTGAATGGCCAGAGATGAGGTAGAAGAGCTCATACGGGGTCAGAAATCAGGAAAGGAAGGGACCAAGCTAGGAAATTACTACCTGGAAAATTATAATCTTGCTTGCTAAGTAAGAAGGCGGCAAAGGTGGTTTTGGAGACAACCAGGGAACTGATTCCAAACAAAAATCAGCTGAAGCTGATCAAGAACTCATTTTCTCATTGAAATTTCCAAAGACCGTCACATTTATAACATTGCACGACAACCTCCGTCTCGCACAATTGCCTTGTCATCTTAGTAGCTATGTCCCACACGGTCCATAAAATTTCACTCAGCGTTAAAAGTGCGCTGCAGTGACCACCAGTCCAGCCATTAATTTGTCTGTCACACTTCCTGGATTGACAACAGCAGGTTTTGAAGCATCACGCACCATCAGATGCCGGAACTGGCTCTTCATCTTCTCCTTTGCTTTTTCGAACGTCTCCCTCCCTACCTCCACCTCAATGTCATGTTCCAGACAGGTTTTTATCCACTCACATGTCTTCTTCCCCCTTATCTAAGCAGCCCCTCTTGCAACGATGGGAAACATCAACACGCTGTTGTTGATGCTAAAGCCATGCTGCCTGGGAACCACCCTGTGGCCGATTGCCACCTCCCAATCCCCCTCTTCCCAACCTCCTTTTACCATCCTAAAAAATTGCTTCGTCCAACAGCAAAACATTCAAGCTACCTCCTTCCAGTTCTCTTCCAGCTTTCCCCAGTAGCCCTTGACAAGGTCTCAGCTCCCCAACCCTACATGCTGCTCTCTCCATCCTGGGAAAGAGCCTCCAGTTGACCCACAAGAGAAGAGTGATGGGTTTATGTGGTTTGATGATCAAGGGGTGGGACAACCGTATCAACAAGACAAGGGGTTTATGCAGTAGGTTTTGGAACTCAAACATTTTCTCTGGAAATAAGATTGTGAATGCATCACCCAAAGGCACAAATTTACACATCCTTCTTCAGCCAGTGAAAAAAAGACTTCTGTATGTAGACTCCATGCAAGAGCTGTGAAAACATGTCCCAGGGCCAGACAGTGAACTCACAGTGGCAGACGCAGAATTAGATGGAGAACCAGTTCTACCTTCATAACACAGCGATAAGGTGCTTTGGATGGACAACACGAGGGACTCACAGATACTGTTCTTTTTCAAAAGATTTTCTCTTTCAAGGGCTTTCATGATGATGTTTGTCTGCAGGAATTGATGTCAAGTGTTTAACAGCATCTCTCCAAAGCCTCGTTTGCCAGCAGGATCCAAACAAACACTTCCAAGCCTAGGAGCAGGCGGAGCTCGCCGGGTGGTCACGCAGAATTGAGATGGTAAAACTGAGGGATATTGGGCTGCATCTACACCACCAAAGACATTCACTGCAGCAGTGCTCTCGGGCCATCAGGCCAAATGGTGCATAGCGCTTCAGGATGCTCCCACCACACCAAGGCATGCTGGTGGTGTCCCCATGGCCAGCGGGCAGGAATTTGTGTGCACACGTGTGATTTTTCCAGTTCCAAGTGCCCATAATAACATCGAACCTGTCTTCAGGCTGACTTGACGGGTGTTTTACTACCATGGCCCCAAAGACAAGTATTGCACAGACTTTTAAGACCGAGTTTGTATCTTGGGCTGGACGTACCCAGCCACGCTGCTAGGAGCTCCTTGCAGTGCCGGGTATTATTATTATTAGCTGTCAAGCTCAGGAGCAAATCCATCATGCTCTCATCACCTGGACTTCCCATTTACTTTCCATTACCTTCTGGCAGGGCATCTCACAAACCATCCAGTGTTGCCCCAGGGATGAAGCAGGAGCTGAGCATCAAACACAGATCTGCTGCAGCCAGTGCTGAATGATAACTGCTGCTTATTAGAGGTCCCTCCTAAACGACCATTAGATTGACGATGGGCTTCCCCCCGCTCGCTGTCTCTCCAGGAGTCACTGCTTTCCCAGGCGCAGGAGGGGACAGCCAGGGTAGGGGAGGCGTACAGGTGACATTGATCCTGTCCCCAACGCCAGCCCAGGCTGAGGATTTCATCGTTGCTATTTTATTCTCTGCCAAAGAAGGCAAGTTTCTTTTTATCAGAAGACACGAGATGGATTCACTTTCTTCTTTTCTTTGGGGAACGGGACATAGGCAGACAGTAATTTTCTTTCTTATTCTGTCTGAACCCGCGGAAAACACAGAACAGAAAGGACGGGGCTGCAAGTGCTGTGATTTCTATATTGCACTGCTCATGCAGTACATCAGTCCTGGTTTGCCAGGTCAAGAAAGGCTGGGGGTTGTTGGCTTTGGGAAGATTGGAAGCAATCGCGGGAGAGATGAGCGAGTTGCTGAGACACTGAAGTCAAGTAGAAGCTTTGCTGAAGTAAAGGAATAATGGCGAGATACTTTTGGTTTGCGCAGTGACTGGACAAAGTCATGCTGTCTTTGGTTTCTTGGGGAAGAAGAAAGACCCGAGTGCTTCCCAGACCAGGCTGCCCGTGGGTGAGTTTCCAAAATTAGTTCTGTGGCGGTATTTGAGAAGAGACCAGGCAAGGTTAGATGACAGTAAACATTTCACCGGGCATGTGTATCGCTGAGGGAATGAAGACGAGATATACTGGGATACAAAAAGTTTTTCAGAGTTGTTTTATCAAGGATGAGAGTTTGGTCGTCTTGTCCTGCCAAGCCAAAAGCATGGCTTATGAGATTTTGCTTCTTGGTGTTTATTTGGCTTTAGCAAGAGAATTAGCTCATTTGTTGCTTTGCTTCTACTGAAAAATGAGTGATGGCTTAAAAAATTCAAAATTCCTCTTGGCAATTTTTATGTAACTGCCCAGAAAAACAAAACAAAACTCCCCTCTTCTTCTGCTCTTTTATACATCCCATTGTGATCTTTTTGTTCCTGGCTTCCCGGTCATTCCTGTTTGTCTCAACGTATGGAAACCATCTGCCCCTGCTCCATCCTCCCCACAGCCTCACTTGGCCACTAGCAGCCTGTCTGAGCATAAAATAAAGATCTCTGCAGGATAATGCATCCTGTCCTAAAAGAGGTAGGGCTAAAACTACCTCCTGTAGAGCCTCTCCCCGTAGGAGCTGTAGGAGAAACCCAAACCACCAGCTCAGCTCAGATGAAGGGTCTCCCACGCCTGACGCAATGCCCCCAGCCAGTGCCTTAGCAAAAAAGCCAAGCACCCATCCCAGACAAAATCCAGGCACAGTGGGGCTCGCAGAGGAAAACAGCAGAGCTGCTTTCATTTTCATACGTGTCTCCAGCTAAGCACCATCTCCTTGAAGAAGAGCATGTGGCTGTAGGAGCATGCGATGCCCCTCTCCAACCTCGTCCTGACATTGGAATATTCTTGCTCTCTTTCCAGGAAGTCCTGCTGAAGAACAAATCCTGGAAGAACTTGCTACTGAATGGGAAGACATCAGGCTCTGGCCCATGGCATGACTTTGTTCACCAACATCCTTGTCCAGTGCACTTCCCAATACCTGGCTAATCCTGCTGCATGTAACCGTGGAGCAACCTGGGCAGGTATCTGACAACCTACTTTAGGCACGGCATCAACCACATCCTGGGCTGCATCCCCAGCAGCGTGGGCAGCAGGGCCAGGGAGGGGATTCTGCCCCTCTGCTGCGCTCGGGGNAAGGTCCCTTCCCACCCAAACCATTCTGTGATTCGATGATCCTCACAATGGCACACTGGTTTGGAATAAATTCCTGCACTTTTATTACTTTTCCGCCGCTAGTGGAAAGCAAAGACAAGCCCACAGTAGACAGGGCACTGTGAGCACAGGCAGGAGGGAAGCCAAGTTGCAGGGCATGTGCAGCCATCACGGTACCCATCTCCTCTTCTCTGTAGTCCCAGTACTCAGGAGTCCCAGTACTCTTGGGCACTGATGGTGAAACCCGGGTCCAACTTCTGCAGCACCTCTGAGTGGCTGGGCAGTCTCTTGGAAAGCACATGAGCGTGCAATACTTACGGAGCGGTCTCTAAAGTAGTGCAAGGATCCTTGTGCCACTGCGCATCACAGTTCAGGTACTGGAGAGCATCGATGCTATGGGCTGTGCACCTCCAGCACACCCAGCTCCTCCCAGGGACCTTGCTGGGCTTCACCATGGACCTTCTCTGCTTCAAACCTCCTACACATTTCCAATTCTCATCCTTTGTGCCCTCTGCCATCAGCTTTACTCCTGGGACGTATTGGCCTTTCTCTTTCTCGGGAATGGGAAGGCTATGTGAATATTTGCACTGCCGGCAAACACGGAGGCAACCAGGTTGCAGCGATATCTGCTCCAGCTTCTGCTCTGTGCATGGCCCTGATACAGGAGGCTGTGAACTCTGCCACCAAGCTGGGACGTGGACCAAAGCACAGCAAGTGCTTGGGGACAATGAGGGGTCACCAGCAGGCAGCTGGAGATGGAAAATGCCGTTTTTAAGGCAGAATCTGCCAGGAAACAGCTACCAGGAGCTGCCACTGTGGGAACCCCTCGGAGCAACGGAAAGTAGCAATGCAAAGTTATGGAAAAACCAAACCAGGATGATATATAAATGCATAAAATACACAGCCTCCCCACACACACATACAAAGAACTTACAAAGGTATCTACATGGTTTTTTTTCTTTTTCTCATTCCCTGCTTATCATTTGGCCTCTGTAACCCCGGAGCTTCATCTTTAATATATACCTATATTGTATGTATGCGGAGCTATAGGCATGCTCGACGTGAAGTCATTATGTTTTTATAATGAAAACACTTTGTGGTGCTCAAGGCAAAGCAGCTGAGAAGCATTTAACAAATGCAAGCAAACATCTCCCAGTGTATAAAAGGGGCACGGTCGAACAGCCCTTTTTTGTCGGGGTGTGTAACGTTCCAAAGGCTGTTTGGGCTGTCATGGTCCAGCTTCGTCGAGCAGAGAAACCTTTGTAGGTGCCCATCGATTTGCCCCAGATCTGTGTGTTTATATGGGTACAACCAAGAACGAGAGTGCTGCTGCACGGTCCTGCAGATCGTGCAGGAAAGGAAGAGACGGAGCAGGCGGCCTCTGCCTTTAATTAAACGTATTCAGGCGCAAATCAGTGACTGAAGGGGTTTATAACAGCACAGCAGAGGATAACAGTTGGACTCGATGATCTTAAGGGTCTTTTCTGACCTACATGATTCTATGATAACCCATGCAACGCCCACAGGACAGCACTACGCTTCCAGGTGCCCCAAATCACAGGATCATAGAATTGTCTAGGTTGGAAGAGACCTTTGAGATCATCGAGTCCAACCATTAACCTAACACTGCCAAGTCCACCACTAACCCATGTCCCTCGGCACCATGTCTATATGTCTTTTAAACACCTCCAGGGATGGCCACTCCACCACTTCCCTGGGCAGCCTGTTCCAGTGCTTGACAACCCTTTCTGTGAATAAATAGTTGATAAAACTGACCACAAAATATTAACTCAGTTGGAAGTTCAGATGTTGCTGTTTATGTTTTCATGGTAAATGGAAAGAAAAGAGCCTATCATATTTAATGGGAAAATACATATATGTAAATGTTAGCACTGTAACTGATGCACTTCTTACTAAAATTAAAAAATGAATAATCCTTCCCAGCCAGCAAACTCTCTATAAATGACTCTACCTGCATCTTCTCCTTTATTGCTTTGCCCTTCTCGGTTTTCAAGACCTGATTCCTCTCCAAAATGCCACTGTGTGTGCTTGGAGCCTTCTAGATTACAAAAGATAGCAAATGTGACAAGGACAAAATTCCCAACGCTACCAAACCTCCCCTGACCCAAGGCAAAGCTGCCAAGAACTCTGTCAGAGACTGGTGGAGCCCCCACGCCAGCTACCCTGGCACTGCCAGGCCAGCACCGGGCAGGACCAAGACAGGGCTTGTGGTTTTCTGCTCCAGAAGCCATGCACATGGCAATGCCGAAGCATCCCCTGCATCCCTGCCCATGGCAAACAAGGGCCCTTGGCTACTCCTTTTTATAATCCATGGGAGACATCGGTCATCCTCAGAAGAGAAATGGGGCTTTTCTTATTTCTGCTCTTTGGAAATCATAGAATCATCGAATCCCAGAATGGTTTGGGTTGGAAGGGACCTTCGAAGGCCATCTAGTCCAACCCCACTGCCACGAGCAGGGACATCTTCAATGAGACCAGGTTGCTCCGAGCCCCGTCCAACCTGGCCTGGAATGTTTCCAGGGATGGGGCAGCCACAGCTTCTCTGGGTGTCGTGGTTTATGCTGGACTGGCCACTGAAACAAAAAACAGATGCTCTCTAACTTCTCTCCCAAGTGACTGAAGAATGAGAGAGAGAGAGGTCTACGAGTTTAAAAGAAACTAAACTACTTTAATNCAGGGGTGACCCCTCTACGCTTTTCCGCTTCCCACCCTCCAACGGGGCAAATACCAAAGTTGGCTGCCCTTGGTCGTTATAGCAATAAGGATAAGCAGGAGCCTCTCTGCATCCCATCCCTTGGCATCAGCTATAAACATGGGTCTGATGGGTCTGATCACACTGAGAGTGAACGGTCTGAAAAATACGCCATTAATTTCAGAGTGTTCAAGGAGTTAGAAGAGTTTTAGCTGAAAAGTAAAATTACTGAAAAGAAAATTGGTTCTGTTTTACCTCAAACCAGGACACTGGGCAACCTCAGCCAGGGTTTCACCACCCTCATTCTAAAACGTTTCTTCCTTATATCTAGTCTGAACCTTCCCTCTTTTAGCTTAAAACCGTGCCCCCTTGTCCTATCGCGATACTGTGGTAGAAAAGCAATAAGGATTTTGACCACACAAAGAAGGCAGAAAATACTCAACTCCACCCTTCCAGTGACCCTGGGGGAGTGAAAAAGCAAAAAAAAATATGGCAAAGCTGAGCCTTTTATTGTGCCCTTTAGCGAGAGCAGGCGGCACAGTGCAGGACGATGATGGTGTGGCCAGTCCAACCTGTAACAACACCATGGGCTTTACTGGCACAGCTCAGACCCAGGCGCCTAAATCCTTTCGTTTTGGCTGTTACAGAGCAAGATGGTCCTTTCAAACTCCTTTGAATGAAGGATGGTTTCTGTGGTGGGATGTCCGACAGCCCATGGCGGGCAGAGGAAAAGGGCAATTCCCCCAATCTGCCCGGGCAGAGGGACGTTACTGGTACGACTGGTGAAGGGAGGTGGATGGTTTGCGTGGGTCAGAAAGATGGCGATGAAAACAAGGGGGATGAGAGAAGGGTTAGAGCAGGTCAAAATCACTCCGGGAAAGGCAATTACACATATTTTACTGGCAGAGCAATGGGGGTCGTGCTGTAAACCCCTGAAACGGGTCTGGATGCCAATGTTCTTAAACGCGTAATGAGCTTAGAAACATAATAAAATGTCTCAGGGAATTAGTTGTTATGTGGAATGCCATTTTCTACACAGAGGGTGGGTAAGAGAGGCAATGAATGAGACCTGATCCTGCCACGGATAAAGAGTGTCCCCTCTCCAGCCTGCTCTTGGAGAAAGACTTTTCAGCAGGGCCTGTAACGATAGGACAAGGGGTGATGGTTTTAAGCTAAAAGAGGGGAGATTCAGACTAGATATAAGGAAGAAATGTTTTACACTGAGGGTGGTAAAACCCTAGCCCAGGTTGCCCAGAGAAGCTGTGGCTGCCCCATCCCTGCAAACATTCCAGGCCAGGTTGGACAGGGCTCTGAGCAACCTGATCTAGTTGAAGATGTCTCTGCCCATGGCAGGAGGTTGGACTAGATGGCCTTTAAAGGTCTCTTCCCACCCAAACCATTCTGTGATTCGATGATTTTATGATTCCAGACAGATCCAGCTGTCTGCAGCAGAAAGGAGAAAGCTATTGCTTTCCCCATTCTTCCTTTTGTTATCCCAAACAGCCCAAGGTTCAGCATTGCCCGCCAGAGCTCAGCATTGCTCAGTGCACAAAGGTGCTGAAGAACCTGATGTGGATGGGGTCCAAGGCAGACTTGGAGGAGAGGTACAAGGAGAAATCATAGCATGATCGAATCACAGAATGATTTGGGTTGGAAGGGACCTTAAAGACCATCTAGTTCCAACCCCCTGCCATGGGCAGGGACATCTCCCACTAGACCAGGTTGCTCCAAGCCCCGTCCAACCTGGCCTTGAACACCTCCAGGGATGGGGCAGCCACAGCTTCTCTGGGCAACCTGGGCCAGGGTCTCACCACCCTCACAGGCAACAATTTCTTCCTTCTATCTAGTCTGAATGTAGACCTCTATAGCACATGCAAATATCAGGGTAGTTTTCTCCTTGCTAGATACGCTAATTCCATGACCAACACCTCCCAAAGGAGTTATTTCTGCAGCATGGCCTCTGCTCTCTAACATCCTTACCCTTCCCTCATTTCCCTGCTCCAAACCCTGGCCAGTACATTCCAAAGTGGGAGAAGCTCCCAGGTAGCTCTGCAGGAGATGGCACACAGCTCTCCGCTCCCTCCTGGCCTCTGCCCCAGTAGACTCTGTTGGACTTCCCTCCGCTTTGCTGCAAACTATAATCCCTCCTCTGATGTTTACATGGGATGCCAAGAAGGAGGGCAGATTTAGATGAGATATTAGGGAGAAGTTCTTGCCTGTGAGGGTGGTGAGACCCTGGCCCAGGTTGCCCAGAGAAGCTGTGGCTGCCCCATCCCTGGAGGTGTTCAAGGCCAGGTTGGACGGGGCTTGGAGCAACCTGGTCTAGTGGGAGGTGTCCCTGCCCGTGGCAGGGGGGTGGGACTAGATGGTCTGTAAGGTCCCTTCCAACCTGAACCATTCTAGGATTCTATGGTTCTATGAAGAACAGCTAATTTTCCTTACAGCAGGAAGCTGTCGGAGAGACAAATCTGCTTTATGCACCCCTCTGGAGCGATCCAAGTCAGCAATTCGGTTTTATTTTTCTCACTTGTAACAAGCCCCTGCCAAGCCCTCTGAACACAGCTGAGCCTTGGAGCTAGATTTGCATTATTTGCAAAGTTCCCCTTATTTCTACTCAAAGCAGTTTGGTGGGAAAGACACCTAGGGCCAGGGGGCTCTTTTCTCAGGGAGCAACCAGAATGAGCTGCTGCAGGCATGGGGGATGCTCTAGCTCCTTGGACAGCACCAACATCTCTCCGTCAGGATCTGGGCATGGGATTCTCCATAGAAATGGCCACGCCTGTGTGCTGCTGCAGCCTTCTTACCTCTCTTCCCTCCGCTCCAGGCAGGGCTATGATCCCTCTCCAAAATTGCCATGTTTTAGGCGTGTCCCTGGCCTGTGCCGGTGCTGACACCTACTCATGGCTTCTCGTACTCACAGTTTCTAAGAGCCTCTTGTTCCTCCTGCAGCATTCTTGGTTGCTTTCGGGGTATTTCAGCTGCATTTTCACCTTCTGCACCTTTTCACGTTGAAAGGACATCCTTGTTATCACAGCCCCCCCAGGTGTGAGTACAAAGCCTGACAGTAAATAATCTAAGCTCTCTTATCACCGATGTTGGGAGAAATCAGTCTCTGAAGCCTGAATTAAAGGTGTAGAGGGGGGAAAGTTGAATCGCTCAAATTTGGACATTTGAGCTCATTACCCCGATAATCCCTGGAGGTAAGGTCTAGGTGGTGGCTCACCTGACCTGGGGTAGATGTCTACTTCAGGGCAGGCAGCTGCCTAAACTCTGCTGCCCATTCTCACCGGAGCTGCACGGGCCATCCCAGGAGCCAGGGACGGCCAGCACGGCTCTTCACACCCAAAATACATGGGTGTCAAAATCCCTCCACTTTGAAAGTCTTTTCCTAGCCAGCTTTCCCAGATCAGCCGTGACACAGACCTGAATTCACGTCTCCAAAATCCCTGAGGACAACCCTTGCCCAAGGGGGGAGACTACAGCAAACCTTGGATCAGCCCCAAAGTCCCCTTAAGCTGGGCGAATTGCTCCTGGCTGTGGTTTTTGTTGGACGTTTAAGGAAAGAGCAGAATGAGCCGAGCAGGATCAGCACAACGGATGCGCTACCACAAGGGTAGCTCCCTGAAACGAATGGTATATTCGGGTGAAGAAACCTTTGTGCAGGCATCCCATCCCCTCTCCCCTGCGGTGGTCACTCCACTTTGCCTGGCAGCATCCGTTGGTACAGTGGGGACTGTCACACTGAGATCCAGACCCAAGATGCCCGTGGGGAGGAGGGCCAGTGGTGTGGTTTGGGCACGGAAAAATGTAGTGCTTTTTGGAGGTGACCCATCTCCGGGACACTTGCTTGGCTAACTGGCCCAGCAGTCCATTTTCAGAATTAACTAATCAAGTAATTAAATTGTCTTCCTAAAGCAAACACGAGTGACCTCTGGATTCTGAGTTTTCAGCTTTTTCATTTTCTGAGTATGCCACCTACTGATGGGAGAGGAAGGCAGGAACGGATTCATGAGCTTATTGCTTTAGGATGCTAGAGGAGACGTGAAGGATGTCGGTCAAAGATAGACAAATAATGAATTAATTCTACAAAAAAAAATCAATAGTTTACAAGAATTAGCAAATCAGAGCAAAACAGGCTGCTAATTTTCTGTGTATGAGCATGATCTACTCTGGATTTCAGAAGTCTCTCTGAGTTGATGACCAAGAGACCCTTTTGCCCTGTGGAATTCTTCCCAGCCTCTCAACAGTCCCTTCCAACCCAAACTATTCTATGATTCTGTGAAATACCAAGTTTGGGCACGCATGTAGCAAAACTGGAATCATTAGAGGGAAAACGTAATTGGGGCGAGTAATTTATTTGGGAGGTGACTGGGAGGGATCAAGGTGGACAGGGAAGAACAAGCAAGAGAAAATGGGGAGAAAGAGGGAGAAAAGGGGCTGATTGAGTGCAAGCAAGGTGCTGCTCAACACACGTGTCTGGCCAAGCCCTTCACCTGAGCACCACAGTCTGTCCCACCTTCTCGTTAAATGCTCCTCCTGACCGCTGTCTGTGCGACCTCACTCCATCCTCTCTCTGTGTACTCGTGTAAATGCGGGTAATCCACCAGCAAACACCAAGCTGGACTGGCTGGACTGGGCTACTCACGCCAACCGCAGAGTCATAGAATCATAGAGTGGTTTGGGTTGGAAGGGACCTTAAAGATCACCTAGTTCCAACCCCCCTGCGTCGGTGTCAGCTGTCACCACAGCCCTCCAAGGGCCTTTTCTAAACGAAATTATTCTAGGGTTCCAAATAAACCGCTTACACTCACATTGAGAACCTTGTGGATGCTTTTCTTGTACAACTTCTTTGCTTGATCTACACCTTCACTGAGTGGCTGTTCAATAGGTGTAAAACATTTCTCAGTATCTCAATATCTTCCTCCAAATCAATGATCTTCTGCATAATTAAGTCTTTCAAGTGACTTTTCTTCACGTGCTGGTACTGAAATGAATGGACAACAGGGGGAAAAGAAAAAAAACAGTGAACACCTCCTGCTGGATGCAATGTAAACATAACCCTGCAAGTATCCCTGCAACCAGTGCAACCAGTGCTGCCCCTCTTCCCCCACTGCTTCCCCCAGTCCAGGGACATTGCTCAGAAACACCTAGATGAAAACTGTCCCCCTCTGTCACCGGGAGCTGGAGAACAGCCCAGGGTGCTTCTTGTTGGGGAAGCTGTGGGAGATGCAGTCAAGTTGAGCTGAGTACAACTATTTTGTGCCTTGCTGCATTTGTCAGCCCACCGCAAGGTATTTTGCCAGCAGTTTGTGTATGTGTGGTGTTAGGAATCACAGAATCACGGAATTTTCAGAGTTGGCAGGGACCTCTAGAGATCNCAGTATTCCAGTTGTGGCCTCACCAGTGCCGAGTAGAGGGGGAGAATGACCTTCCTCGACCTACTGGCCACCCTCTTCCCTATGCAGCCCAGGATTCCATTAGCCTTCCTGGCATGACACAGGTTGCCTTCTGAAATGAGAAAATCCTCTCTGGAGCCTTTATCACGTGCCCAGCGGAGACAAAATAGTAGTATTCTCTCAAGCTATTCTGGACAAACCTGTGCACCTTGGTTGGACTGCAGAATGAACCAGTGAGAGAATGACCAAAGGCTCTGTCACATAATCCATCAGCATGTTGCTCTTCTGCGCTACATAAAACATCTGGATGTACTTCCTCAGCTTTGGGATCTCTGAAACCCTGCGGGCAAGGTTGAGTCAGCAGTGCGAGAGGGCAGAACGCCTCCTGAAGACCACAAGGATACTTGTTCCTCCTGCAGAACATCGGGACATCAGCATTTCACAAACGGTGGCCTGAGAAGGCTCACGGGAGATCCTGAATCTCTAGAAAGGCTTTAAGGATTCATCTTCTGCCACACCAGTTGCCTGGTCTGGTTCAGCACATAGCCATGTAGGCGCAAGCACTGGTCCCTCAGAGCATGGGGTGGGGTTGTGGGGACCACCAGGACTTGGGTTGGTCCCACAGAACTATACGAGCACCTTGGAGACGGGACGTTGTATGAGAAAAAAAGCACGGAAAAAGATTTTTGTAGGTAAGCAAAGGACCAGATAGATTCATAGCCAGTGCAGGCTCACGCTGAAGGTCTCATCTTGGTTACAGCAATAGGTCCTAGTTCTGTAGGACGGGGAAAACAATAATATTGGGATGAAAAGGTTATAGATTAACGATATGGCCAGCACTCCAACATCGAGCAGAGTGAGAAAGAGGAACAGGCTTTCAAAAGAGGAAAGAACAGGGCAAAAATCCATGCCACTAAGCCTTCTTTCAAATGGCTTCAAAGCCTTCCCGTGCAGCAAAGACTCTGGGCCACCCCTTTCCACAGAAGAATCCAAAGATGGCCTTTGGGGAAAAAAACATCTGACAACTCACCTGAGATGTTCAAACTCCTTTCTTGTCCCAGCAGTCTGTGTTTGGAGACTAATTGCGACAACTTCTCCACAGACTGATCCAGAAAGTCCTTTAGGTCATTTTGCATCTTTTTATCTGGAGGCAGAACACGGTTAGAGGGTCAGAGCTACGTCTGCTGCCCTCTCTTAGGGAGGCATCTCTCAAGCTGAGCATCTTCCAAGGGTCAGCAGGCACCATGGCTTTTCCATACTCACCATCCTTCAGAGCCTCTTCCTCCCCATCTTCAGGGTTTTGGTCTCTCTCACACACTCTTTTTCTGGCGAGTCCCTCTCAGTAAACCAGCATTGCTGCCGCTTCAGATGAGAGGGGATTTCTCCGTTCCCCCTCGCTCTCCCTCGAGGCTTTGCCAACTAAAGGTGGTTTCTGACACCCCTTGTGTGTCAGCCGCTCCAGTTAGAAACGAAAGTCCTGGGGGCTGAGGTGGATGAGCTCAGAGGGAGGATCCCCCCCACCTCATCTCAGGTGCCTGTCGCGGGATGGAAGTCTCAGGCTCAGTTATGATTTAGCAGCAGTTCAGTTTTATTTGTGACTTGAGGCAGATCAAGAGATTGCGTTTTAGCAGCGCTTAATCATTAACCGATTTAAAGATTTGCAAAGTGATTGAACTAAATAAATGAACAGCGACTTGATTACAGNCCATCCAGAAGAGCTCAAAGGGTCTTCACTGGAATCGCTGTTTATAGGATCCGAGATAATTGACTTTCGTCAGGTATTTTTCCACTCTGGCCCAGCTCAGACGATGGAATATTCTGGTACTTTCCACCAGTTGTGCAAGCCCAAAACTTGTTAGATCTGTAAGTTCTGGTACCGACTGCCTTTGGGCCATGAGCCAGGTACAGATGTACTGGGCTGTCAGGGAGTGATATTCCCAAGTGATAGGGGAAAGAAGAGCCAGGCGTGTTAAGGGAGTGCCTTAATCCTCTGGTCTTTTCTTTTTCGCAATGCATGCCTGACATCTCCTAGGTTGGTATGTGGCCCAGGGATGGGGAATCGCACCAAGTACCAAGTGGTCAAAGAGGGGGGAGGTTGTACCACCACAGTGCCCACCTCCTCAGGAAGAGGAGAGCCACAAAACCTCACTTTTCTTTGCCTCAGCTTATGTTAAATCCCCCTTTTATGCTGCCCATGGGAGATGCCTTCACAGCGCGACCCCTAAATCCCATCCCCTGTGCTGTGTGAGCGTGCGCTGCAAGGACCCAGTGCCACTTACTGGTGACATCTGTGTGTGAGAGTGGGTTTGGGGCCAGATGCTGGAGTCAAACCAGGGGTGTGGGTGCTCCTGGACCATGCTGTCAGATACTGGAGCCAGCGGGATCCCAGTGCAGTGACTGGAGTCAGTAGGACCCCAGTGCAGCAACTGGAGCCAGTGGAGTCCCAGTGCAGCAGCTGGACCGAGTAAGGGTCTTCAACCTCCAGTCACTGGGGCAGGAATGATGTATGAGCCAAAAACCAGGTCCCGGGATGGGGACCAGTGTGAATGATGTGAGTGAGGGGCTCTGAGCCGGTGGTTGGAGTGGGAGCGTGGATGCCTGGTGCCAGATGCCGGGGAGCCGAGTGTCTGTATCCCCCCAGTCCCGGTGTGTGCATCCCCCCAGTTCCAGTGTCTGCGTCCCCCAATCCTGGTGTCTGCATCCCCCCAGTTCCAGTGCCTGCATCCCCCAATCCTGGTGTCTGCATCCCCCCAGTCCCAGTGTCTGTATTGTTAAGGAACGTCACCAGACTGTGGGTACCTCTAGGTTTGCTTTATCAACAACTCAGAGTTGGGCCATCACCTCAGTGGGTGGCAAGCGGCTAACAAAGTACGTCTCCCATATATATGATTCCACGCAACATTGCATAATAGATATTTCTGTCTGGAAAGTTCTCGGTGTTTCTTTAAAGTCTCCCAGTTCTTCATTCTTCAGTAGTTTCAAAAGTTCATTAATTTCCCAGTTTCAGCTGATTCTTATCATTCCCTTCCCGTTCCTCTTCTGAAGTTGTAGCTCAATGGTGCAGGCTCTGGTCACCACAGCCTCCTATCTTCTTTAAACCGTCTCCGTCAAAGTCCACCTATAGACTTCTTAGAAAAACTCAAGATGTTCCATTAACTTATGCTTACTCTGTCTCTTCTAAATGTCTAACCTTTATAAATTATTTCCTACCTATTGTTATATTCTACATTTACTATTCTGTTGTTTCAGCTTGACTGAGTTTTGGGCCAGCCGTGGTCAGGACCGTACAAGGGACAAACGAGCAGCGCTTGCATGGTTCTCAGAGTATTGTCTTCAAGCACCTGCATTCTGTTAATCAACCCTATGCAATTACATCTATTCTTTAACCATGCTGTGATTATTTCCAAAATATATTAGAAGTCTAACAAGGTCTGAGTTACTTAAATCACTTAAAAGCTTATTCCTTTTACACAGGGGGACAGAGGGGCCATGCAGGTGCTCGAGGGACTTGCGAACGGCAAACGTGCCTGTGAACCCAGAGGGTGTCCGTGCGCGTGTCTCTGGGAGATGGGCTCAGCTTTGCTGCTGGTGGACCCTGCAGATGGGGAAGCAGCAGCAGCAGCAGCAGCAGCAGCAGCAGCGGCAGCATCCCTCAGGCAGGGCAGAGACCACGGGTCCCCAGGCACCGGGCTGGGCTCCAGCAGCCAGGTTGGGGCTGCTGGAGGAGGTGGCCACATTCAAGTGGCCACATTCATTAAATACCCTGAAGGTATTTAGAAGACGTGTAGATGTGGCACTTAGGGACACGATTTAGTGGTGGACTTGGCAGTGTTAGGTTTACGGTTGGACTCAGTGATCTTAAAGGTCAGAAGGTGGTGGTTCCAGGAAAAGAAAGTATTGCGAGATGCTCCTGAAGGGGAGAGAAGAGCATAGTCACATTCTTAGAACCATAGAACTGTAGAACTGTAGAAACATAGAACCATAGAATCATAGAATCGTAGAATCACAGAATGGTTTGGGTGGGAAGGGACATTTAAAGGCCATCTAGTCCAACCCCCTGCCATGAGGAGGGACATCTTCCACTCGATCAGGTTGCTCAGAGCCTGGTCCAACCTGACCTGGAATGTTCTGTGCTGCCTTGATTTGAGAAGGACATCACCGCTACCTGCTCCCGTGTCACAGCAGGACTTTTATGAAGTTTTATGTTTCACACCAGACTGCATCAGGACATCAGACTGAAGTTTCTACAAGAATACCAAGTCCAACAGAGGTGCTGAGAGACTTAAACCTTTTCCTTGGAAAGAAATCTTCCCAAAAGTTGCTGTCAATAAATACAGTGTTAATTAATTAATCAGGCTAAAATTGGAGACCCTGTTATTTAGACAAACTACAGTCATTCAAATATCAACTACACAGGAAGAAGAAACATTGCCACAAAAGAAGTCCATTTCAAAAGAAATTGAAATTTATGTAAGTTTATACAACCTTTTAGCTTCAGATTTGTAGAGTTGTGGGAAACTCCTCTTGCACAGCAGAAATGAAACTGCAGCAAAACCTGAGGCCGTATAGCACCCTCCTCCCAGGAAGGTGGCCAGCTCACTCATTTGAATCTTCACTGACTTCCTCTTCACACTTTTTAACTATCTTTTCAAAAAACAACCGGCCTTCCTCTGTAGGTTGCCCTCAGGTTGAATTTTCAAGACCTTGCATAAATTTGGGAGCTAGAAACAAGCATTTTGGTTATTGTGGCTTGGACCAGCAGCGTTCAGGTTGGTCTAGCAGGGACAGTTTCTAGGAGAGGAGGGACAGGAGCATGGGCATCACCCCGCAGGATCCTGAGGAGCATCTCCCGTAGGTTTTGGCAGGGTGGGGTAGCTGTGGTCCCACCTGGGAGAGGACACAGCCCATCTGCCCGTGCGTGGCTTCCACTACACCAACATGAGCCAGGCTGGGGTGGACCTGGCAGGCAGCTTCTTCCTCCCGAAATCTGCCTGTGTGCCTCTGCGAGGGCAAATGGCCTAAACTTGAGGACACAGATGGCACCAGCCCGAGGCTGTGCAGTGGGCTCTGGTCTCCACGCCCAGCCCTGACCCCCGCCATGGGGCTGTACAGGGACACCGAGCCCCTTCCCTGGTCCCCAAAGTCAGGCACCTCCATTGGAGGCGTGCCCAGCCTGAAAGCACAGACTCAGAGGAGGTCTGCTCAAAGAAAGGTCTTTATTAAGATGTTGGCTTGGACAGGAGACACTTGGAGCTGTACAGGTCTTGGGGGCGCAGTGACATGGTTCCCCCACAAGCTGCTGGTTTCCGGGAGAGATTTCCAGGCACTGCAGAGCCTTGTTAGTACCGAGCTCAGAGCACGTCCCTGCCCACGAGGCCAGCCCTTGCTGCCTGCTGTCATGACAGATGAGGGCAGACGAGGGTTGGGGGTGCAGCACCTTGGGACCACAGAGGACCATCAGCTTTGGGGTGTCCTGAGAACTGGGAATGATGGCTGTTTTTTCCTCCATCCCCCACATTGCCCCCGTCAGTAAAACACCTTTTCCAGGTAGGTGTTCAGGAACATGCCCGTAGGGTCCAGCTTCTCCCGGACAGAGCAGAATTTGGGGAAGGCTGGGTACATCTTCTCAAAGTCCTTCCGGGTGCAGCTGTGGGCCTGCAGAAGACAAAGTGTGAAGGGGGGCTGCCTGTCACTGGGGAATGTGTCACTGGCCCTGGACCCCCACCACCACGTGCCATGGGAAGTCCCTTCAGAAGTGGTGGGACCTCCATCCCCTTATCTACATGCCCAGGGTAGGTAGCAAACAGGGGAACGCCATCTCCTCGAGGCACCCATCTGCCTCTGGGACCAGCCTGATGTGGGAACCCTTCTCTGACCCCCACTTGACTGCAAACCCCCCCTCCCATGAGGAGCTGTGATGGAGAAGGGGAAGGGACCCCCCCCTTCCACCAACTGTCTCTTCCCGCAAGGGCAGGGCCATCGGTACCTTTGCCCAGTGTGGTCTCCCACCGTGCTTCTTCATGATGCCCTCGTAGGTCAGCCAGTAGTTGAGGCGGGGGACATTCTTCCCGTAGGGCCTGGGGGAGGTTGCACAAGGAGGACATTAGCAAGGGTTGTTGGGGGGATTTGGACACTCAGAAAACCTCCCCGAGAAACCCCCACCTGGGAAGAAGGGCAACCCCAGGGACCCATGACGGGCTCTTTGACCAGCACCGGGTGATGGGAACGCTCTGGGAAGCAGCATGGCACCAGCACTTGGCCAGTGGACCCTGACGTAGGACAACATCCTCAAGAGCAGCTCTAGAGTGCTCCAAGGCCACCCCATCCCTTCTGGCTTGGTGCCTGCAAATGTCTGAGTGGGGTGAGCGGGCAAAGGTGCAGGAGCTCGTTTGATCCAGCTCTCCAGTGCCATCTGAGAGCCGGTGTGTGTGTGACTGCTGCCGCCCGGTCGATGGGCACAGCTCCCGGTGCACCAGCACGCGGACCCGGGAAGGAAGAGGAAGGTGAGAGGGGGGTGGAATGGGGACATGGCTCACCTGTACATGATGATGTTCATGTAGCAGCTGTCCCGCTGGAAGCAGGGACTCAGCCAGATCTCATCCCCCCGAGCGAAGCGCACCTCCACAGGGTAGTGAGCCACCATCTTGGGGTTGTTCTCCAAGGCAGCCTTCAGCTCCAGCAAGGCTTCCTTTGTCTTCTCACTGCCCAGGAGAAGCCCCCAACCCCGGTTAATGCCAGCATGGGCACAACCAGCTCCCTTCAGCTTTGAACCCCCAACCCCACAACTCCATCCCTGGCCCCATGCTAATCCAGGGAATGGCTTGGCACGTCCCAACACCCCCCTCCCATTGCTTTGGGCTCACAAAGCTCCAAGACATGGTGTGGTGTGGATTTGGTACCCCAGGACAGGGATGCAGAAGGGTCCCCATGCTAAACTAGCAGGTAGGAATGGTGCCTTCTAGCCAGGTCCCTTTCTTCATGGCTTTTCTCCTGCTCCAGGCAGCCTGGGCTGGGGCAGAGCACAGGCAGGGGATGGCATGTGGTTTGGGCACTGAGCCCGGTGGGGATGGCCAGGGAAGGTCTGAAGAGCCATTTACATGGGGATGGCCCAGTCTTGAACGTGCTGCTTGAAGCGACACTCGTAGTTGAAGATCTTGTAGCTGATGGCAATATTCTCCACCCGGGAGCTGAAGAGGAGCCAGAAGAAGAAGCGGTTGATCCAGCACACCAAGCTGGGCACGAAGGTGCTGCAGGGGAGAGAGCAGGAGGTGAGACCTGACCCCAGAGCTGCCGCCCAGGGATTTGCCAAGGGTAGACTGTGAGCTGTGGTGCCACCAACCACTACCCAGGGATGCCGGGCAAGGGGATGCCCTCCGAGGGGCTGTGGGCAAAACAGCAAAGCTGCAATCCTCCAAGGGTGCTGGAGCCCATGGGGTCCTGCAGCCCTGCTGGGAGCTCACCTGCGCGCAACCCCACCTGATCTTGGACCTTGCACTCTTACCCTCAGCTCCTGCCTCCTCCTCTTGCTGAAAGATAGAAAAGGGGTGCTCGGTCATCACCTTCCCTCCCCCTCGAGACCTCAGTGCCTCCCAGGCTGTGCACTGGGCAGTCTCACGCTGGGGGACTGAGAGCTACTGGGGACAGGGTGTAGTGGCAGCGTGGACCCCTTGGCAGAGTCCCAAGTGGCCACAGTCCCTCTTCTCCCTCTTCATGGAGTCCAGCCTGGCTCTCTTGAGCCACCAGGGTCCTGCTGGCCAGTATAGCCTCCACGACCTCTCCCCATCCTGGTGTTCAGGACATGCTCACAGCCAACACCATCCTCCAAAAAGCTCCTTTGTTGCCGCAAACCTGCACTGCCTTGTCACTCTGCTCCNGAGGAGGCTGAGGGGAGACCTTCTCGCTCTCCACAGCTCCCTGAGAGGAGGTTGTAGCCAGGGGGGTCGGTCTCTTCTCCCAAGGAACAGGCGATGGGACAGGAGGAAACGGCCTCAAGTTGTGCCAGGGGAGGTTTAGGATGGACATTAGGGAAAATTTCTTTACGGAAAGGGTTGTCAAGCACTGGAACAGGCTGCCCAGGGAAGTGGTGGAGTCGCCATCCCTGGAGGTGTTTAAAAGACGGGCAGACGTGGTGCTGAGGGACACGGGTTAGTGGTGGACGTGGCAGTGCTGGGTTAACGGTTGGACTTGATGATCTTAAAGGTCTCTTCCAACAAAACAATCTTAAGATTCTATGATCTCTGTGCACACGAGAGGGCAGTGCAGTCCCAGACATCAATCCCAGCCCAAACCTGCTCCTGCACAGGAGCTTGCTTGGAGGAGAGCAAGCATCTCCTTCTTCCCTGGGGATGGGGGTGCTCCGGGTCACAGTCCTCCTTTGCCATCGTCCCTGGGACTCCCAGTAAAGCAGCACAGGTTTCAGCAGCACAGATCTGGATGAGGCCAGCCCTGGACAAACCTACCCAACCCCACTTGTCCCCAGCCACTTCCCAGAGTATGCTCTTTACCTGATCCAGAGCAGAAACTCCAGCAAATAATAGCCAACAGCGTAATCCCACAACCAGCTGCCAGAGGAAGAGGGGGGCTGCAAAGCCAAGCAGAGGAAGATGATGGTCGTTAGGAACTAGCAGGGTTTGCAGCTTTCTTGCCAGTGGGCATGAAGGTGGGAGCACGTGCTTGGACCAGGACCAAGCTGGGAGCGGGAGTTTGGAGAAGGGCACCCCAGGACTCCCCAGATCTCTCTGCCGTGATGAAATAGGGCCACATCCAGCCCCAGAAGAGACCAGGCTTTGTCATGAGGATGCTAAGAGCTTGGAGAGCCCCAGCTGTATCTGTGTCCCAGGACTTCCAGACCAGCCCCAAAATGCTGTTTGCTTGATCAGCCCTTGCACTGCAAGCCCATCCTACAACACTGGCTCTGGGAGGGCACCCAGCTTTGTGCTTGGGCCCTTCTCCCTTCCCGCGTGGAGCCCAGTGGGACCTGCCTTGTTGGTGGGATCCTGGTAGATGACGCTGACGTTCTCACTGTGAGGGAACCACAGGAATCGGAAGTATTGGGATCTCTTCAGGTGGTCCTCGAGGTGATCAAGGACCTGTAACAACCAGAGAAATGGGGGCTGATTGGTGATTTTTCCCCCCCTGGAGCAGGGATCCCAGGAGCCAGGGGTGGAAGCACCTCGGAGGACTCCCAGGAATGCTGGGGCAGGTCCAAGTAGTCTGTCTGCAGAATCTCAGCGAGCCCTGGGTTGGAGGGGAGTCAGTACAGCCCAGCCATGCACCAAGGGGCAAACATAACGGAGACCATGGACCTGACGTTTGGGAAAGGGGACAGGACATGCCCGTTGCCTCCTCTGCCTCGGCCATGGCAGAGGTCCCCATTCTGAAGGTGCTGCTGGGGCTGCATCTGGCACACATCGGAGCTCAGACCTCACGTCCTCCCACAATCACACCTCTGCAGCCCCCAAACTGCTCCATCCGGCATTCCCAGACATGAGACAGCACAGACAAGGCTGGAGGGTCTCCCTCCAGCCATCAGCCACACAGCAGGGCACGCTGAAGGCTTCCAAAATCCAGCTCCTGGTCCAGCATCAGGGATGCTCTCCCCAGCTTTCACACCCTGGCAGCAAAGTCCTCTGTGGCTCTGAAGCCCCGGGGCAACGGGGCATGGAGCTGGGATGCCTTACACAGCCCCATCCCAGAGACGTCCCAAATTATTCATAAAGACACAAAAAAGAGCTTTAAGAAAGGCAGCTCCCTCGGACGAGCTGCCTGCCAGCAACTGAGGACAGCGAGGCATGGGAAGTCTGAGCAGGCAGGGGACAGGCAGGACAATGCAGGTGATGGGGCTGGAGGGGGTGACAGCAGCCCCAGGATGTACTCAGTCTCTTCCCAGGGCCACCGGGGGTCCTGTTCCAGGGCTACTTGGAGGAAACCCCGCTGCGTGATGCAGCAGCACCCACAGAAATGTAAAGACCCTTCAGCCCTTATCCCTTCTCCATGACCATGCATGCAAGGGGTGGAGGGACCCTCTGCTCACCCCCTGCATGGTGCTGTCTCAGCCGGGCCAGCACCTCTCCCTCTTGCAAACAGCTTCTCCAACCACCCCCTGCTCCTCCTGCGGACATCTCCCATAGCTTTGCAAGAAAGACCTAAAAACCCAGCAGCTTTGCTTCAAGGAGTTTGCTTGACCCAGGAGAAGGTGCAATGACCCATGGATATAACCCCAGAAGGTCACGGTGACCTTAGCTGTGAAGCTGCTCCTTTGAGTTTTGAGTTGTTCCTTTGAGTTTTGGGTTCCTCCTTTGGTCATTTGCGTTATTTGTCTTAATGAGCTATTAATCATGAGACTGGGCTGCTTTAGCACTGAGCATCTTGCCATGACCCTGCCATAGGGTGAGGGTCCTTGTGGGGTCACACAGCTGTAATGCCGTGGTCCCATTAAAGCAGGGAGGCTGGGAAGATAAATAGCGTATTCCTGTAACGGGCGAGAATTAATGCTAATGCTGTTGTCTTCATCTTCACATCTGTAGCTCCAAAAACCCACAAAACATCTCTGAAATGTTCCCAAAACAGCCTGTTTCCTGGCCAGAGAAGTTCTTATGTTGGAAATAGTTAATCATTGTTCACGTAGACGCAGGGTAAAAGCTATGACCCCATATTTTCATTGGATTGGTTTAGGAACAAACGCATCGAGTAGCTGAAACAAGTGGGGAAAAGAAGGATGCAGCCTTCCCAAGGTGATCCTGCCAACGTCTGTTTGTCTTCTAGCCGCGGCGTTCGAGCGCAGAAGCAAATTGCTAGCGGGGGCGACCTTTTCAATGTGCGCTTTTGATCCTTGTGATAGAGGAATATTGGTTTGAAGAAAATAAGCCCGCGACTTTGTAGGATAATTACAGCGCAGCGGGTAAGAGCTGAAGGCAGCGAGCGAGCCGGCTCCGGGAGTCCTTGGGGATGTTGTCCGCTGGCTGAGTGCTGGAGTTGGAAGCAGAGGTCGGTGGAAATCTTGTTGCGGTATAACGTGGCCAATGCACGCAATGGAGATGACCATGGAACATGCAGAGACCTGGGGGATTTTGCTCATCTTTTCTTCCCTCCCAGGAACCTAGAACAAATCCCTTTGCTTCATAAAGGTCGGGTCAGGAGAAGCCGCTCACTTTCTTTCTTGCAAACACCCTCGAGAGCTCGTTGAGGTGGGGTTCAGGCACCCCCCCTGCTGCAATGAAGGTTTGGTTGCTCCAGATGGTCCTCGGGGAAAGGACGAGGATGAGACAAGGGGCAGAGGTGGCCAAGGTGCTGCGGAGGACGAAGGACAAGAAGTTACTAGCACACCTCCAGTAAGTCCAGCAGAGCCGTGAAGGGGAGCCAGGGAGCATGGAGAGCTCACATTTTGGGAGAGGAGGTGGACGCTCAGCCTCCCCTTCTGCATGCGTGCTGCCCGTGCCTGCCAGGATCCCACCACATCAAGCGACGATGTCTGAGCACCAGCTGGAAGAGTCACTTCCATGCACTGGGGCCAAACCCCACATTTCTGGCTAGGAGAGATGAGGTCAGGCCCAGCAACGGTGAGGGGGTTTAGGCACAGGGTGGTCTTGGAGGAGTTGGGCTTGAGGGATCCATCCCAGGTGCCTGAGACATCCCCCAAAGGTTTGGGGTTCAGGTGAGGGTTAGGAAGTGGTAGCCTCAGATGAAAAGAAGCACTTCTTCACCCACCAGGTCGCTAAGCTGTGCCCATCTGCAGGTGGTTAGAAGTTTGCACGGGTTCAGAAGCAGATCAGAGACCAGGAAGGATGAGAAAATCATTGCCTTATTGCATGTATACAAACCACCTCCAGCTCAGGAAGCCCCAAAGCTGCAAAGATCATGAGTCTGACCCACCCTCATCAACCTCCCAGCAGGTCTGGGGCAAGGGGAGGCTGCCTCCATCCCTGCCACCACCCAGGGATGCTCTGCAGGTCTCTCTGAGGTCCTCAGCTGTGCAACGAGCCCTCTCGGTCCCGTGCCTTGCTCCCGGTCATCGTCAGCAGCTGGAGCAGCTGAGTTTATCCCAGTGATAAAGATAATCACGAGGCCAGGAAAAAAAAAAAAGGCGCGTAGATTTTATGTAACCACAAATCCACCCCTGGCTCCTCTGACACATATATTATTTGCAATGTCTTAGATAACTCAGGCTTAAATATTTCAAGCAACCTGCTCCCTTGCCATTATTCTCTTCCGCCTCGCTGGGCCACTCGACATGAAAGCCGGAGATCTGGAAGCAGGCAAGGAACGGCGATGACCGAGAATTGATAATGGCATTAATATTTATAGAGCGCATTCCCCGTCTCACCCTCCTAACAGCCCCGAGGGACCGGGAAAGATGGGCTGAGCTGTGCAGGGGGCACAGCCCGGGCAGAGGATGCTGAGCGGGGTAAAGCTCAGGCTGGGCTACCTGCCCTGCTCCAGACGGCAGGGTCGTCCTGCACGTGAGCTTGAGTTTCCTACCTAAAAGGCAAATTAGGAAGTGTAAAACAAGACTCAGCCTGGCAATTTGGCTGAGGAAAGGTGCTGGAGGATGCAGTGAAGGTCCGAGCAGTCTGGTGGGGTGGGTGAGGACCGAGCCGCAAGGAGCTGGCAGGTTCCCACCGCTTTTAAACGTATTTAAATGCATTTAAAGAGGGGGACACCCCGCTGCAGGACACCAGGGAAGTCGCGGCCACCAGGCAGTTCACAGGCAAAAGATACTCCCGAGCCATTAAACACAAACTCATCGTCTCTGCAACTGGGAACACCGGTAGTGAACTCCCTGCAGGCTGGAGAAATATCTTGGCGGGTTTCCCTTATTCCTCTGTCTTCCCTTCCCACCTCCCAGGAAAAATAAGACCCTGAAGTGCTCCAGCTCTCGACTGCTCTGGTGCAGCTGCTGGTAGGGGGGGTGACAGCAGGCAGACGGACACACTAATGGGCTTGGGTAACGTGCATGGACCTCTCTGTCCACGTCCCCCGTCAGCCCAGCCGCCCACGGCACGGCACAAGCACCACAGGGCTGCTTTGGATCCGGGTTTACAAAGAAGATACTGCAAAAGTGCGTTAAATCCACATTTGTGGTGGTGTTCGAGCCACCCCAACGGGGCACTGAATAATTCAGTCCTTAAAAAATTAAGGACAGCGTTTCTCAGAGCTTTCCTAGCGCCGCAGCTCTGATCAATCCTGCAACAAATTTTGCTGGTTTTGTCCAAGGACTATTTATTTTTCATGAGCCCGACTTAACGAAGGCATGTGCGGTCATTAGCCAGGGCTGGAACTGGACCTGTGAGAC
This sequence comes from Burhinus bistriatus, assembly GCA_013397275.1. Taxonomy (NCBI): domain Eukaryota; kingdom Metazoa; phylum Chordata; class Aves; order Charadriiformes; family Burhinidae; genus Burhinus; species Burhinus bistriatus. Next base: position 71,939 of record VYXH01002018.1, on the reverse strand, counting down.
TCAAATGAGACAACGGATGAGGATGCTGCTGAGGATGCACCAGCGGGGATGTCAGATCACAGGCGGACAAAGACGATCAGTGGTGAAGCAGATCCAAGCTCCTGGAGAGGTTCCTTTCCACCACCGCTGGTTTCTCCCTCCTGATGAACTTTGTGCCTCAGTTTCCCCATCCAGAAATTTAATTCCTTCCAGTGAACGTAGTGAGTCCGCACAGCATTTAGAAGGCCACCAGGTCTTCCAACCTGCAGGTGGCCTCTTCTCTGTAGGTTTTAGCCTGTGCGACGCTGCAGCCTCCAGCGATGAGCTGGTGCCAGAGACTTGGGCCAAGCTGTATGATTTCTCAGCTCAAGGCAGTCGGTCACATCCTGACACTGCAGCTGTACCAGGCTGTCCCAGCCATGGAGGGGCTGAACATCAGATGGAACAGCTCGCTCCATCCAACTTCCCAGCACCATGAGGGTGGGAGGGCTCCAAGGAGTTTATATAATGGCAGAGGCAGAGAAAGTTGGTTTTGATGTGTTCCTCCCGGGAGAAAGAATTCCTTCAAATCGCTCTGTAGAAATACTCACGGGACCTTCAAAAGACTTTCCGAGGGAACTGCATCACACCCACCATTGGCCACAGAGTCACGTAGAGACCCAAGCTCGTAAAGCCCAGGAGGTACGCTGCCCCAAAAAAGGACATTTCATGCCTCTTTCGAGGGAAATCAGCCTATTTCAGCCTGGTTCCTGCCGGGGATGGAAAGCTTGGCTGGAGGCAACCACTCTCCAGCACCGAGCATCACAGGACACTGTCCCAGCGCCTCAGCCCTGTACTGAACAAGGACCTAAACATCTTCTGCTCTCCAAGGCCAATCAAGTGCCCTTTCATGGGCTACAGGCAAGATGTGGTCTTCAGGAGGGACATGGCCACAAAGAGAGGACAACAGGAAGAGGATGGATGGTGGGACAGCAGAACTTGCCGAGGAGGAGATGGCATGTGAAGCCTTCAGAGTCATGCAAGATCCTGATCTACAAAAGAGCAGGATCCTCAGAGAGCCACCTCCCCTGGGCATGTCCCACAAGGGCCGGTCACTAGTGCCATGCACCTTTGGGTGATGGGGACCTTAGGCAAGACGCAGACAGAGAAGGCCAGTAGCAACGTGACAATCGGTTTACAGGGAGTTTTCCATCACACGACCCAAACACAGCTCTGGAGTTGGATCCTGATAAGGGATTTGCTCCGTCTGGCCCTTAAAATGAGTCACCCATCACATTCCTCCTCATCCCCAGCATGGTTTGTCCCAAGCTCAGCTCAAAAGAAAAAAAAAGAAAGAGTTAAACCCAACTTTCACACTGGGAGATGGAGAGCCCCATCCCAAAAAAATACCCTGGCCTCACACAGAAGAAGGGACCAGGTTATTATCAAGAGCACAAGATGCTCATGGACTATTTTAAGTGGCCTTTCTGTCGCTGGAAAGAGCAAGGCTCTTCGTTAGCCGAGCAGCAGGAGGCAGCGAGATGGGAGACGGCATTTCCTGGGCGAGCGCAGGGCTCGAGGGAGCAGCCATGCCCTGCGGGATGCTGCTCCTCTCCTCCGGGACGCAGCGAGGCACTGCCTGCCCCCGGGGACGCTGGCTCAGCGTAGGCACAGCCCTCTCCCTCTTCTTCCTTACACCAGGCAGCACATCACCACACCAGACCAGGATTTCCAGCAAGGGCAATTTTCTCCGGCTGGAACATTAAATCTGCATTAGGCTTAGTCACGCGTGCCTCGAGTTACCAGATCTCTGCTGACCTGCTGGCGCCTGCGAACGCCGGGTTAAACAGAGCAGAGGCGTTGGCTGATCCGTCTCACGGTGACACGTCCCACGTCCAGAAGCAAGCGCTGACGCCTGCAGGCTGCCTCAGCATCTCTAACTCGATTGCGCCGGAGCCTCTGTGCTCAGCCCCACGGCGGCTTGGAGGCAGCCCAGGGAAGATGAAGCTGATGGCTGTGGGCAAACCTCCATCCCTGCTCCGGTGGGAACGCCGGCATTGCACAGCCCAGGCACCTGGAGCAGCTCCCCACCGCTGCGGCTGCCCTTCCCCTCGCTCATCCCTGCCTGCAGCGAGGCTCAGGCATCGCTCACGAGACGGGGAACGATTTGAAATCCAGTGGGATAGAGCACAGCCGGAGGAGAGGGTCTGGTTTCTGAGTGCTGCCTCCAGCGCTGGGGCCTCAGCACAGCAGAGACATGGACCTGCTGGAGCGGGGCCAGAGGAGGCCACCCAGATGATGGCAGGGCTGGAGCCCCTCTGCTGGGAGGCCAGGCTGGGAGAGGTGGGGGGGTTCAGCCTGGAGAAGAGAAGGCTGCGGGGAGACCTTGGAGCCCCTTCCAGTCCCCCAGGGGGCTCCAGGAAAGCTGGGGAGGGACTCTGGGTCAGGGAGGGGAGCCAGAGGATGAGGGGGAACGGTTTTACACTGAAAGAGGGGAGACTTAGATGAGATATTGGGAAGAAATTGTTGCCTGTGAGGGTGGTGAGACCCTGGCCCAGGTTGCCCAGAGAAGCTGTGGCTGCCCCATCCCTGGAGGTGTTCAAGGCCAGGTTGGATGGGGCTTGGAGCAACCTGGTCTAGTGGGAGGTGTCCCTGCCCATGGCAGGGGGTTGGACTAGATGACCTTCAAAGGTCCCTTCCCACCCAAACTATTCTATGATTAGATGATTCTATGATTCTGTCACCTCCAGGCTGAGTCCGGCAGGGGACATCAATGCTGAGAAGTGAGGGTGATGCTGCAGAGAGGCCAGAACATGGGGACATTGATAGGGATCTCGTTGTCCAGCCTTTTCCCTAAAGAGGGCATTGGCTGTCCTTCCAGTGGGCAAGCACCTTGCTAGCCCCAAATCTGAATCAAGGGTGAAATCGAGAAGAGCAAGAGAAGCATTTTCACCCTCCTCTCCCCTGACTCGGTCCCACCAGTGGCATACAGCTCCTGCTGGCCAACTCGAACCCAGCCAGGAGGTCTCTTGTGAGCAGGAGCCCTCTGCTCCCCTGGATCTCAGGTCTGCAACATACCCCACGCCAACACAGCCTCTCCAAGCTGGGATCATGACCAGGAGAGCAGGCAGCAGTGCCTGCCTGCCTGCTGCCTGCCGGGCAAGTCGGTCCTCCCACACCAGCGTCCCACAGCACGGTGGTCCCATCTTCCCCGCCAGGACCCAGAGGATGTCTCTGAAGGACACAGCCCATGTCCTCATGCTCAGGAGCATTCTCTAGAGCCCCAGGTGAGCACAGAAAGTCTTTGGCAGGTTCCCCAGGACACTGGAAGCCACCAGCTGGGACTCCCCTGTGGCCATGAGCTGCCCTGGGGCAGCACAGAGGTTGGTCCAGGTCAGCTATGTGCGTTTCAGGCTGGATAAATGCAAAAAAGTCTGTATCAATTTGTCCCCGTTTCAAAAGAGGAGCCTGGGAACAGGCAATGATGAAGGAGGTGAGGTTTCACGTCACCTTCACACCCCTGGGCTGTCCTGGGCCAGACATGGAGCTGAAAGCAGCACAACTTCTCCCAGAGATGGTGCCTTGTGGTTCTTAAAATCCACCAGGAACAATAAATAGAAACGACTTTCGTCTCTGTGTCTTTCCCCGCAGCTCTCCCTGTCTGCCCAGCTCCCCCGGGCTGGACGCAGAAGGGTGGCTGCGGAGGCTCGCAGTGCAAGGTGCAGGGGTCCCACCTGCTTTTAGGTGAGGACTGAAGAACTCCTCCTGGCAGACTCACAGCACCCTGGGTTCCCCCACCCAGCCTGCTCCCAGGTTTTGTGGCCAGCAAAGCTGCCAGAGCACACTCAGCCCTCGCCTCTGCTCCACCCCTGGGAACGAAGCCGGCGTCTTCCCACAGCACAAGGGGACCCAGCACCCCCGTTTCCCACCACCCCGCTGGCTCAGTTTGCAACCACGCGAGAGGCTACACCCCAAACCCTGCGTCGCTCCTGAACGTCATCTGCACGATGTGGTGCACATCTTGCTGCAGGTCCTGACCGCCCACCTGCCCTACGTGGCGCAGAGGTGGCACTCACGAATACCTGTCCTCCCCACCCCACTCTCTGGTCCCAGAAGATGCTGTTCCCACCCACGGGAAGTTAAAACGACATTTGCTAAGAGACATGGCTTTTCCTTCCTCTCCTTTGTCACACTGAAGAAGTTTCCAGCTTAATGGACGCCATGAAGCACACCATGAAGTCGCACAAGGAATGCCACCTACACGCACCTGTGGGATTTTCTACTGGAACGTAAGTACTTCCCAGTCTCCCTCCGACCATGTCACCTCGCCAGGAACTTTGTTTACCCCCAAGGTGGCTTTGAAAGCATCGCCCGCGTCGTACCTCGGTGAGGGTGGAGGGGAAGGCCACCTCATGCAGGTGGAACTGGGGCACGCACTGGAAGGTGACTGTGAGCACGACGCCCAGGCAGCCAAGGTGCAGGCGGGCAGCCTGGAAGATGTCCGCATTGATGGACTCGGAGCACTCCAGGATCTCCCCCGAGGCTGTCAGCAGCGTGAGTGCCACCACCTGCCGAGAGGGAAGCAAAGCTTCAGCGAGCGGTCAATGTGTGCCATCTCCATGCCAAGACCCTGCATCCACCCCAAACCTTACAGCTGGGGGGTAAGCAAGGAGACCCCCATACCACAACCAGCATCACAGGGTGCTTTCTGCTGAGCTTGGCTCCACCAACCCCTCTCCTGCCACCTTTGAAGTAGTGACATAAAACGATCCTTCTCTCTCTGGGGGATGCTAGGAAGAACTATCAAATAAAGAAGTAAAACTCCCCCAAATTACTTCACTTCTCCGTAACCATCAGTGGAATCACTGTACAGGATTTGAGCTAGAAGTGGTGGATTTTCATACCTGTCTAGGTAAAAATAGACGTGGGCCCTGCAGAAATTTGGGTTTGGGGGGTTCCAATGCAAAAGAAGAACTGCTTTCCCTTTGGTACAGACCTTATTCATCGATTATAAATCCATAAAGCACAAGGACAGAGGAGTTTTGGGCTGAATCATGTTTTGTCTGGCAGATGAAGAGGTCCTGGTGTGCACGGGGGACTTGGGGGTCCCCCAGAGCAGCCCCATCCGGGGGGCAGGACCCCGCCTACTGAGTACAGTGTGCTCCTTCCTTATCCCATGGCTGGGTGCACCAGACCCAGACGAGGTGATGGGACCTCTCCCCTGAAGCCCTCAAGATGGTGAAGTCCATGCATCAACACGCTCCCGACTTATGTCTCACCTGAGTGGGGAGGATGCCGTGCTTGATCCCGGTGTTGTGCGTCCCCGTCCCAATCACACCGGCCGCTGCCACCTCAGAAACGGCTCCTAAGCTGGAGACAGATGAAGGGGCTGGTGAGGACCTGAGCATGTGGGACACGGCGTGGGGCACAGCCCACCATGGCAGACATAACGCTGTGTGCAGACCCCGTGTGCACGTACAGAGTCCCTCAGGACATGACCCCTGCCCCACCGAGCAGGTTTTCCACCCTTCAGGGTACCCTGCAGCAACGGGTAGGTTTGTTGGCCACACGTGCACATCTCCGTGGGACATATCTATCAGGATGCTGCCATAGTCCATGGGGAGGAAGAGGCAGCTGGTGAGCACAGGTCACCATGGTCAACTCAGCTGTGTCCCATCTCACAAGTCCCCACCTCTTCCCATCAGGCTGGAGCGACTCATTGGGGTAGAGACATCCCTCCCATACGCGTTCAGAGCAAGGGGTGAGGAACTTGGGTTTACCCCAGAAACATCGCTGTGGAGCAGGGCTAGAAGCAGCATCCACAAGCATAAGGTCTGCAGACCAAGGTCCATTCCTCCAACCACGGCCAAGGCGGGCACGTAGGGATGGTAGAAGGTTACAGCAAACAGTGTGCTGTTCCTCCAGCTTCCAAAAGCTGGGGAGCAGGGACTTCATGAACCAGATGTGGTTTCTGTTGCCATTACAATCCCTGGCGGATTCCTCCTCCATGAAGGAGTCCTGTTCACCCCATGCACACCGTTGACTATCTGGTCAGGTGGGGCTTTTTCTCTGAACCCTCACACCAGCCCTGGCCAGGGCTCTGACAAACCGATCTCTCGTGTTGACTGAGGAACGCAGATATTGAGCTAGGCTGTAATTAAAGAGCAATTTCTTCCCTGAGGTCAGCAAAAAAAAAGAGATTGAGCGTGAGAAATGCTCTCCATGCCCATTTCCTTTGCAAACCCATCTGAACGTGGCTCCCTCCGAGCCCTTGGCAAGACACCTGCTGCAAGGGAGAACCACATGTGTTGGAGACAGGGATCAGCTGTGATCATCTCAAAGCATCCCATCCTCTGCCCCCAGATTGCCCTGGACCCCCAGCCCATCACTTCCACCTCTTCTTCTGGGGGCACCAGACATCCCAAAGCGGTGCAGAGCAAAGATTGTCCCATGCCTCCTGTTAAGATATTCCAATGACTAATTGCCCTTTGCCATCAGAAACTCATTTCTAACCTAATTTTGTCTACCCCATGCAAGGCATCCCTAGGAGAGGTGCTCTCATGGTCCAAGGGCCAGGGTGAGCAGGGTTTTCCTTCATGACATGGCAAGGCCCGACCTAGTGGGTGCAGTGAGACTATGGGGTTGATGTGGGGCTAAAGGCTGCCCTTGTCCAGCCTCCTGCTCCAAGGCAGGATCAGCCACTCCATTGTGGGGTCTTTGACCCGTGGTCTGCGGAGCCCCAGTGGAAGACGAGATCCTGAAGCAAACATCCCTGTTCTGCAGTAAAAGCTCTTCAAACTTCCCCGTTTTGCCATGTCCCAGCACTTGATCTGGGCCTAGGATGGACACATGGGAGGACACCCAGGGACGGCCCCACGTACGTGTCCCACTTACTTGGCCAGGGCCAGCCCGTGCTTGCTCAGCTCGACGTTCAGATCCGAGAGGAAAATCCCACCTTCCACCGTCACTTGCTGCTTCTCCTTGTCCACCTGTGAAGGATGGGATGGGAAGGTCACAGAGCTCAGAGGAGAAACACTTCTTGGGAAAGACCTCTGCTTTTACCACTGCAGTTGATAATGTCTATACAGGAGAGCCGCGTACCACGAGGCACTTGCTCCACCCTGCGCTGCCACCTCTCTCAGACCTTCACCCAGCCCAAACCTCATCCAACCCAACGGTGCCACTGGTTCCTGCCTCTGGTCCAGACCCCGCTCCCCTCTGCTCTCCCCAGTCTCAGGGGTTTGTCACCTCTCCCATAAGTTCTCCGAGGTGTTGGTCAACGCAAGGGAGAAGACATCCCCCAGCAACGCTCTACCTTCAGCAAACCTTTCTGCTCAGCCCGCTCCAGCCAGCTCCTGGTGGAAGGACAGCTTATTACCATGGGGAGCTATTCGTCCCACTTCTGATAGACAGAGCTGTCAGGGAGCGAGTCGTTCCTTAATTAATTGTTGCTGTTAATTACCAGTAACGATCCAGCTCTCAGAATGTGCTGCTACAGTCCGCATTTTTCATCTTCAGCTGCGCACATACGCACACGTGCTCACATACAGAAAGATACATGTGTACGGAGACATACGTGCACAAATGCATGCACGCACATGCAACAGGCGTGCACACACGTACGTGTGCACGCACACAGGACACACAGGCATGCGCCCGCGCAGCCCCAGTAAGAGCCCAGTATCCCCCTGCACCTCAGAGGTCTGGACGCAAAGCAGAGGGCACGAAAACCTCTCCCTCTCAGCAGCTCTCATTTTCCCAAAGTCGTTCAGGATATGATCCACAGGACCAGGAAGAGCTGATTCCTTCCCGGTGGCATCAAATGGAGCCATCTCCCACGGGGACATTTCCCACCTGACACAGGAGCAAACCGTGGACCACGAGCATCCAGCCGGGTCTTTGCCAGGCTGTTGTGCCTAAGGCGCCTCTGCAAGCTCGCAGCAAGCGAGCCACCAAAGGCCATCCTGCCAGGTCCCTCCTCCCCATCCAGCACACCATGCTGCGATGAGGACAACCTGCCAAGGTGAAGCCGTTGCTGAACGCACGCTGGGAAGGCATCACTTCTTTGCATTTTTACAGCTGCTCCAGTGCACAAGGGATGGTTTTACACCGGGACAACACCCGTTCCCCAGGCTTGCACCACTGTTTCAGGGTCCGGTTTGGGAAAACTGGCTGTGAGGAGAAGGAAGCCTCTCCATCCTTTCCTCTCTCACCCTGGTTATGGCAGTGTTGGCCTCCCTGCCCTCAGTGGTCACATAAACAGGGGTGCCACCGCATTTCAGGGCCACCACGCCACCTCCCAGAAGCAGGTCTCACCTTGAGGACCCTGTTCATCTTCCCCATCTGGATCATGAAGTCATCGGTGCAGGCGATGTCCGAAGGAGAGTGGCCGCCCCCCACCACCTTCACCCTCTTGTCCCGCTGCCTGGCCATATCCAGGATCTGCACAGACAACAGGTGGCCCTGAATATCCAACACCTCCCCCAAAGCCACGTGCTAAGGGAGGTGCCGGAGGCACTGTGAGACATCCCAAGCTAAAATCTCAGCCATCATTGACATCACCTTCACTTGGATAACCCACCATCTGGGGTTAAAACCACCCCTGGAGCCCAGACACCTCCTAAGACAGCCCTTGGGATCATCCTTAGAGGGTTGGACTAGACGACTTTTAAAGGTTCCTTCCAACCCAAACCATTCTATGATCCCAAAAAAGATGACAGAGGTATCTCTGTGGTGACAAAAGTGACACAGGAGTCTCACCCCTCAGCATGGCAGCTGGGGCAGGCAGAGGACTCCAGATGGATGTCAGATGCTGATGCCCAAGGAACAGAGTCCAGCTGGGGCCAGCCTTGATGGTTTCCTGCATCTTTTAGGTGTTTGATGCATCTGCTGGAACACATCTGCAGTTCAGTAGGATGGGCCATCTGGGCCATCTCCTGGGGCTGAGGGAAGGACTCATGCTGTCACCATCTGTGACCTCTCTGACTGAACATGATGGAGCCTCACAGCTCTTCCTGGCCTTTCCTCCTCTTCATTTCTAGCACGTCTCCTGGAAGTGTCCCTCTTACCTCCCGGATCTCCTCCACCGAGGTGGGCTGGAAGTACAGCTCCGGAGAGGAGCCATAGGTCTTGGCCCAGTTCTGGAATTTGACTCCTCCTTGGCCGTGAACCTGGACCAAAGACAAGAGCTAAAGCAGAAGAAAGCAAGTGCCTCCCCTGCTTTTCCATGTAGCCCGTCCTTTGTCTGCCAAGGCCAGTGTATCAGAGCCAGGTTTCCAAAAGGATTAATTATTTATGGACACAAAGGTTCAACTCAACCCCTTGAGTCCCTAGACTGGAGATGTCTTCATGTGAGCAAGTCGGCCCAGGCTCCCTTTGCAGTCAGTGAAGAAGCGGGAGGATGCCCTGGTGTGTTTGAGACCTCTCCCTTGAGCGCAGCCCATCCCCTCCTCTTACAGCATGACGGGTGCTGGGGTCCTTTTGGTTTGCATGGTCTCTTCTGCACTGGTCTCCTCTCAGACCTGGTCTCAGCACCCATACCTACCTCGTGGCCTCATGTCCCAGTGTCCCCAGACGGCCTCATCATGAGGGACTGACTGGGACCAGGTTGGGACGTCCCTCCAACCTCAGCCATCCACCCTGAGACACTGTCCCCAGGGCTGGCATGAAGGGGTGCTGCCAAAAGACCCAGCCCCATCCCATCTCCAGGCAGGGCATCCCCTGGGTGGTTTGGATGAGTCCTAGCTGAGGGGGGGGACATGACATTCTCTCCCTGGCCGTGGCCAGCCCAACTGGGGNCCCCGAGGCTGCTTTTAGGGGCTGGGCAGGGCAGGGACATCGGATGGCCCATCACCCTGCCCAGGGAGGTGCCACTGCCTGGAGCCAGGGCCATCAGGAAGCTATTGCAGATAGCCCAGATAGCAGCAGGGAGCCCTCGGGGCGAGGGGGCGGTGGGGCTGGGGCTGCCTCGCAGCATCCCCCATGGAAGTTAAAACCTGGAGCTGGTCTGGGAGCCAGGGTACAGAGGGAGAGAAAGACAGAAAAAAATGGAAAAAAAAAAAAAAACAACCNCCAGCTGGGGCCAGCCTTGATGGTTTCCTGCATCTTTTAGGTGTTTGATGCATCTGCTGGAACACATCTGCAGTTCAGTAGGATGGGCCATCTGGGCCATCTCCTGGGGCTGAGGGAAGGACTCATGCTGTCACCATCTGTGACCTCTCTGACTGAACATGATGGAGCCTCACAGCTCTTCCTGGCCTTTCCTCCTCTTCATTTCTAGCACGTCTCCTGGAAGTGTCCCTCTTACCTCCCGGATCTCCTCCACCGAGGTGGGCTGGAAGTACAGCTCCGGAGAGGAGCCATAGGTCTTGGCCCAGTTCTGGAATTTGACTCCTCCTTGGCCGTGAACCTGGACCAAAGACAAGAGCTAAAGCAGAAGAAAGCAAGTGCCTCCCCTGCTTTTCCATGTAGCCCGTCCTTTGTCTGCCAAGGCCAGTGTATCAGAGCCAGGTTTCCAAAAGGATTAATTATTTATGGACACAAAGGTTCAACTCAACCCCTTGAGTCCCTAGACTGGAGATGTCTTCATGTGAGCAAGTCGGCCCAGGCTCCCTTTGCAGTCAGTGAAGAAGCGGGAGGATGCCCTGGTGTGTTTGAGACCTCTCCCTTGAGCGCAGCCCATCCCCTCCTCTTACAGCATGACGGGTGCTGGGGTCCTTTTGGTTTGCATGGTCTCTTCTGCACTGGTCTCCTCTCAGACCTGGTCTCAGCACCCATACCTACCTCGTGGCCTCATGTCCCAGTGTCCCCAGACGGCCTCATCATGAGGGACTGACTGGGACCAGGTTGGGACGTCCCTCCAACCTCAGCCATCCACCCTGAGACACTGTCCCCAGGGCTGGCATGAAGGGGTGCTGCCAAAAGACCCAGCCCCATCCCATCTCCAGGCAGGGCATCCCCTGGGTGGTTTGGATGAGTCCTAGCTGAGGGGGGGGACATGACATTCTCTCCCTGGCCGTGGCCAGCCCAACTGGGGCTTGGACAAGGAAGGACATGGCGTGGGGTTGGGCACCAAGACCCAGAGAAGATGCTGAACCCCTCTGCCCCAGGCAGGACTGGATCCAACAGTGCTGTCCCACCAGCACATGTCCCACCTTAGCTGCAGGGGATGATTTAGCCCCTTGCCACCTTCTGCTGTCTCCTTCTTCCCATTCCCTCCAGCCTCCTCTCCATCACCAAACCCTCCGCCTTCCACCTTCCNACAAACAAAAAAAAAACACAAAAAGAACAAAATTGAGGAAAGCAAAAACCGGTTAGCAAAGAGTCCTGTTCAGCAGCCAGAGCCTGACCTGGTTTATCCAGGGAATATATTGCCTTTCCTTCCCTCTCTCCTTCCCATTACACTTTTCCTCTCACGGCGGTGCCGGTTACTAAACCCATATCAAAGGTGGGAATAAAACCTCCTCGTCCTGACAGCCCCGAGCATGGCGTGTGGCTCCACACTGCCTAGACCACCCCAAAAACTGGGAAATTCCCCCCCTTGGCTTTTCCTTACCATCCCACCAGCCTCTCCAGATGATGCTGCTGGAGCGAGCAGGACTCCGGCTGCTCCGGCGCTCGGGACAAGGGCTGATCCTGGCCGGACCAAGGCTGGTAGACCTTGTTCCTGCCCTGTGGGTCAACAAGGAGCTTCTCTCCAGGCTGGAAGGATAATGAATAACAGCCCTCCCCTTGGGCTTTTCCTCGTTCCCTGGGGGAGGAGAGGGGCTGAGCCTTTCGCTCCTCGCTGGCGGAGCAGAATCTGGACACAGATTTGAACCTGAGGTCCCACGTCCTACAGGGGTGTTGTTGGGGGAGAAGATGTTTCAGTGGGTTTTGGGGAGAAGATGCTTCAGAGGGGTTTGGGGAGAAGATGCCGTGGATGGTTTTGGGGAGAAGATGCTTTAGAGATTTGGGGAGAAGACGCCTTGGAGGGTTTTAGGGAGAAGATGCTTTGGAGGGTTTTGGGGAGAAGATGCTTTAGAGATTTGGGGAGAAGACACCTTGGAGGTTTTTGGGGAGAAGACACCTTGGAGGGTTTTGGGGAGAAGATGCCTTGGGTGGTTTTGGAGAGAAGATGTTTTGGAGGGTTTTTGGGAGAAGATGCTTTAGAGATTTGGGGAGAAGACGCCTTGGAGGGTTTTGGGGAGAAGATCCTTTGGAGGGTTTTGGGGAGAAGATGCCTTGGAGGGTTTTGGGGAGAAGATGCCTTGGAGGGTTTTGGGGAGAAGATGCTTTGGAGGGGTTTGGGGAGAAGCCATTTCACTTTTGGAGGTCCTTGCCCTGGACTGGGTCCCCTGAACCCACAGCCTTTGCACCAGGGAAAGAGGAGAATAGGGAAATGGCCCTGCCAGGTTTGGGGGGACCCGGCAGCGGGTGCAGGGAGAGGTTCAGGCTGCGAGTGATGGGACGACCTCTCTGCATCTCATCGCCACGTGGATAACGGGCGCTTGGGGTCTTTGCTCCCTGTCTTGCATGCTTGCTTTGCACCCCAAACTCGTTCTGCCGTCCCACCAGGAGCAGATGTGGGGGGACAGGATCCGGCTGGGGAATGGGTCTCATCTGAAGGACGGGCGAGGAGCGACCATGCGCAGGAGCTCTGCGGCGCTGCGTGGCTGCACTTTGGTGATAAGCAAACCCTCCCCGGGCCCTCATTAAGGAGGGGATGATAACGATTTTTCTGAGCCGGCTAACTCGGGCAAGGTGACCTCTGGGAGCACCGCTCCGAGCCCCAAGCGGGCAGGGAACCAACGCTGCCTTCGCATGACCGCGGGATGCTCTCGGAGACCCGGCCTTTCCAGCACAATCACGAACCACGGGGGGAAATTGCTTCTTAATTATGGAGCAGGAGCTGCGCAGCCTGAGAAGGACCTCACAGCACTTCCAGCAGCTTTTTCCACGGGTCTTCACGTCTGCCTTCAAAGCTCCTTGACCTCCTGCCCATCCTGAAACCCCGCTGATGTTTTCCTGGCTGCAATGCAGCAAATTAATGAATAACCCTCCGACACACCTTCGACGCGGAGGGGGTCAGCCGATTGGGGTCGGACACCTCCACCACTGCCCATTAGCGGCTCCGGGTCCAAGTGCTGTGCAAAGGTCATCAAAACCTCCCCAAACCACCCCACCGCCCCCACCAAGGGATTATTGATTAACAGTGTGGGGTGAGGGGGATGCAGGCGGGGAGGGACGCAGCTCTCCCCCACCACGTCGGCTGCGGCCAGGAGGGATGGCGCAGCTCGGCTAATTACAGCTAAACAGCAGGGGATAATTCAATTAAAGAAAAAAAGGGTG